>JAEPBF010000011.1:1800000-2280599 GCA_019739055.1 Passiflora organensis | reverse complement strand
AGTTAATGGAAATTAACATTTGCCGATTCTGGGTCTATTTTGAGTGACAGGGATTTTTGAGCCAGAAAACCCGTTTTTGGCATGTTAGTTATTTTCTAAGCCCGACTATCTATTTTTTAGCTCAATTAATTATTTTAGACTATTTTTTATGTTTATAGGTTTTAAACCCTGTTTTGGTCCACTCAGGATATATTGAGCTGTAAAAATATTTTGATCGGGTATATTTTGAGATTCTGAGCCCGGTGTATAAATCCTATTCTAAGTGTCTGAATCAGCACCAGCAACCTATTCTCTCCCCCTTCTCTCTTCTTTCTCTCTCTCATTTCTCTCCCAATAATATCATTCAAAATCTTTTTGACTTTTTAAGACTAAACCAACAGGCATCGTCTGTAAGCACTTTCCTAAAATTCTCAGCCAGTTTCCACTGCCAGTTACTGATCGAGGAGCTGTAATCTGATTATTCATCGATTTAGGGCATTCTTTGGGAATTTAGTGGTAAGTGCCCTAAATTTCTACTTTTATTGTCGATTTTTAATTCAAATAGTTTCTGTTGATATTTCTAAGTCGGTTTGATGGTTCTGATATTTCGAAAATGCTTCTTGATCTGTGGGTGTGCGTCTTTGTGTTTAGTGGCTATTTTGGTATTTTTAAATATTTTGAGATTTTGATTGAATTGTCAATTTTGTGTGTTTCTGATGCTTGGGTCAGTTGATTTATGTGTTTTAGAGTGTGTTTAAGGCCTGAGAAGCGCAGTCATACGATCGAGTGAGCTGGGGTGTCGATTTGGAGCCATGAGTGGCTTGTACGAGGTTTGGGTATTTCGTCGGTTGGTTGGATTGTCGGAATCCTGAGTTGAAAGAATGTTATTAGTGTGAGATGCATGTTGGTGAGAGTATTATTGGGGTCTTTAGGGTTCGTTTTTGAGTTTTGAGTCGTTTAGTCGATTTTTATCAGTTTTGATGTTTATGTGCTTACGGTTCGGTTTGTGTATTTAGGCAGTGTTGGAGCGGTCCATAAGAGCAAAGGTATTGCCACTGAGTTTTCTGCACGACAAGAGGTAGGAGTCTATCTTTTATTTGCGTATGCCAAATTATTTTGGATTTTCATTTTAAAATATGGTATTTGCAACGTTTTGAATAGAGGCTATATGTATGATGTGTTTGACGTGCACGTTAGCTATATGAACTTGCTTGCCTTGCCTTGAATGAATGAGCTATGTGATTTAACTCCTAAGCATGTTGGTAGTGTGTGTATGCATGATACTAGGGCATATAACCCATTTGTTAGAAACCATTCAGTTGATTCATGTTATACCCATGTGTTGTTCATGTTGAGCTCTTTGTTTAGAGTGTGTGTTGTGTTGTAAGGTGATTTTCATTGTCGAGAAACCACGATAAGATTTTTCGAGGGTTCCAACGAGTTTTGGGAGTGTTCTGAGTCCATTTCGGGGTGCGTACCCTGTCTTGAATAGGTACACGGTCGTGTACCAGTCTCTAGAGCCCATGTACTTTTCCGGACAAAATAGTACACAGCCTGTGTGCAAAGGTACATGGCCATGTACCCGAGCCGTGTACATGTTCACGCCCTGCATAGGCAAGGTACATGTTCACGGCCTTGTCATTTCGTACACAAGTCGTGTACACCTCTCTCCCCTCCCCTTATTTTGATTCTACACATCCATGTACCTATTCCGGTTACCCCCGTACCCTTCCCACAACCCGTTGTACATCATTTTGAAACCCTTAAACCTACCCTAAACCTATTCCACACCAATCATTCCCCATCCAACCATATTGAGTGCCCTTTCGAGTGATGGTTTGCACTATATGCATTATTGGACTTAAAGTAAATACTATATATATGTGTTCATAAGAACAATGAAGAATTGATGGTATCTATTTGGCCAAACTTAGTAAGTATATGGAATCCTAAGCTAAGGAGAATATTGCTTACCGATGGTCGTTGTATGGATGGAGTATGTGTGTATGCCTGATATGGGTTATGACCTAGCAGATTATGTGTTATATATATATCTATATATGTATATATATTGTGATTGAGTGTGATAGTGTGATTTCTCCACTCAATTTTGGATAACATTGGTTGTATGGGATTATATGTATTTTGTAAATGAAAAATTAACTACTAGTGGGCTTTCGGTTTCCCTTATCATGAGGGATTAAGAAAGTGCTTTGTAATCCACTTCGATAGGTTTTAGGGCATAGTAGCCTGTGCGACGATGTGGTATGTTATGAGTTTATAAAACATATCGGGATGGTTTCTATTGCATAGTGTTTTATAAATCATACATTGTGCATAAATGATTGTGAAACACTTAACTGCATGATTAGTACTCATGGATCAAAGATATCTTTGAAAATACCTGTTTTAATACTTCATTTTTCGTATGCCTCTATTCCACCGCTCTTGTTGATCCTTTTAGAGCTAGTTCGTTTGTCGTAGCCGATAGTCTTTGAGGACAAGTTTTCCCGATGTTAGTCTTAGAGCTGGACCATTGCACTTGCACGTCTTGGAAACTCGGCATGTTTATATTTTTTATAATTTCACACTTAACGATATACATGCTTGTTTTGGATGTCGATTGTTGTAGTAGACTCGTTGTTGGCTTGATTTCCTGATTTGACACTTATTACGCATATATGTCTCGTATTTTCGTTATGTTATAAGATGCGTGCCTTGGGACTTTTCATGTGGATCCATATAGAACTTGTGAGTATGGACTCTTAGGTTTCATGTTTGGGGTGCCTATTGTGTGCGATTTAAAGTCTTCCGCTGAATGTGTGTGCGTACTCCATTACTTATTTTATGTCGGGTTTAGTTTGTGATGTGCCATGCTCCTCACAAAAGGAAAAATTCAAATTTATACGCATTTTTGGGATATTTTGATTTTGTAAAGTTAAAACGAGCCTTGTGTTGTTTCGATTGATCCATGAGTTGGGTCGATCGGGACTACACGGAGGTGAGGGCCCATTTACCAGGAACGGGTCCTCACATCCCAGGCATGACATGAAACTTGAAGTGGATTATGAAAATTTGAGGTATCATGCAAAGATTTGTGTTCACAAATGTTTTGCCTTAGTTATTTCGTTGTATTGAGATACTAGTACATCATTGTTAATGAAATCAAGCGTGTACATTATGTATATGCTTGTTCCTAAACTATTTTTTCCTGGGGTTGTCTGATGTCACCTAGAGACATCATTATCTCTGTTATATCCGCTATGCAATCTATTTAGACTCATATTCTAATGTCGACTCCGTTATTTATTTTGTTACCACTAGCCTTGTAAGTTGACTATATGTATTGCTAGATGACGTGGCAGTATATATATTAAGCATACAGTGACTGCTGTATAAATTTTTGGATTTTGGGGTGTGACAGTTTTTGTTAGTAGCAGAGCATGTTTCCTTTCTTTGGAAACAATTTCTATTGTCTATTAACCCCCTGAACGAATATTTTTCTTTTTCTTCAAAAAGGCACCAAGGAGTCAATTAATCTTATCATTATGATCGTCATTGAGTGGTTGTGTAATTTATATGCCTATTTTTTATTGATTCTTTGGGTCAAACAATCAATGTTCTGGAAAATATTTCAATGTTATAAACTCATTGTCACATTTGACATCTTCAAATTTGTCATGCCCAGTTGTAAAATAGTATTCCTCATATGAGATGCATTTGAAGACCTTATCGATTATTGAGTTTCAAATTGGGTGTTGTTATCTGTTTGCATTGCATTTGGCCCGCAATGTCACCTCATAAGTATCACACAATTTGGGTAATGTATTGATGCCACATCAGTTTAAGTTGTCATTGTATCTGATTGCTATAAGGTTCAAATTACTTTTCTTGCACTATATAAATGAGAGTGGTTATTTTATCGTTAATTGTCGAGTCAGGGAAAACTATGAATGTATATGTTGTATTAATCTTCTTTTTTTCAGATTAAAAAGCTCTCGTAGGAGCAAGAAAGATTGTCCATATAGTTTATGGTATGTTTATATTGCCTGGTGACAGTTAAAGTATTAAAAAGTACCTTGGATTAGGTACGATTTATTGAGATTGCAAGTAATTTTAAATATTCTGAGAATTAGGTACTCTATTTTGAGGTATAAATGACTTTGGGTTGATCGTAGTCTGACATACTTATAAGAAATAAGTTGCCTCATCGAATTCTAACAAAAATTACAAGACTTATAGTAAGATGAAGCCAAATACAGGTTATTATTTTATTGAGTCGTAGATGCTAACTCATGAAGAACTATGAATAGATAAGCAAAGAATTCGGAAAGAAGGGTACTAATTATTCAATTACTAGTGTATTCCGTGTTTATATGCACACAGAATGGACACTATCATATTTGATTATTCAATAATATGGGCAATGCATTGAGTGCATGTCTCTGATTTTGGTATACTGATGGATATTGTAGCTATTGAAGTACATAACACATAGTATACTACACTGTATACGACCCTCATAACATGCCCAATGTTATGTGATCGAGTAGTAACATTTGCATTATAAATTCATGGAGTTATTATTAAACAAAAAATATTGATTATTGATTTGGATTACCCAATTAACTCGAAAGTTGGAATTGTATAAGGATGTTTATGGTGTATAAAGAAGTCAAGTAATATTTGCTATATTCTAGGCAAATTAAAGTATAAGTTTCTTGACCATATGCTTAATCACGACCAAAAACAAGCCTAGAGATATGAATCATAAGATTATAATATATATTGTGATCTAAATAAATTACTAGATTGAACAATGACACGAGATTTATGTTGGTCTCATGAGTATTGGATTTGGATTATGAAACTAAAATCTTTGCTCGATTTCCTGAGATACAGGATGCAAACATTAATGTCTCATGATAAACATAATTGAAATGAATTCTTCTAAGAGTTTTATGAGTGAAAGATATTCGAGCAATGTTGTGAGGACCCCAAATCCTAACCTATTATTATTTGATCCTATTAGGACCATTACCGCCGTGAAATCCAAAAAAGTCTAAAAAAAAAACTAGGACCTATTTGAATCACACGAGGCTTACCCATCTTATTTCTGATTTTTAGCTTGTTCATTCATAAAAATTCGAGCATGATATTGTACAAACATTATAGCATAATACGGAGTAAATAAAACATCAACGGAAGTCTTTTCAATTAATCATTGGAACCACAACACACAAGTCCCAGAAAGATCTAAAAATTCAACATGTAAACCTCCTAGAGTAATCCGGAAACAAACCATCAAAGTAGGGACTTAGATAACCAGAAAATAGTCCAATCAAGGTTCGTGTTATATGCGCAATCAATCAAGGAGACAGGAATGCAAATGTGATGCGATATCGTCCCACCGTGTAGCCTTAATCTCACACACTGGTACCACGAACAGCGAAAGTACCTAAGCCTAAAAAATAGTGAAAATAACAGGATGAGATTACAAGAATCTCAGTAGGGTCACAACATCATAAGATTTACAGAAATCTTAAACAAACATCTCTTAAACAACATTTGAACATCCCTATATAATTATGGGTATCACACAATTCAATAACCAATCAATGGTTTAGGCCTGAAACTGAAGCTGAGGGTGAATCACAACACTTCTGAAAATCATAAGTACACAGGCAGGTAAAACTCATCAGATTACTCTTGGCAGTAGGAAAAAGAAAGGCCATCCCCTTCCACCTATTTTGTCTAATGCTTTACTACAAAAAGGGTACAAGGTTAACACACAAGCTAAACAGCAAGCCTATTCATTTTGCTAGCACACAGAATAAGGCATCCAGCCAGCACACAGGAGTAGACATCCTAACCAGCACACAGGATTAGAGCTTCTTGCCAGCACACAGGACTAGGTGTCTAGCTAGCACACAGGACTAGGCATCCAGCGAGTTCTTGCTGGGGATTATAACCCATACGACTCCTTTACCAGTAAGAGCCTTGACTAGGCGTCTAGCTAGCACACAGAACTAGGCATCCAGCGAGTTCTTACTGGGGATTACAACCCATACGACTCCTTTACCAGTAAGAGCCTTCCCTCTCCTAAGGAGCATCAGTGCTTACCCTGAATGGCCAACGAAACAAGATCCTGACACACAAACATGTACAAGCACACATAGGTAAGCATAAAGCACAATACCATAACAGAGTATCCTCAATTATGTCAGAACACAATCAACATGTTTATTTCACACAATACATGACCTATCTCAAGGGTTCGGTATAGCCTAAGTAATCATATCCCAATCCAAAATTCATATTACATCCTACAATCAATTCGCATCCAATAACAACAAGGGTGTGCATCGAAAATAACCAACAAACAATCAAGGATCTTTGTAGAAACCGATGAGGCATAGATCCTACCTCTCTTGTCTTTGAACAAGAAGCTATTCCTTTGTCTTTATTTAATGGTTCTGAACCACCTATGGCATCACAAGACAAAGACAAACCAAAACTAAGCATGCATACTCAATAACCAATTGAATACCCTATTTTCTTACCAATTCCACTCACCAAATCTATCAAAAACTAGTAGCAGATACCACAGGTGCCTCCCCTTTGGATGTGTGATGTGATAGCCAAGAACTTAACAAGATTTAACCTGAATTACCACACCAATTTAACTATGTATATTCGGCATTAAGCATAAGACACAAGACAATTTACGATTTCATGTTAGCAAGGTGTAAGGGTTCCCCAGAAGACTGCTTGAATCTTGAATCGAGTTGCAATTTCATGTTAATAACGAAAGATTAGGTGTTTATAACTTGTACAATCAAAAGAAACAAGATCGGAATCCAATAGGTTAGTCAATGGATCAAGATAGGCAATAATAGGGCGAGAGTAGGGCATAATGATTTATGTTTATCCAATCGATATGCAAATCATACAACATATAGTTCACCCAACAACATATCACAATCCAAACACAATGTGAAATTTAATTATCACATATGTAAAGGCATATGGCCCAAAACCTATTGAGGTAAACTGAAAATATCCTTTGGATATCACGACCAATGGCACCCTTGGGACATCCACTGGTGGGTTATTTTATTTTGAAAACATATAAACCCCTCTGCTAGTGTTGTCATAATTAGAACTAGAGATGACCACCACTATACTGGTGTAGTGTTAGACTTAAACAATACAAACATACAAGTAAGTGAAAAAGATATCCCCATACAAATCCTAAAGAATTGAAATTAGTGTTGTACCTGATTGGTAGAAGTAACTCAATCTTGAACTTACTGTCTTTGACTGGCAGCAAACCTACCAAGTCCTTCAGAAACATAAATGAGAACTCACTGATCATTGGTACATTATTAAGGTCTGGTACGTTCATTCTAACATCTGTAACATGTGTTAAGTAAGTCACACAACCTTGTTAAACCAATCTGTGAGTTACCAAAGCTGAAACCAAACAAGTAGACATTACTCTCCTATCATCCTCAAACATAAAATCTTGTCCATTTGCCAGCCTAAAGTACACCCTTTTGGTATAGCATTTCATTTTAACACTACATCTTCTAAGCAACTCATACCTAGAATTACATCAAAATCGCTGACATCAAGTAGACTCAGATCTGTTTGTAACACTATTGAACCCATCTGCAACTTACACCCCAGATACATGCTCTCACAGGAAACCTAATTTGCTAAGGGTGTTAACACAACCATAGGCAGTTCTAAAGTACTAACTCTCGATCTACATAACTCGCCACTCTAGGATCAATCACAATGTAAAGAGTCTCGATGTCTCTAACTATAAAGAGCCTAGTTTGAGCCTTTTGTGAAACCCCATTCCAATGTCAACCTAGTCAGCTCTTTTTTGCCTAGTCAGCATTGTTCTAGTGGTCCACGTGTCCATTTGACATTTTGACCAAGTCAGAAATCGAGACAATGGAAAATTATCATTTTGCCTATTCTGAACCTGAACGTGTTTTTGAGCTTGCTTTGAGTAACCAGGTGTTTCCGGGGAATTTCTGTAGGCCTTTGAGCTAATTCATTTGTGCTTAGGCCTGTTTGTTTAAATTCGGCCCATTTTTTTGTTTCCAGGACCATTTATGTGTTATCAAGCTACGTCCGTTCTTTACCGGCCAGTTTGAATATTTTTCCTGGCCGAGTTTTTTTTTTCCGAGCCAAGCTTATTTTTTTGAGCCAGGATACTAGAGCTTTAGGACCCGGACTATATAAACACACTTTAAACTAGCCATTTAGACAACTGTTTATTTATTTTCCTGCACTCTCAATTTAGACAAAAATCTTGTTTGTCTCTTCTTATTCCCAATGTCGTTTTCGTTTCTCTGAACCATGTGTCATTTCTTCTTTTCATTCTAGTTCGATCATTCATGTCATCAAAGGACATCCATGTCTTATTTCTCCTATTTTTTGATTATCTTCTTCTACTTCTAATCCTCTTCTCTCGTCCTTCAATTTTTTCCACTGTACTCGTCCGGCTATGAATCTGTTATACTAGGGTGTTTGTGGGTATCGAGGAGGGTCAAGTTCTTGCTACAAGGAGAAGGGCATTGTTTATGGTTCGAAAATCTAGGTGAGAGTCTACGCCTCATTGTTTTGATCAGAACCTATTTTATATTTTTGTTTTTAATTTAAATTGTGTGATTTTGAGTGGAGGAATATTTATTGTGTTTGTCTTAAGTTTTAATCATAGTGAAGAGAAGAGAAAACAATGGATTAGGTTTAAGTTATTAACTCTTTATCTTTTTATTTTTCTCTTGGGTATGTTGTTCTTGGAAGGTCATGTTATCATTCTATTTCTTTTAAGTTGTTTTGTTATTTTGTTAAGGAAAATAAAAATAAAAATAAAAGAAAGAGAAATCGTAGGAAATAGGGAGTGATATATACGCTGGTTTTATTGTTTCTTTTCATTCCTACCTGCATAACTCTTACTGTTGTTTACATTCTTTCTTATCTTCGTTACCTTATTTGGTACCAGCTTGTTCGTTCTCTTCTTGCTAGCTCTTATATATTTTCTTTATTTTGTTAAACGTCTTTTGTTGCATAATTCCCTAGCTTCCTATGTAGCTCCTTTTTTATTATTTGTTTGTTCTTTCTTTTGTGCTCTTACTTTGTTATTCTTTGTTTAATGGGCAGTTTTAGGTCTTGCATAGATTTCCATGACTTATTGTCTTTTTGTCTTTTTTGTCTTTTTGCCTTTTTTTTCTAAACAATTAATTTATTAGAAATCCAAAAGGGCGGCATTCATGATAGTTATTCTTTTATTTGTTGCATCTTTAGATTGATGTATGATTTAATTTATAGGTTTGAGAAAAGAGTATTTTGAGTTATATTTTTTTTTAGTTTGTGATAGAATTAGAACAAATAAATATTATGATTTGTGGGTTTAGATAAAAAGTAAGTTTTGGATTTATGCTTAGTATTTATTTGGGGTTTTTAAAAAGATAGTAATGATGTATATTAGTGGATTTTTATAAATATTAGCTTTCAGGTTAGTATGACTATTAACTGAATTTATAGTTGGGTATGCTTTGAGAACATGTGATTTGTTTATGTGAAATCGTTCTTAGTTCCTTTGACCTTTAGTTTATTTTCTTGAAATATCCTTGAGTATTCTTGTGAGTTCTATGCTTGCTATGTGATTTTATTGTCCTCTAAACATGTTATATTGTGAGCCTCAGTTTGGTAAGCCAAGATCATATGAGTATATTTGACGATGTGTGATGCATGTTCACGTTTTACACTTGGTTATAAATTTATGATTTTGTACTACTGGTTTAGTCAAGTATATTGGTTTATAAACATATTGTTTTGGTAATATGTTTTTTTATCAAGTATATTGGTTTATAAGCGTATTATTTTTGGTAATGTAGTGTTTATCAAGTATATTGGTTTATAAACATTCTTTACACATCAGTTTGGTTTCCACAGTTATTAAAGGTTCGCTTGGCCAATGCAAGGTGAGTATACGATATCCAATGTTAGGGGAGAGTTACTTACCTGTTTAGAAGTAGTATGGTGTTGTATCGTATTGCTTGCCACGTGTTCGTAGGTTTATTCATTATGAGTATTTGGGACAGGTATGAGTTGTTTGTATATTTCTTTGCCTAGTCTCGGACAACACTAGTAGTAGGGGTTATATATATGTAATTTCAGAATCAAAACAATTAACACTACAACTGGACTTCCGGTTTCCTTTTAGTGGGATTACTCTAGAAGTGGTTTGTTATGTCCACCTCAATGGGTTTTAAGGTGGGCATTATTAGCCTGTGTTTTGTTATTCATATTGTGTTATAACTTATTGGGCTGGATCCGCGTTCTATATTTTCAAAATAAAGTGCATGATATTGTGTTATGTGTTGCATCAGTTATGAGAAAGTTTTCAAAAGTAAATATTTTCTATTTCTGTTTTTGTATATGCCTCTATTCTCCCATAATACTTGTGATGCAGTGACTCCTATTGTGATTATTATCTCACCCGTTGTTGTTTCCATCTTTCAGGAGCTGTGTGTGAGCTATAGTATACTGTTCCGAGGAGTGATTTCTTTATTTGAGTTAACGGCTGGGCTATTGCATCTGTATGACTCATTGTTTACACAGGTTTTTCTGAAACTTTTATTATATATCTGTTTTCATTTTCTGGATTCTATTTGACATAAATTTGTTACGTTTGGATGTAGTTTACATTATAGGCTAAGGTCCAATTTTGGGATTTTGGGCTTGTGTGTTATAGACATGTTTGAGTTTTGTTTTATAATAAAGTCTTCTGCTGTGGTTTTGGTTTACTCCGGTTACTGTTTATTGTACCAGTTGTTAATTTATGATGAACATGCTCCTCTTTTAAAAATTAAATGCTCTTTATTTTGGGAATCGTGTTTTGAAAAGTCAAAAAGTCTTGTGGGATTTGGATTGGTCCACGTATTGGGATAATCCAAGTTTCACGGTGGTAAGTGCCCAGTTTTCGGGTTTGGGTCCTTACACCTTTACTATTACTACTATCTGCCTCTATAATGGCTAGTAGAATCTCTTGTTGCTTGAAACTTTGTGATTGGCCTGGAGAATCCCTACGATACCATCACATTGCCCGTTGGTCTCACACATATTAAGTTATCTTCCAGGAATGAGGTAGGTCCATCAGAACCATCACTAACTTCTTGGCATATCCTAGCCATGTGCCTAAGTCTCCCGCAGTTAATGCACCTTATGTGTCACTTCCCAAACACAAAAAATTTTCATACAACAATCACCGCAGTCCCAACATATAGACCAATATAGTAACAACAAAAAATATAATAGGTCTACAAGGCTAGATTAAATGAAATCCCGGAGTTGAATCATAAGAGACAAATCGATTCTACGCACAACAATGGAAACAAGGATTATACAATAGTGCTGTTCCAGAGGCATTTTCCTAAGATTAGTCAATATTTTTATTTTACATTATTGTCACATTAATACAAGTCTTAAATCTCGACCATGCAAGCTATATGCACAAGGAAGATGATATAAGAAACCAAGAGTACATAAGCACACCATTCCGTCAACCATAAGATAACATACTAATTATACTAACCACAAGTGTTCTGGGAGTTAATTCATCCCTTAAGCCTCTACCTATAAGTCTCCTAGATAAACTAGATTTATCGATCTTAGCAAAAACCTACTAGGCAATTGGTCAGGAAACACAAATACTCCTAACAAGCACAAGCGCAACATGCTCTTATTCATACAATTATACCACATCTAGAGAAATTAGAATGCACACAACTCAGTAAATAAAACAAGCACATGCAATTATAGTTATCCAATTATGAAAATCTTTCTTAGGTGAGCACATAGAAAATGTTTGGGCTGACATAAACTCGCAGTGTTTCCAGGCCTTGGATAGGACAAAAATTTGTCAATGGTATTCTAAAATTCCTTTTAATCTTTCTTTATATTTAAATATTTGTATGATTCTTCAAACATATTTTAACAGCTCAATTCCACTAACAATGCCAGGATGTAAAATGATGGTAGTTCAACCTAAGCAATTCCCAAAACCTGAAAGAGTGGTTATCAAGGGTTGCTTATTCCTCGTGGTTTGGCATCTCCATACCATGCAACTAGATTTGGAGAGCTCTCAAGGTTTTCATAGGTTAGCCTATGCAGACATATGCTGTTGTCTTGTCACTCATCGGAACATTCACTGTACAAGGTAGCACATCTCATATCATTCAATTCAATCAATTCAGGCAATAACGATAAACAAGACTAGTGATACCACATGCTTAAGTATGCATCTTCATGACTTCTAAATTATTCAATTATTGCTTAATTTCAGAAATAATCATATGAAATGTCATGCACAAACATCCAACCACTCACAATTTATGGTTTAAGTTCTTCTTTGGGATCCGATTTTGGAGTAGATATCCATCAATTTCGAGCTTTTTTGTTTATTTTTATAATTATTTATTTGATCCCTTAATCATTCGACAAGTGGCAGTATGAACGTGCGCTAGCATTGCACCCAAACCTTTGGGATGCTGACACGTGGCTCACTCTGAGCTCGCCACGACTCATCCAAGCCTCTTTCCCTTGGCAGTAAATGACTTGTCTTTCATTTTATTTATAAACGACTTGTCACCTATATCCTACTTTCGGATAGCCCATCGTCAGGGAACTCTTGGATGACCATTTTTCCATGGTCATCTACTTCTTTAGCTTGAAGACATCTGACTGGAAGAATTTTCCATGGTCATCTACTTCCATGGTCATGAAAGCTATTGTTGTAAGCAAATTCCGCCAATGGTAAGCTTCGATCCCAGCCGATTTGCTGATCTAATACACTCGCACGTAGCATATCTTCAAGTGTTTGAATTATCCTTTCTGATTGACCATCGGTTTGGGGATGAAATGCTGTACTGAACTTCAATTTCGAACCCAATGCATTCTGGAATTTCTCCCAAAATCGTGAAGTGAAACGAGTATTCGGTACCATTAGCAAATGTGAACCACACCCGCTTGGTGAAACACTCCACACGGGCTTGATATTTTGCTAGACAACCCATGCCTAAAATCACATCCAGCTCTTTGATGTCTAATGGAATGAGATCCACTTCAAATACACTCGATCCCATACGTATAGGACAGCCGATATAGACCAGATCACAAATCAGTTGCTCTCCCAAAGGAGTTAGAACCGCAATAGGAGGAGTCAAGGGAGATAGAGGACGATCCGCGCTAAGTGCTATCCTTTGACTAGAACTTCGTCATCTCGTATTCTGAAATCACGAACTATAGCATCAACACCATCAGCAAGTTTCTTCCGAATTTCAGCAAGCTTCAGATCCTCCAATTGTTGATTCCGGATCTCCTCAATTATGGTAGGTGCGACTTCAATTCGTGCTAGCAACGAACCAGAGAAATCGGTGCCAAGACGCACACGATTAGTTTTCAATTCCAACATCATTGGCAAGTAATGAGTGGGCATATACGCCAGAATTGATGGGGAAGGAGAATGACACTTTCGGCTCAGGGCATCAGCCACAACATTCGCCTTTCCAGGATGATATTCGATGATCAAATGGTAGTTCTTAATTAGTTCCATCCATCTTCGTTGCCTCATATTCAACTCTTTCTGTGTAAGGAGGTACTTCAGGCTTTTGTGATCAGTAAAAATTCGACACGTCTCGCCGTATAGATAATGTCGCCATATTTTTAAAGCAAAGACCACGACTGCAAGTTCTAGATCATGTGTAGGGTAGTTCATCTCGTGTGGTCGCAATTGCCTTGAAGCGTAGGCAATGACTTTCCCATCTTGCATCAGTACACATCCAAGTCCGGATTTCGACGCGTCGCTGTAAACCACATACTCTTTTCTGCAAATAGGTAAGGTAAGGATAGGTGCAGAAACTAACCGATTCTTTAGCTCGTCGAAACTTTGCTGGCACTTTTCATTCCATATGAACGGCTCACCCTTGCGTGTCAGTTTTGTCAATGGCCCGGCCAGTGATGAAAAATTTTCCACAAAGCGACGGTAGTAACCTGCTAATCCAAGGAAACTACGAACTTCGAACACACTTCGCGGAGGTTCCCAAGCAGTCACGGCTTCAATCTTCTTTGGATCAACAAACACACCTTGGGCAGAAACAATATGGCCAAGGAAACTAACCTCACGTAACCAGAATTCGCATTTTGAATATTTGGAAAACAATCGCCGGTCCTTCAGAATTTGAAGCACAAGCCGCAGGTGCATAACATGATCCTCTTCCGACTTTGAGTAAATCAGAATGTCGTCGATGAAGACGATCACAAATTTATCCAGGAATTCGCGGAACACACGATTCATCAAGTCCATAAACACAGCTGGTGCATTGGTCAAACCGAATGGCATAACCAGAAATTCATAGAGGCCATATCGCGAACCCAACGCGGTCTTCGGAATATCAGCATCACGAACTCGCAATTGATGGTATCCAGATCTGAGATCAATCTTGGAGAATACCGCTGCCCCTTGGAGTTGGTCAAATAAATCATCAATGCATGGCAAGGGATATTTGTTCTTCACGGTCACGCGGTTCAGCTGTCGATAATCAATGCACAATCGCAGCGAACCATCTTTCTTTTTCACGAACAGCACAGGTGCTCCCCATGGTGACACACTAGGTCGAATAAAACCACGATCCAGCAAATCTTCCAATTGCGTCTTCAGTTCCTTCATTTCCGCAAGAGCCATACGATACGGAGGAATGGAAATCGGATTTGTACCTGGCGCAAGCTCAATGCCGAATTCTACTTCTCTTGCTGGTGGCAATCCAGCTATGTCTTCTGGAAATACTTCCGGAAATTCACAAACCACAGGAACAGAATTCAGATCTGAAGATTCTTTAGAAATATCCTGTACATGCGCAAGGTACGCTGTACATCCTTTGTTGATTAATCGCTCCGCCTTAAGCCAGGAAATCATGCAAGTTGGCACAACTCGCCTATCGCCTTCAAAACAGTATTCGGTACCATTAGCAAATGTGAACCACACCCGCTTGGTGAAACACTCCACACGGGCTTGATATTTTGCTAGACAATCCATGCCTAAAATCACATCCAGCTCTTTGATGTCTAATGGAATGAGATCCACTTCAAATACACTCGATCCCATACGTATAGCACAGCCGATATAGACCAGATCACAAATCAGTTGCTCTCCCATTGGAGTTAGAACCGCAATAGGAGGAGTCAAGGGAGATAGAGGACGATCCGCGCTAAGTGCTATCCTTTGACTCACGAACGATCTATTTGCTCCTGGATCAAATAAGACTTTAGCGTTTTGAGAAAAGACTGAAATAATACCTGTCACCACATCAGGACTAGCCTCGGCATCAGTCAAAGTAAAGAACCTTGTTGGTCTTGGTTGCGCTTCACTTGTGGATCCATTGGGTGGCCTTCCTGGTGCACGTGCTGGTAGTCTAGAGGGATTGACATTCCCACCTCGGCTGGTGTTGGGTACCCCTGGGATTCGCCGTTTTGGACAATCAGCCTGAATATGTCCCATCTCTCCACAGTTGAAACATCGCCGTTGCGGAAACTGCCACGAAGATCCATTGTAATTGGAACCAGAAAAATTCCTCCTGTTGGTGTTCCTATTTCCATTGATCTGCGGAGGATGAGACCGTAAGGGATAAGGTCCCCTTCTTCGGTTGAACTTTGAATCACGCCTATAAGATCCACCACTAGTAGCTGCGGGTGGCTTCCGGGTTTGCACGATCTTTTCAGCTTCGGTTGCGACAGTTATTAGTTCTTGCAAATTCTGCACTGGTGTCGTACCGACGATGGTTTTGAGTTCGACACTCAACCCATCCTGAAATCGTCTTGCCAGCTGGTACGATGTACGATCTTCTTCAGGTGCAAAGCGGGACAACTCCCTCAACACCTTCTCATATTCCAGCACCGAACGGGTGCCGTTTTCAAGTTTGTAAAATACCTGCCGCTGCTCACTTTTATGGAATCTCGTATAAAATCTTTCATCAAATTCATACCGGAATTCTTCCCACGTCGGCAAACGATCGCCGAATCGCAAGCTAACCGATGTCCACCAAGCGAGGGCTTCTCCCTCAAGTAAGAATGTAGCAATGGCAACCTTGTCGTCATCAGAGATTCGCAGGAACAAGGATACTCGGCATAAGGTATCTATCCACTCCCGAGCGGCTGCGGCTCCAGCTGAACCACCGAAGTCTTTACATCCAAGTTGTCGAGCTTCCTTCAGCAATTTTGTAATCATAACGGGAAGTCTCTCTGTCTCCTTATGTTGTGCCGGCTGTACAGGTTCAAGTGGTGGAATAGGTCCTGGTGTAGGCGCAGGAGCACTCTGAAATTGCGCCTCCATTCGCTGCTGGTTTGCAGCAATTCCTTGTAACATGTTTAAGATCTGTGCCATGACAGGGTTGATGCCTGGTGCGACTGGTGTCTCACGTTGGTTTCCAGACTCAGCTTGCCCTTCCTGCTCATTTTGTGCATTTGGCTCATCTTGCTCAACAGGTTGCTGGTCATTCCGAATTTGAAACCTACCCCGTTGGTCCCTTTGTTGCCTCGAGTGTGCCATACTACACAGGTGTATGATTGTTACTCAAACAAACACTAAATATGACACTAGGAATAGGAGTGGTACCTGGTGGAGAGGCATGCACCGGACGATACGCATATGCTGGAAAAAAATATACAAATTTCGAAAATCATATGCACACATGCTATGCACATTCAGCAATAACATTAACACGCAAAGAAATCATAACAAACATCACGCAACTATAGTTACACACATTATCCATATTCGGTAATACACATAATCACTCACATGCATATTCATTTGGTAATGACAAGAAACATAGCTAATCATCCACTCAAACATATTAAAGCATACTAAAGATAAACATTCGACACAACTGCTATTATTATTGCCATCCTTTAAATCCCGTGTTATCTCTAATTCCTTTTCAGTTTTAGTCCCTAAGTGAGTGAGTGTGTGCCCATGTTCTTACCTGCAATCACCTGCAATCACCAAAATTAACAACTAAGTCAGCAAATAACAAGTTATAAACCTAAACCGTGCTCCGCTACCACACTTGTAACGACCCCAATTCCTAAACCATTATTCATTGCTCCGATTAAGGTCATTGCCGCCGTGAAACCCAAATAAGCCTTAAAGACACCTAAGACCTATTAGAATTTCACAAGGTTACTCATATGATACCGATTTTTAATCTTGTTTATTTTGTTGCTTATCAATCAATTGGAGCATGATACTGGACACATATTCTGGTAACATACGGAGTAAATAAAATCATCAGGGTAAGTCTTAAATCAATCCATTGGGTTCATAACACACAAGTCCCATAGGGATCCAAATAATCAGCAAGAAATTCATCAATCAAGTTCGGAAATAGCAAGCCAAACAAATGCTTAAAAATTAAACCAGAACAATGTCCAATCTTTCAGGTTATTTACGCAAGTAATAAGTAGTATATGTGATGCGATATCGCCCCGCCGTGCAGCCTTGATCTCACACACTGGTAACACGAATAGAGGATGTACCTAAGCTTGAAAAATGGTAATAACAACAATATGAGATTACAAGAATCTCAGTAGGTTCGCAGCATCATAAGATCTACAGAATCCCTAAATACAAATCTCCCAAATTCACATAAGATCATTCCCTAAACAACTAAAGGGATCACGCAATTCAACAATAAACCAAAAGAGGTTAAGGCCGAGATTATGGTTGAGGGAGGACCACACTTCCGAAAGTTCAGAAGTACACAGGCAGGTGAAATACAACAAATTCACACTCAATGATGAAGAAAAGGCCATCCCCTTCCACCTGTGTTGTCCAAGACTTACTGCACAAAGGGTAGATGGTTAACACACAAACTAATCAGTAAGCCTTTCACCTTATCCTCGCAAGGACAAGTCGACTAGCCCCACATGGGCAAGTCTTCCCTTAGCCGCAACTAGGGCATCCCCAAATCCCGCAAGATAAGGGCTTCCTGTCCCGCAAGACAGGGATCCGGCCCCGCAAGGACAGATATCCAGCGCTCACTTGCTGGTTCAACACCCATACACCTCCCATAAATCGATAAGAACCTCTCCTCTCCCTAGGAGCATCAGTTCTTACCCTACGTGGCCACTGGAATAGGATCCTGACACACAAACACGTATAAGCACACACAGGCAAGTACAAAGCATAATACCATAACAGGGTATTCTCAATCTTGTCAGGAAATAATCAACACATCCAATTAATATAACAATAGCATCCCTAGGCACTCAATTCCTAACTCAGGGGTTCGATATAGCCTAGGAGATTCATATCTCATTCCGGATTTCATATTCACACCATACAATCCAATCACAAACAAATACAACAAGGGCAGGTAACAAAAACATCAAATAAGAGCAGGGGTTTTCTGGAGAAACCGATAAGGCATAGATCCTACCTCTCTTGTCTCTGAACAATAAGCTAGCTAATCCTTTGCCTTTATTAAGTAAATCCGAACCACCTAAATCATCACCAGACAAAGACAAAACAAACTAAGCATGCATATCCAAAAGTCAATTGAATACCCTATTCCTTACCAATACCACTCACAAAACCTATCAGAAAACCAGTGATAAGATGTTGCAGGTGCCTTCCCCTTGGATGTGTGATGTGATATCCAGGAACTTATCAAGATTCAACCTGAATTTACCATTCTAATTAACTATGCAAAACCTATTGCTAAAAGTAGGGCATAAGACGATTTCGTCTCGACCCAAAACAATGAAATATTTACATCCAAGCGGCAATTAATATAGAGTTGGAAAGAGAATGAAAAGATCTTTCCAAAGACATATTATTTGCAAGATTCCAACAAACGAGTAGAAATTTATGTTATTTTGAAGTTCAAGAAGATTTGGCGAAAACCTAATTCCGCCGCCGATTTTCAAAGTACCATTAGACAAAGAAATACTAACCTCCTGATGGAAAACAAAAAATGGTTGGAAAGAGGATGAAGAGAGATTTCCAACAAGCTATTATTCGCAGAGATCCAATGAACGATGAAGGAGTTATTCTGGTTTAAAGTTTCAGTAAATTGTGACGGCTAAGGGGAGGTATAGGGTTTTAAGCCTATACGAATTTTGTAAGGTTTTAGGGAACAAATTTGTGGGGTTGGCTTCCTATTTATATTCAATGAGTGTAGCATTATGTCTACTACTTTTAATCAATCTATCAATCCAATATAATTCACTAAATAACCAAAACTCCTAAATTACCTTCCCTATTTTTAGAGACTTAATCTTTAAGGCAACTATCTACCTTAAAGGATGGTTCCTAAAGCTATTACCCATCTGCAAGGACCTAAATCAAAAGGAATTAGAAGCAAATTAATTTACTGAACAATCTTACCAATTTCGGCTATCACACATCCTTCTCTTCAGGGGCAAAATCGTCTTTTCACCTGCACTGGCTTCTGGACTTCTAAGACTCAAAATTCGGGGTCTTACATTTCCACATATTTTTTCGCAGTTATATACAAATTTTTATGAATTTTTGATGATTAATTCAAAATTAAAAAATAATTAAATAATTATATTATTAATTATATTATATTAATTATAATATATATGTCAAAACGTTGACCTATACTTTCATTTTGATGCTCGAAGGAAATACCCCCGAGCTAGGTCATTTCGATGCGAAATGACTCTTTGCCAAAGGCAAAAGTAGAGTTGTTTTGGTGTCAATTCTGGGGCTAAACCCAGAAGCTTCTCACACCGCTGGAGCCTTGTTTATCGTACCCGATTTAAGATCATGTTAATGGTATATAGAGCTTCTTGAGCTTTAACAATTTCTCCCTTGCTTACCTGACATGTAACAAATCTTCTGCCCGGAGAAATAATGTATTTGGGTGTGGAGAGGAGTGAGTTTGAGGTAGGATTTTAGGATTCAGAAACCAGATCGTCACCCTTTGATTTCGCTGGATTCCGGTGGTCAATTCCCTTCCTTTTTATCTAATTAGTTTTGTAATGAAGTATACTTTAACTTGATGTGAAGATTGTTAAGTTTAGTGTCAAATCGGAAAATTTAGAAATTTGTTGAAAACCTGCAATTTCACTGTTCACAGATTGGAGGTTGAAGAAGACCCGTGCGAGTGAAGGGTTGTCCAACCCAGCCCGTGTGACGTGTAGTTTTAAGGTTAGGTTAGGTTCTGATCCAAACCTTAGGTTCGGGCAATGCGTGGCACGCCTTGGACGTGACATGTGCTGGTTTGGAGAAAGGTTCGGATACAGGTGTGGCCGAGCCCGGGAGTTCCATATGGAGTTTCGGGATTGGTTGGAACATAATAAATGGGAGAAAATATAAATAATAGGTAAAAAAGGATAAAATATTTGGGAAAAATGGATTACATTGAGAAATATTTCTGAAAAACTATGATAAATACTAGAAATGATAAGAAATCCAATGGTATAAGAATGATTTAAATTTTAGGTGATTTGATGGTCAAATAATTAGATTAAGATCTAAAAAAAAGGAAAATATCCAAATCAGTTTCATAATGATTTTCAGGTAAAAACTCATCGTATTGAGGTTATAGGGGCATAATTTTATGTGTGAAACATTATCTAGGATGAAATATTAAGGATTTGGCTATGAATGCGTGTGTAGATGGATACCTACAAGTAATGGATTTTGAGGAATCGACCCAACGATCGAGGATCAACTATGGGCACTTCGAATGTCAGGAAACCATGAGTGGACGGATTCTTTCTATACATTATTTACGGGCATGAGTGAATACACATAAATAGGATTAATTAGAAGAAGCATAAGAAACGAATTAATGAATAACATCATTGTGTGTTTGTGCTTTGAATTAATTGTGTGTTGTTTAAACCTCGTGCTCGATTATTGAGGTGTTTTAGGCTATGAGTTATTTTAATAATGTGCCATGTATGATTTTAATAATGAAAGTGCATATGAAGTGTTTGGGTGCATTCGACATCATAAGACAGAATCAAGCATTGCAACAGCATAGGGTGACGTATACGACTTTCGAGAGCTCTTCGAGTATGGTAGTGCGACATGGATTTGCCAAGGGAGATATAAGGTGGGATGGGGTGTTTTTAATTAAATAAAAATAATACGAATAAACAGGATATCCTAACATGGGGTTTGAATAGGTGGAGCTACCATCACCTAACACCTCGGCATTGTTAGTGAAACTAGGCCAAGAGGAGTGCATATCCCATTGGGACTGGTCAAGTCAGCATACAAAATAGCAAGATAAATAAGATGTCGCATATAGAAGTACCAGTGATGGATCCCAGTCCTATTTCTGGCGCCGGAGGGACTGAAAGACATTGCTAGCCCAGCCACGGTCCTGATTGCTTGAGATATTACGTGCTGCATTACGTTATGCCTGTGACCGTGCTAATTGCTATGATGTGTATGCAAATGTTTGATGTGTGCCAGTATGCATGTTTTATTATTAAACGATTGTATGTGTTTTGCTATCCATATTTTCCCATACGCTCACCTGCCAGGCTTCTGCCAGATCATTGGCATGGATTGCAGGGATAATCAATGATGATTAGGAAGTTGCTCCCGGGCATGGCAAGAGACGATCAGCTATAGAATAGCCAAACTTGAGGTAACCCTAAGGAGCATTTTGTTTATGGTATTTCTCCAAAAGTGTCTGATCATACTAGAGCCAATATAATCGGTTGATTCCTGGGTACTAATTGCCAAACTAAATATTCATCAATGATATCCGAACATCGTCATTTCTCACATGTAATTTTGCTGCTCAATATATCGATAAATTCTTTCAGTTATTATCTCCACTTTAATTTATACTAGTAGCCTTGTAGGCCTACTGTGCGCATTACTGGATGTAATAGCAGTGTATATAGTGTGCCTACGACGGGTTGTCATGTGTGATCTTCGGGGTCTAGGGCATGACCCTCACAGTCCTTTTAGGACTTAGTTAGAACTGAGATTTGTCAGTGGTACTTTATTCTTTGTACAGTTCTTACATTTCCTTTTGATTTTTGTATTCACTATACATTCTGTCTCATTCATTTCTAAGGCCCAATTCATTGACGATGCTAGGACATTAGGTGATGTTAGCCCTACCTAATTGGTTCCTATACCTATAGAATTCTGTCATGTAATGCACAAAATAATAATAGATCCCTATCTTTCCTTATAGCCTTATTTTATGGTGTCTTCACACCATGCTACCAAATCCGGAGAGCTCTCGATGGTTGCATAGGATACCCTCTGCTGACTCAATGCTACTTCTATGTTTCTGTTCAAATACAACTCAAGGCAATACAAGCACTTCCATGTTCACAATCCAACATTATACAATCCAATCAAGTAGCACCAGAATAAGGTGAGTGGACTAATCTTAGCGTTTCCCTCAATTATGTACTTGTTGAAATGCATTGTTTGAGAAAATGTGTGATATGCATAAAAATGCTTGCTATTGATGGAAACTATCTTTGTTATGACATTTCCTTGAAACTATTGTTTGTTTGCTTTGATTTGTGTGAACCCAATACATTCATAAATTGCTAAACATCGTGTGAATAACCACATGGTGGATACGGCCTTAAAGACCTTGCTATATGCAAACTCCAAATAGTTTCAGCTCTCTCAAGTATGATGATGAAATTCCGTGTGCATGTTGACGAGAGAGTGAACTAATATCTAATATGGTATATATATTGGTAGCACTGGCCGGAGTGTGGGAATGAAAGGACTAACCAGTGCGAGATTGGGATCGAGCTAGTGGAGTCACCACCACTGCTCACCCAACAACGTCATTATGCTTTAAACTTATTCTTCAAAATATAGACCACTGACGACCTTCTTCGATTTCACGACAGTGATCTCAATTATAGTATATTTCGCACGCCAACTATACAATCCACCACTAACATGTCAATTGAATCCCATAGGCTTGAAAACCATTGATTGATATTATATGTTTTGGAAGTGTAAATGTCTATTGTTATGAAATGAGTGACAGAGATTCCTTTTGATATAAACAGAAATATTCCTTGTTCTTATAGTATGTTATTGTTAAGTGTCCAGCTTGTTTGTATGAATCCATATATGAATTCTTCCACGGTTATTGTAACTTGTTCACTCACCTACGATTATGAGAATGAGAAAGTTAGGATCCACTCACTTGGTTTTCCATGCCAGGTTTGATCAAAGTATCTGAGGTTGGGACTAGACAGTGCCAATATTTTAAGAAACACTGTGAACATCCTTTCGTAGTAGGTATTTAAATAATTGGATACTTATCCCGTATATTTCGCTTGCATCATGTGAATATTGTATGTCTGTTTTATTGTAAGTTTAAGATTTTGGAAACTATAGGATCATGGGTTGCGAGATCAATAAAGCACATGTGGTCCCTATCGACCCAACTCGTGGATTAATCGAATCTACACAATGCTTGTGTTAACCTTTCAAAACCAATTTTTCAAAAATATGTATAGGTTTAAATTTTTCTTTTTATAAGAGCATAGCACGTCGCAATTCATACCCGACATAACCAAATATCAGAGTACGCACACGCAATCAGCGAAAGATTTAAAATCACACACAACAGGCCACATGGCCCCAAACATGCTATATACGAGTTCATATACACAAGTCCTGTAAGGATCCATATAAAAACTGATCAAGGCACACATTAAATATCTTGACGTAAAATAAGATTCATACAAGCCAACAAGAGTCAAATCGGAAATAAGCCCACAATGGATCTGTCACGACCCGGCCTCCAGACCCTCAGCCCAGTGGGCCCGGACGTATATGTGCTCGTGATGGATCACAACTGCAATGCTGAGTCAGGCTCCTAACCACATGGCCCAAAAGACGCATCTTGTTGCAAATGATACCATCACACAACACATCTGAGCACAAGAGCTCCCCCACTCCTTTTTGATATGGGATTGGGTAACCTGACCCCCCTATGGGCTGGGTCTCACAGGGTCTATACAAACAACCAAAATCCAACACTAGTATGTATATCATCAAAGTATGCAAATAACAAAACATAAGCATGCAGAGTTTCCATGATGTGCAAGTGTAGTAGTCCAGCACTAAGATTAATATCGGGAAAGACTCGACCTCAATGACAAACGGCTACTCGAATGGACTAGCTATGAAAAGATATCAACGGGGGTGAGATCAAAGACCTCAGTGGGAGTTACAACATCTTAAGCACATTCAGGGAATAAAGGCATACCGAAAAATATTTAATAAAACTATTATTTAAAGCAAACTTGTCATTCATGTATACTATCATGCACTCATAGTGTTTCACAAGTAATTATACACAATGAATGTATCGTAAAGCATGATGCAATATATATGCCAACTCAATAGATTTTATCAACTCACAAATCACACCTTTTCACCTAGCTATTATGCCCCAAAACATATAGTCCTGTCACTAGCCCGGATAGGCTGGAAAATATTGCCAAGCTCAATTCACGGTCATGCGTGCATTGAAGAGTCATGTTTTTGGTATATATTATATGACTATGATTATGTGAGTTAAAGTACAAATTCACTAATTCGTCATATGCCAGCATATTTTTCTTGACATATAGTTTGATTGTATGTGAATTACTTTGTATGCTTTTTCCATTTGCTCACCTGGAAAGATTCTGTTAGATTATTGGCATGTTTCATAGGAATGTTAATTAGGAGCTCACTCCCAGGCATTTGGAAAGAGGAATCACTGAGCGATCAGCTATTCTCCATGCTTGAGGTAATTTTACTACCACCGTATTCATAGTGTTTCTCTTAGAATGTCTATGTATGCTAGAACCATTGTATTAAATTGGTTCCTGGGTAGTAGTGCAATAATTATTCTTTTACCAATGCCACCCAGACAACATTGTGTCTCTCGAATTCCACTGCTTAGTAATTGATCAAATTTTATGATTCTATCTTCTCTTTTATTCCTATACCACGAGCATTGCAGGTTTATTGTATGTATCAATGGGGTAATATAACCTTGTATATAATGGGCCTACGACGATTGTCGCATAAAATTTTGGGGTTCGAGGAATCATAGTTATTATGAGGATTTGGAATTTTAAGGATGGTAATTTAAGAAAATGACGTGTGTGGGTAACAGTTAGATGCATTTAATATCCTCCGACCGAGTGTCATGTTGACCCGTATTGATGGTATTGTGAGACCCAACCTGTATTGGAAGTCAGTGTTATCCAATCCCACATCGGAAAGGAGTAGGGGAGGTCTTGGACGTATATCTGTTCTATGAATGGATCATTTGTAACAAATTGCATCTTTTGGGCCATGTGGTTAGAAGCCTAACTCAGCGTTGTAGTTATGATCTATCACATGCACATATATGTCTGGGCCAACTAGGCTGAGGGTCTGGGGACCGGGTCATGACAAATGGTACCAGAACCGATGGAAGCAAAGCCAATCTCACTCCTTCTTCTGGGTGAGCTTGGGCCATGTATTGTGTATTCACATTTGGGCCTGCCAGTTTAGACCCAAGTCAGTTACATCTGGGCTCTTCTCGTGGGGACACGAGGTTTATAAAAAGGGCAGATTATGAGACCCAGCCTGCATTGGAGATCAGTGTTAATCAATCCCACATCGAAAAGGAGTTGGGGAGGTTTTAGGTTTATATGTGTTGTGTGAATAGATTATTTGTAACAAGTTGTATCTTTTGGGCCATATATTTAGAAGCTCAACTTAGCATTGCAAATGTGATCCGTCATGCATACATACACATCCGAGCTCATTGGACGGGAGGTCCTGGGGCTGAGTCGTGACAGGTATTGTCAGTTTGAGGGTGTTAATAATATTGTTTGATATCTTATAGCTATTTTTAATATACTATATATATATATATATATGAGTGCAAATAATCTTAAATTCGAATTTAGAAGTCCATACGAGGAAGGGTCATTTAAACAATTTAGATATGTTTGAATTTGGATTTATTTGAAGTAGGAAACTTTTTAGACATTTTGGAGATTTTGTACTAAATTCTATTATTTTTCTAAAACTTATAAAAATTATTTTAATTTATATTTATCAAAATTAAAAAATTGAGGTCGAGATAGATTTTAATGGTCAAAAGGAGAATATAAATTTTTTTTGTGTTATGAATATAATAAGTTTGGAAATTGAAAAGACAAAAAACTTTATTATGTCTATTCAATTGTGTAATGAATATTTTATAACTACAATATTCTTCATCTTCCAATGTCTTTTCATGTACCCTATCATGTTAACTATAAATAGGAGATAACATTATTTGCTTTGTATATACTTGCTTGAGTACTTGATAAAGATATTATACTCCCTATATTGTTCTTAATTTTCTCTTTTGTTCTTCTCTTCTCAAATTCTTATATTTCTATTGTTATTCTTTCTTAAAAGTTTATATTATTTCTCCTCAATTCTTCTTATTTTATATTTTATAACACATTATCAGCATGATATTCTCATAAACAAAAAGAGAATCAAGAGTTTTACAAGAGTTCTTCACAAAGAACAAACAAGAATCCTAATTTCTACAAAGGTATATTTGGGCGAGTATATTTTTATAATTATTTAGATATAATCATGTTGTAATATTATTTTTTTCTATTGCATGTTCTTAAATTTTATTTTCCTATATTTTTTTTAGAAATTTAAGTTTATGATTGTTTTATTTGTTTAAATACATGTTGTGAGACCCCGAATTTTGAGTCCTAGAAGTCCAGAAGCCAGTGCAAGTGAAAAGACCATTTTGCCCATGAAGAAAAGGATGTGTGATAGCTGAAATTGATAAGGAATGTTTGGTAATTATTTTTGTTATTAATTCACTTTGATTTGATTTTTAATGTGTTGATAATCACTTTAGGAATTAAAATCCTTAAAATTAAAAGGGGATGATTACAAAATTTAAATCTGGTAGTTATCTTACTTTAATAAAGCTTTTAAAGTAGTAATCTTAATTCCATACCCATCCATTATAAATAGGAAGCCAACCCCACAAAAATCATTCATAGAAAACACACAAAACTCGTATAGCCTAAAATCCTTACACCTCCCTATATTTGCCAAAATTCCTTGAAACTTTAAACCAGCATAACTCTCTCATCGTTTGTCGGATTTCTGAAAATAATAGCTTGTTGGAAAGCTCTCTTCATTCTGTTACCAAATTTTTATGGTCTTTTGTCAGGAGGTTAGAATTTATTTCTTGTAAGATAAGTCAAAACTCGGAAGAACTGCCAAAATCTTCTTGAAATTCAATATAGCACAACTCTTTCATTGCTTGTCAGATTCCTGAAAATAATAGCTTGTTGGAAAGATCTCTTCATCCTCTTTCCAAAAATATTTTTTTTTTGCTTTGGAAATTCGTAATTCCTTGTCAACAGAAAAGTCAAAACTCGGCGGAACTGCTAAAATCTTCTTGAACTTCAATGTAGCATAAATCTTTCATCGTTTGTTGGATTCCTGCAAATAATTTCTTTTTGGAAAGCTCTATTCATCCTATTTCCAATAATTTTTTTTTTTTTAGACATTTGTATTTCTTTTTCAAAAGATAAGTTAAAAATCGACGGTGAAATTAGGTTTTAAGATTTGTATAATTCTGTCTTTGATTGATCTCTGATGTTGTTACCCTTATTCATATGATTGTTTAGAATTCATTCATAGTGAAAAATCATGAATTCATCATTTGAATTTTTTCTAATCATGAAATCAGTATGTCCTACCTTTGCCCTATTGCCCTATTGTGCCTATCTTGATCAATTAATTAACTTATTGGATTCTGATCTTGTTTCTTTTAATTATACATGTTATAAATCCTTAATCCTTCCTTGTTAATATGAGATCATAACTCCAACAACTTGTTAACATGAAATCGCAACTTGCTCTATTTCCCTATTCTTAGTGCAAAAAATTGTATGATAATTAGGGATGGTAATTCAGGTTGTTTCTTGTTAAGTTGTGGGCTATCACATCACACATCCAAGGGGGAGGTACCTGCAACATCTGATCACTGATTTCTGATAGGTTTGGTGAGTGGAATTGGTAAGAAAATAGGGTATTTACTTGGTTATTGGGTATGCACGCTTAGTTTCTTCTTTTTTTGTCTTTGCCTAATGATGACTTAGGTGGTTCAGAAGTATCTAGTAAGGGAAAAGGAATAGCTTCTTGTTCAGAGACAAGAGAGATAGGATCTATGCCTCTTCGGTTTCTCTAGAGACCTTGTTGTTTGCTTAATTGATTTCGGTACCTATGATTGTGAAACTGTATGCGCATTCATATTAAATAATGCATGCTTGAGTTGCAGATTGAATTCAGGAATTTCTAGGCTATACCGAATCCCTTAAGGTAGGTTAGGAGTGCCTAGCTTGCATGTGTGATGGGTATTGAACATGCTGAATGTAATTTGACAGAATTTAGAATACCCTATTGTGGTTGCTTGCTTGTGTGTGCTTGTACGTATTTGTGTGTCAGAATCTTTTTTCGGTGGCCATTCGGGGTAAGTGCTGATGCTCTTAGTCAGAGGGGAGGTTCTTATTGGTTTGGGAGTCGTATGGGTAGCAAAGCCCAGTAAGAGCTCGCTGGATGTATGGTCCTTGTGTGGCCAGAAGTCTTGTCCTTGTGTGACAGGAACCTCTTAATCTTGTGTGGTTTGGGAAGCTCTTATCCTTGTGTGGTTTGGGATGCCCTTGTCCTTGTGTGGCTTGGGATGTTTTTTCCTTGTGTGGCAAGATGAACAGACTTTCTGATTAGCTTGTGTTAACCAATTACCTTTCGTGCAGTAAGCCTTGGACAACACAGGTGGAAGGGGATGGACTTTTCTTCTCCATTGCCGTGAACAATCTGATGAGTTCTGCCTGCCTGTGTACTTCTGATACATTTAAAAAGTGTTTGTAGTCCCCCCTCAGCCTTAGATTCGGTCCTACCCTTTTTCATTGAATCTTTGAATTGCATGAATCACTTTAGTTGTGTAGGAATGGTCAGATGTTGTTCGGGAGATTTGTGTTTATGGTTTCTGCAGTTCTTATGATCTTGTGACCCTACTGAGATTCTTGTAATCTCATTTCGTTGTTTTCACCATTTTTTTAGGCTTAGGTACATTCACTGTTCGTGGTACCTGTGTGTGAGATCAAGGGTGTAATGCGGGGCGATATCGTATCACTTTTGCATACCTGTTCCTTGATTACTTGCTCATATAACTGGAATAAAAATTGGACTACTTTCTGATTTATTTTAAGATTCCTCCTTTGTTTGTTATTTTCGACTATGTTGGAGGAATTCTTGCTGGTTATTTGGATCCTTATTCGACCTGTGTGTTATGAATCAAGTGATTTAATTTAAAGACTTCCGCTGATATTTTTACTCATTCCGTATGATACCAAAATGATTGTCCAATATCATGCTCCAACTATTATTAAACATGTAAAATGAACATGCTAAAAATCGAAAACTTCGTACGTAAGCTTGGTGGGATTCAAATAGGTCCTAGGTGTCTTTGGGCTTGTTTGCGTTTCACGGCGGTAATGACCTTAATCAGAGAAAATATTAATAGGTAGGAATTGTGGTCGTTACAGGTTTGGTAGTGGAGCATGGTTTAGGGAAAATAATTTGTTATATGCTAACTTATCTGTTTATTTTGGTGTTTGTAGGTAAGGACATGTGCACACACTCACTCACTTAGGGGCTAATACCGAAAGTGAACTAATGTTAAAATGGGATTGATTTGTAAGATTTAAATTATGAGAATGATAATCTGATGTGATGTTTGTTTGTGTATGTTCTTATGCCTGGTATGCCATGATATGTTTCGGTGAGTGTTTGCTGTGTTTCTTATCATTGCTGAGAATGTTTGTTGATTTATGTATGCTGCCAAGTGTCCCTATTTGACTCCTATTTTGCTGAATGTATATGTATGTGATTGCTGGTGTGTATTGCCGAATATGGATGTCGTGTTAATCCATGATTGCTTGATGTTTGATGATGATTTCCGAGAGTATATATGAGTATTGATGTAATTGCCGAGAATACCTTTACATGTCTGCATGTGATTTCCAAAATTTTTTATGTTGCTTTCCAGCATATGCGTATCGTCCGGTACATGCCTCTTCACCAGGTACCACTTATTTTCCTAGTATCATATTTAGTTATGTATAAGTAACAATCATATGTTTAAATAGTATTACAGGTTGAACACTACAAGGGATTGATGGGGTAGGAATGGGATTCAGGCCGAACAACAACCTGTTGAACAATAAGAGGCGAATGCACAAATTGAGCAGGAAAGGCAAGTTGAGCCCGAAAATCAACCTGAGCTACCAGCTGCACTAGTCATTGATCCTATGATGGCACAAATATTAAATGTATTACAAGTAATTGCTGCAAATCAGCAGTGTATGGAGGCGCCATTTCAGAATGCTCCTGCACCTACACCAGTGGAAGAACCTATTCCTCCACTTGAACTTGTACAGCCGGCACATCCTAAGGAAGCCGAGAGACTTCCCGTTGTGATTATAAAATTGTTAAAGGAAGCTCGACAATTGGGATGTAAAGATTTCAATGGTTTAGCCGAAGCAGCGATAAGCTTTTACAAACTTGAACAAGGCAACCATTTGGTGGTGGAATATGAGAAAGTGTTAAGGGAGTTGTCCCGATTTGCAGTAGAAGAAGATTGTACACCGTACCAGTTTGGGAGACGATTTCAGGATGGGTTGAGTACCGAACTCAAAACCATCGTAGGTACGACACCGGTGCAGAATTTGCAAGAACTAATCATTGCCGCAACCGAAGCTGAAAGGATCATGCAAACCAAGAAGCCATCCGCAGCCACTAGTGGCGGATCATATAGACGAAATTTGAAGTTCAATCGATGAACGAGACCCTATCCTTTAAGATCCTATCCTTTGAAAATTAATGGCAATGGAAATACCAACAGGAAGAACTTTTCTGGTTCAAATTCCAGTGGATCTTTGTAGAATTCTCAGCAATGTCGATGTTACAACTGTGGCGAGATGGAACATATTCAGAGGGAATGCCCGAAACCAAGGTGAATCACAGGTGTACCAAACGTAGGCCGAGGTGGGAATGCCAACCCCGCCAGACCACCAACACACGCACCAGGAGGACTACCCAACGGATCCACAAGCGAGGCACAACCAAGACCAACAAGGTTCTTCACCCTAACTGATGTCGAGGCTAGTCCTGATGTGGTGACAGTTACTATTTCAGTCTTTTCTCAAAATGCTAAAGTATTATTAGATCCTGGAGCAAATAGAACATTTGTAAGTCCAAGGATAGCACTTAGCACAGATCGGCCTCTATATCCCTTGACTCCTCCTATTGCAGTTCTAACTCCATTGGGAGAGCAACTGATTTGTTATCTAGTCTAGATCGGCTGTGCGGTACGTATGGGTTCAAATGTACTTGAAGTGGATCTGATTCCATTAGACATCTGAGAGCTGGATGTGATCTTAGGCATGGACTATCTGGCGAAATATCAGGAGTGTTTCACCAAACATATGTGGTTTATTTTTCCTGATGGTGCTGAGTACTGTTTTGAAGGTGATAGGTGAGTTATTCCAACTTGAATGATTTCTAGGCTTGATGGGAAGTGATTGATCAACAAAGAATGTATAGCGTACCTCGCGCACGTACATGATATTTCAAAAGAATCCTTGGATCTGGATTCTATCCCAATGGTTCGCGAATTTCCAAAAGTATTTCTAGAAGACATATCCGGTTTACCACTAGTAAGGGAAGTGGAATTCGGTATTGAGTTAGTGCCTGGTACGAATCCGATTTCCATTCCTCCATACTGTATGGATCCTACGGAAATGAAGGAACTAAAAATGCAATTGGAAGATTTTCTAGATCGTGGTTTCATTCGACCAAGTGTGTCACTTTGGGGAGCACCTGTCCTGTTCGTGAAAAAGAAAGACAGTTCGCTGCGATTGTGCATCGACTATCGGCAGCTGAATCGTGTGACTGTGAAAAACAAGTACCCTTTGCCACGCATCGATGATTTGTTTGACTAACTCCAGGGTACAGCCGTATTTTCCAAGATTGATCTCAGATCTGGATACCATCAATTGCGCGTTCGTGATGCTGATATTCCGAAGACCGCATTCAGATCGCGATACGGTCACTACGAATTTCTGGTAATGCCATTCGGTTTGACCAATGCACCAGTTGTGTTTATGGACTTGATGAATCGTGTGTTCCATGAGTTCCTGAATAAATTTGTGATAGATTTCATTGACGACATTCTGATATATTCAAAATCGGAAAAGCAGCATGCTAAGCATTTGCGGATTGTGCTGAAAGTTTTAAAAGATCGACGGTTGTTCACAAAATACTCCAAATGCGAATTTTGGTTACGCGAAGTTGGCTTACTTGGCTATATTGTTTTCGCCCAAGGAGTGACAGTTGATCCAAAGAAGATTGAAGCCGTAGTTTTTTGGGAACCCCCACGGACGGTGTTCGAAATTCGCAGTTTCCTTGGCTTAGCAGGTTATTACAGTCGCTTTGTGGAAAATTTTTCATCGCTTGCCGCACCATTGACAAAACTGACACGCAAGGGTGAGCCGTTCGTGTGGCATGAGAAATGTTAGCAAAGTTTCTAAGAACTGAAAAATTGGTTAGTTTCCGCACCTATCGTTACTTTACCTATTTGCGGAAAGGAGTATGTGGTTTATAGCGATGCGTCAAAATCCGGACTTGGATGCATATTGATGCAAGACGGGAAAATCGATGCATATGCTATCCGACAGTTACGACCGCATGAAAGCAACTATCCTACACATGATTTGGAGCTTGCAGCCATGGTGTTTGTGTTGAAAATATGGCGACATTACTTATACGACGAGACATGCCGAATCTTCACCGATCACAAAAGCTTGAAGTACCTACTCACGCAAAAAGAATTGAATATGAGACAACAAAGATGGGTAAAGCTGATCAAAGACTACGATTTGATCATCGAATATCATCCTGGGAAGGAAATGTTGTTGCTGATGCCTTAAGCCAAAAGTTTCATCCTCCTTCCCCATCAGTTTTGGCCTATATACATGCCCATTACATGCCTATGTTGCTGGATTTTAGGACTAATCATGTGCATCTTGGAACTGATTATTCTGGTTCATTGTTAGCACAAATCGAAGTCATTCCTACCTTGATTGAGGAAATCCGGATTCAGCAATTAGAGGATCCAAAACTAATTGAAATTCGGAAACAACTTTCTGATGGTGTTGATGCCATAGTTCGTGATTTCAGATTACGAGATGACAAAGTGCTTGTCTTCAGAAACCGGGTATGTGTTCCACAAGATATTGATATTTGTAACCTTATTCTATCAAAGGCGCATAGTTCGAAGTTTGCTATCCATCCCGGAAGCACTAAGATGTACTGAGATTTGAAAGAACAGTATTGGTGGCCGAACATGAAACGCCAGATTGTTGAGTTCGTTGCCCGATGCCTCGTATGTCAACAAGTAAAGATCAAACATCAACGACCTGCTCGACTAGTTCAGTCACTTCCAATTCTAGAATGGAAGTGGGAGCATGTCACAATAGATTTTGTGGCCGGTTTTCCTAGGTCACAATGAGGATACGATGCCATTTGGGTGACCGTGGATCGATTGACAAAATCTCCACATTTCCTTCCTATACATGTGACGGATACACCTGAGAAATTGGTTGTGTGTTACTTAGATGAGATTGTTCGATTTCTTGGAGTGCCAGTTTCCATCATTTCAGATCGTGACCCTCGTTTCACCTCATGATTTCGGGAGAAATTTCAAATTTCGCTGGGTTCGAAATTGAATTTCAGTACAACAATTCATCCTCAGACCGATGCTTAATCAGAAAGGACGATTCAGACATTCGAAGACATGCTACAAGTGAGTGTGTTGGATCAGCAAACCAGTTGGGATCGATGCCTATCGTTGGCAGAATTTGCTTACAACAATAGTATTCATGTAAGTATCGGTATGGCACTTTATGAAGCATTATATGGGAGACATTGCAGGAGCAGTTGAACTTGATCCGAGAACGGCTAAAAACTGCCCAGGATCGGCAGAAAAGCTACTCCGACAGTCGATGAAAGGAGCTGGAATTTACGGTAGGTGACAAAATGTTTTTGAAGATCGCGCCATGGAAAGGAGTTCTTCATTTTCAGCAGCGAGGTAAGCTAGCACCTCGCTACATTGGTCCGTAAGACATCGTTGAAAGAATCAGCCTTGTTGCATACCAACTTGCCTTACCTCAAAATATGGAAAGAATTCACAATATGTTTCACATTTCAATGTTGAGAAAGTATGTACAAGACCCTTCTCAGGTGCTCGAATAACCCCCAGTCGAAGTTGCTGAAGACCTATCTTATCTCATACAGCCAGTTGCCATACTAGATCGGTTAGTTCGACAGCTTCGCAGTCGAAGTGTGCCTATGGTACGAGTTGTTTGGTGTAATGGCAAAATTGAGGAACAGTCTTGGGTGACTGTGGAATTTATGCATGCAAAATTTCCTTACTTGTTTGTTTCAGTAATTGTGCTAAAATTTTGAGGACAAAATTCATATAAGGAAGGAGGATATGAGACCCCGAATTTTGAGTCCTAGAAGTCTAGAAGTCAGTGCAGGTGAAAAGACCATTTTGCCCCTGAGAAAAATATGTGATGGCCAAAATTGGTAAGGAATGTTTGATAATTATTTCTGGTATTAATTCCCTTTAATTTGGTTCTTAATTTGTTGATAATCATCATAGGAATTAAAATCCCCAAAATTAGAAGGGGATAGTTACAGAATTTAAATCTAGTAGTTATCTTATTTTAATAAAGCCGTTAAAGTAGTAATCTTAATTCCATACCCATCCATTATAAATAGGAAGCCAACCCCACAAAAATCATTCATAGAAAACACACAAAACTCGTATAGCCTAAAACCTTTACACCTCCCTATATTTGCCAAAATTCGTTAAAAATTTAAACCAGTATAATGCTCTCATTGTTTGTCGGATTCCTGAAAATAATAGCTTGTTGGAAAGATCTCTTGATCCTCTTTCCAACCATATTTTTTTTTCTATCAGGACATTAGTATTTCTTTATCATAATGTTAAGTCAAAACTCGGTGGAACTGCTAAAATAGTCTTGAAATTCAATGTAGCATAACTCTTCATCGTTTGTCGGATTCTTGAAAATAATAGCTTGTAGGAAAGATCTATTCATCCTTTTTCCAACCATATTTGTTTTTTGGTCAGGAGGTTAGAATTTCTTTCTTATAAGATAAGTCAAAACTCGGCGGAACTGCCAAAATCTTCTTGAACTTCAATGTAGCATAACTCTTTCATCGTTTGTCGGATTCCTGAAAATAATAGCTTGTTGGAAAGATCTCTTCATCCTATTTCCAACCATATCTTTTTTGTTGTTTTTAAGTTCGTAATTCTTCGTCTAAAGAAAAGTTTAAACTCGGCGGAACTGCCAAAATCTTCTTGAACTTCAATATAGCATAACTCTTTCATCATTTGTTGGATTCCTGAAAATAATAGCTTTATGGAAAGCTCTATTCATCCTCTTTCCAATAGTTTTTATTTTTTTGTTTGGACATTCGTATTTCTTCGCTAAAAGATAAGTTGAAAATCGGCGGCAGAATTAGGTTTTAAGATTTATATAATTCTGCCTTTGATTAATCTCTGATGTTGTTACCCTTATTCATATGATTGTTTATAATTCATTCATAGTGAAAAATCATGAATTCATCTTTTAAATCTTTTCTATACATGAAATCAGTATGTCTAACCTTTTCCCTACTGCCCTATTGTGCCTATCTTGATCAAATGATTAATCTATTGGATTCTGATCTTGTTTCTTTTGATTATACATGTTATAAACCCTTAATACTTCCTTGTTAACATGAGATCATAACTCCTACAACTTGTTAACATGAAATCGCAACTTGCTCTATTGCCCTATTCTTAGTGCCGAAAATTGTATGATAATTCGGGATGGTAATTCAGGTTGTTTCTTGTTAAGTTCTTGGCTATCACACCACACATCCAAGGGAGAGGTACCTACGGCTTCTGATCACTGGTTTCTGATAGATTTTGTGACTGGAATTGGTAAGGAAATAGGGTATTCACTTGGTTATTGCGTATGCACGTTTAGTTTGTTTATTTTTTCTTTGCCTAATGATGACTTTGGTGGTTTGGAAGTATCTAGTAAAGGAAAAGGAATAGTTTCTTGTTCAGAGACAAGAGAGGTAGGATCTATGCCTCATTGATTTTTCTAGAGACCTCGTTGTTTGCTTAATTCGGTACTTATGATTGTGAAACTGTATGTGCATTCATATTAAATAATGCATCCTTGAGTTGCGGATTGAATTGAGGAATTTCTAGGCTATATTGAATCCCTTAAGGTAGGTTAGGAGTGCCTAGCTTGCATGTGTGATGGGTATTGAAGATGCTGAATGTAATCTGACAGAATTGAGAATACCTTATTGTGGTTTTGTGCTTTGTGCTTTCCTGTGTGTGCTTGTACGTGTTTGTGTGTTAGAATCCTTTTCCGGTGGCCATTCGGGGTAAGCGTTAATGCTCCTAGTGAGAGGGAAGGTTCTTAATGGTATGAGAGTCGTATGGGTGGCAAATCCCAGCAAGAGCTCGCTGGATGTCTGGTCCTTCTGTGACCAAAAGCCCTGTCCTTGTGTGGCAGGAACCCTTTATCCTTGTGTGGTTTGGGAAGCCCTTATCCTTGTGTGGTTTGGGATGCCATTGTCCTTGTGTAGCAAGATGAATAGGCTTGCAGATTAGCTTGTGTGTTAACCAATTAACTTTCGTGCAGTAAGCCTTAGACAACACAGGTGGAAGGGGATGGCCTTTTCTTCTTCATTACCGATAATAGTCTGATGAGTTCTGCCTACCTGTGTACTTCTGATACTTTTCGAAAATGTTTGTAGTCCCCTATTAGCCTTAGATTCGACCCTACCCTTTATGATTGAATCTTTGAATTGCATGAATCCCTTTAGTTGAGTAGGAATGATCAGATGTTGTTCGAAAGATTTGTGTTTATGGTTTCTGCAGATCTTATGATGTTGTGACCCTACTAATATTCTTTTAATCTCATTCCATTGTTTTCACCATTTTCTTTAGGCTTAGGTACAGTCACTGCTCGTAGTACTAGTGTGCGAGATCAAGGTTGTACGGCGGGGCTATATCGCATCACTTTTGCATACCTGTTCCTTGATTACTTGCGCATATAACTGGAATAAAAATTGGACTACTTTCTGGTTTATTTTAAGATTCCTCCTTTGTTTGTTATTTTCGACTATGTTGGAGGAATTCTTGTTGGTTATTTGGATCCTTACTGGACTTGTGTGTTATGAATCCAGTGATTTAATTTAAAGACTTTCGCTGATGTTTTTACTCACTCCGTATGATACCAGAGTGATTGTCCAATATCATGCTCCAACTGTTATTAAACATGTAGAATGAACAGGCTAAAAGTCGAAAACTTAGTAAGTAAGCTTGGTGGGATTCAGATAGGTCCTAGGTGTCTTTGGGCTTGTTTGGGTTTCACGGCGGTAATGAACTTAATCGGTGCAAATATTAATAGGTAGGAATTTGGGTCATTACACATGTTATATTTAAAAATAATTGATGTCAATTTTATAATATAATCATTACTCTAATACAATCTTAAAAAAATAAATAATAAAATCTAAATTTCTAATATTATATTATCATAATATTACCATCCTTAAATGTTATTTTTGTGTATATTTTCTTATATTTAAATTTAAATTTTATTTCTTATCTTATTATGTGATTAATTTTATGTGTTTTTAATATTTTATAATTTTACAATGACAAATATTGCAAAACTTGAGGTTGAAACTCTTGAAATTACTAGAAAAAATTATTTATCATGGATATTGGATGCTGAAATTTATTTGGATGCCAAAGGGCTTGGAGAGACAATCAAAACACCAAATGAAACTTCAAATCAAGATAAGGCAAAGGCTATGTTTTGTCTTCGTCATCATCTCCATGAGGGATTGAAATCCGAATATCTCATGGTAAAAGATCCTGTAGATCTTTGGAAAAATTTAAATGAAAGGTATAAGGACCAGAAAACAGTGATACTTCCAAAAGCTTGTTATGATTGGATGCATCTTCGTTTACAACATTTTAAATCTGTGAGTAAATAAAATTCAGCATTATTTAAAATCAGCTCACAATTAAAATTATGTGGAGAAAATACCACTGATGTTGATATGCTTGAAAAAATATTCTCTACTTTTCATGCTTCAAATGTGCTTTTACAATAACAATATCATGAAAAAGGTTTCACAAAATATTCTGAGTTGATTTTATGTCTTGTGGTGGCTGAACAAAATAATGAGTTGTTGATGAGAAATCATGAAACTCGTTCTATTGGTTCTGCTCCATTCCCTGAAGTGAATGTGATGCTATCTCATAACCATAGTCGTGGTCGTAGTTGAGGCCGTGGATGAGGACGAGGTTATAATAAATTTCATCATGGTGGCAATCAATCAAGTAAATTTATTTTCCAAAATCAGAAAGTCGTAAAGGATGAAGAACCTGGAAAAATCATGGGTGGCATAAAGAAAAAAGTTACAATTAGTAACTGCCATCGATGTGGAATGCAAGGTCATTGGCAACGTACTTGTCGTACACCAAAATATTTTGCCAACCTATATCAAGAATCTTTGAAGTCTAAAGGCATGAATGTGGAGACAAACTTTGTCCAAGATGATTTCACTGAATTTGCTAATAGCTTTGAGGATATAATGCACTTGGATGTTTCTGATTTTCTTAATGATCCAAATGATGAAAGTACAAGAAATCAAGAATGATTTTAATTTTATAACTATACAAATTTCAATTATGTTCTCTTGTTTTATTATAATAAAAGTCTATTTAATTTGTTTTATTTATTCATATTTTTATTTTATATTTTAATTTATTTTATATTTATTTATTAATTTTATTTATTCAATGAAGAGAATGGATATTGGCATGGATATATCTAAGATGAATGCTAAGGAAATATGTTTAGTCGATAGTGCCACAATGCATACAATATTGAGAGATAAGAGATATTTCTCTTATTTGGATAATATAAAAAAGAATGTATATACAATAAGTGGTAGTATAAGATTGATTGAGGTCTCCGGAAGAGCAAATATTATTCTATCTGGTGGAAACAAAATAATAATAGAAGATGCATTATACTCTTCTAACTCTCAAAAAAACTTGTTAAGTTTCAAAGATATTCTTTTGAATGGATATCATATTGAGACAATAAACGAATGAAGCATTGAATATCTTTGCATAACTTCTATAATTTCGGATAAAAAGTATATATTAGAAAAATTACCAGCTTTTTCTTCCAGATTATACTACACAAGTATTACAATGATAGAATCTCATTTTATAATAAACCATCAGTTTAATAATGTGTTTAAAATTTTGGCATGACCGGTTAGGCCATCTCGGTTCAATAATAATGCGAAAAATAATAGAGAATTCTTTTGGTCATCAATTGAAAAAGAACAAGATTTTTCAATCTAATAATTCTCATGTGCTGCTTGTTCTCAAGGCAAATTAATATTAAGGCCATCACTAGGAAAAATTAGAATTGAATCTCTAAAATTTTTAGAAAGAATTCAAGGAGATATTTGTGGGCCTATATATCCACCATGTGGACTATTTCGATATTTTATGGTTTTGATCGATGCATCAACCAGATGGTCACATGCATGTTTATTATTATCTCGTAATATGGTATTTGCGAGATTGCTTGCATAAATAATTTGTTTGCGAGCTTAATTTCTTAATTATCCTATAAAGTCTATCCTAATGGATAATGCTAGTGAATTTATATCAAAAGCCTTTATAGATTATTGCATGTCTATTGAAATAAAGGTTGAACATCCTGTTGCTTATGTTCATACACAAAATGGTCTTGCAGAATTATTTATAAAACGCTTACAATTGATTGCAAGAACTATGCTTATGAGATCCAAACTTCCAGTTTATGTTTAGGGACATGCCATTTTATATTCAGCAACAATTATACGCATTAGGCCAACAAGTTATCATAAACACTCTCTGATGCAATTGGTTCATGGTTAGGAACTAAATATTTCCCATCTAAGAATTTTTGGTTGTGCAGTATATGTTCCAATTTCTCCACTACAATGTACAAAGATGGGTCCTCAAAGAAGGATAGGAATATATGTTGGATATAAGTCTTTATCCATCATTAAATATCTTGAGCCATTAACTGGAAATTTAATTATGGCAAGATTCGCTGATTGTTATTTTGACGAGACTATATTTCCAACACTTGGGGGAGAAAATAAACAGTTGGAAAAGAAAATCTCTTGGAATGAATTATCATTATCTAGTTTTGATCCTTGAACAAATCAATGTGAACTTAAAGTTCAAAAGATAATTCATTTACAAACGATTGCAAATCAACTGCCAGATACATTTACAGACCTTAAAAGAATAACTAGGTCTCATGTTCCAGCTGTAAATACTCCGATAAGAATTTATGTCCCTGAAGGACAATCTAAAGTTGCTAGCGAATTTAGACCACGTCAGAAATGTAGAAGACCATTCGGTTCTAAAGATAAAAAATTTCGGAAAAAGAAAGGAGCAACTACACAAGATGGTTGTGAGAAGGATATAGTTTTGGAAAATCTAGTTGACATAATTAATAAAATTCCGGAAGAAACACAGGAGAATAAAGAGATCTCGATTAATTATGTCACTACAGCAATAAGATGGAACTGAAGCTCAATACTTGGCGACAATATTTTTGCATATAATATAACACTAAATATTATAGAAGAAAGTGAGGATTTTGAACCTATCTCTGTGGAGGAATGTAAAAATAAAAATGATTGGCCAATGTGGAAAGATGCAATTCAATCAGAATTAAACTTATTTGAAAAATATGGAGTTTTTGGACCTGTAGTACATACACCAAAAGGTGTAAAACCGGTGGAATATAAATGGGTATTTGTGCGAAAAAGAAATGAGAAAAATGAAGTTGTGAGATATAAAGCAAGACTCGTCGCACAAGGTTTTACCCAAAAATCGGGCATTGATTATGATGATACGTATTCTCCAGTGGTAGATGCAATAACATTGGGATATTTACTTTGTTCGGCAGTATATGAAAAGCTTGAAATGCATCTAGTGGATGTACTTACAGCCTATCTGTATGGCTTGTTGGATACTGATATATATATGAAAATCCTTGAAGGATTTAAATTTCCATATGCAAATAAATCAGATTCTCGGGAAATTTATACAATAAAGTTAAATAGAGCTCTATATGGATTGAAGCAATCTGGACGGATGTGGTATAACTGCCTTAGTGAATGCTTAATTGAAGTAGAGTTCAAGAATGATCCGATTTGTCCATGTGTCTTTATAAAAAATATGGATATGGTTTTGTTAAAATAGTTGTTTATGTTGATGATTTAAATATCATTGGAACTCATGAAGAGATAGATAAAACTATCAGCTATTTAAAAAACGAATTTGAAATGAAAGATCTTGGAAAAACAAGATATTGTTTCGGTCTTCAAATTGAGCATATAAGTGAAGGAATATTTATTCATCAATCAAATTATGTGGATAAAGTTCTTAAAAGATTTTATATGGATAAAGCTCATCCATTAAGTACACCAATGATTGTGAGGTCACTTGATGTGAAAAAAGATATTTTTCGACCTCGTGAAGAAAATGAAGAATTCTTAAGTCCTAAGATTCCATACCTTAGTGCTATTGGTGCACTTACATATCTTGCTAATAACACTCAACCTGACATATCATTTGCAGTAAATTTATTAGCAAGATATAGTTCTTCCCCAACTCGAAGACATTGGAATGGAGTTAAACATATTTTTAGATATCTGTGAGGGACATGGATATGGGTTTATATTATTCAAATTTATCTATTTTTGATTTAGTTGGTTATGCAGATGCAGGATATTTGTCAGATCCACATAAAGCCAGATCGCAGACAGGTTATTTATTCACTATAGGTAGTACTGTCATTTCATGACGGTCGGTGAAACAAACTTTGGTTACCACTTCTTCTAACCATGCAGAGATCTTAGCAATTCACGAAGCAAGTCGTGAATGTGTTTGGCTACGATCAATATCACAACACATAAGATAAACATATGGATTATCAACTGATACAGAACTTGTAACTACACTGTATGAAGATAATGCTGCTTGTATAGCTCAATGGAAAATACTTTTTACAAAATATTTTTTTATTAAATATTATTATTAATTAATATTTTAATTTAGATTTATTTAAATTGATCATTAACCTGATATGACGCCATTTTTAGGATACACAAAATGATGTCATTTTGAGTTTTAAGTGGGAATAGTTGTTTAATAAAAATGACGTTGTTTCATAGGGTGTGAAACAACGCTATTTAGTGTTAGCATGGGAGCCATGTTGTTCCCATCTGCTGCTTTGCCAACCGGCCACATAGAAATTGAGGTTTAGCTTGTTTTTATGCATTTCGTGATCAGAAGGTAAAAACACGATCCAAAGCTAGGTGAGGTGCGGTCAGGATAGATGAGTTGATTGGAGAGGTTTTTTAATTAGATCGGGGTGCGAATGAGTGGTTTTCGGTGAGTTTTTTGTCCAAGTAATCGGATTTATAACTTCAGCATAAACATGAGATTGCATGAGTGTTTTAACTTTATTTTGGTTGGGTTTGATTTCAGATGGAGTGAGGAATGTTTTGGTGTATAGATTAGGAGGTTTTTCCAGATAGAATGGTGAATCGCCAGTTGGGAGTTCGATCTGTATGGAGTCCAGAGGTTGAAGATGAACTAGCAGACGGCGAGTCATCTGCTGGTCATCTGGATGATAAGTCATCCAAGGTGGGACTGAATAAAAGGTCGTCCAAAGGTGAGTTCAACTGACATGTCATCGATTGAGAAGTCAAACTGGGTTTTGGTATAACCAAACGGAGTGAGACTGGATTCAGTTAAGCTGAGTTAAGACAAACCGGGTCAAACAGGACTAGGTTGAACCAAACCAAGTTGGATAGAAGTGAGGTTGAACCAATATTATAGGATGAATGAGGTTGTGACATGTGGCAATGCCTAGTGATTACAAATGTCTGTTGACTTTTTTAATTTTGACCAATTTTCCAAAAATTCTGAGAATAAAACAAATTCATGAAAAATAGAAAGAAAATGAGAAAAATATGAGAAATCAAATGGTGTAAAGTTTACTTGATTTAGATATGATTTAAGGGGTATAAAAGCTAGGAGAAGATGATAGAAATTCAGAAAAAATCCCAAGAAAGTTTGTATAGGCTAATCGAGACCCTTAGGACTAAGTAAGGAGTCGTTTGATTTCAGTTTATAGTTTATTACCTGTATAGATGTTGAAATGTGTGCACTGGACCTTTGAGCGGGACCCTATCGAATGTCACCAGAATAAGGTGCGTGGAATAACCTTAATGTTTCCGTCAATTTTTTATGTTTCGTATTACATTTTTTATGTTAAACAAGTGATATGCCATAAACATGGTTTTTTATTGATAGGAACTTTCTCTCATCATGGCATTTCCTTAATACTGATGTCTTCTTTGCTTTGATTCGTATGAGCGAGGGATTTTGTAAAATTCTAAACATTGTGTGAATAACCCTATGGTGGACATAGTCTTAAAGATTTTTTTATATGCAAACTCCAGAGGGTTTCAGCTCTCTCGAGTATGGTGATGAAATCCGTGCATATGTTGATGAGAGAGATGAACTAATTTCTAACATGATATGTATTACTGGTAGCACTGGCCAGAGTGTGAGGATGAGAGAATTTGCTAGTGTGAGTTTGGGATCGAGCCTGTGGAGTCACCACCACCGCTCCCTGGCAGCGTTAGTGTGTTGTAAACCCACTCCTTGCTAAAGAAAAACATTGACGGTCTTCCTCAAAGACAAAGATTCAGCAACTCGCGCATACTTTGCTTTCTTTGTGCCATAGGTTAAGACGGAGACATGTTAAAAGCACTGAAATTGATATAGATACTAAAGGCAGAGGCTTTTCGCTCCTCTCCTTTCAGTTAAATTTTCTTCGCTTCTTGACTCCTTGTGTCACGACCCGACCTCCGAACCCTTGGCCCAGCGGGCCTAGACGTGTATGTGTGCGTGATGGATCACAACTGCAACGGTCAGTTGGGCTTTTAACCACAGGGCCCAAAAGATGCATATTGGTGCAAATGATACCATCACACAACACATATAAGAGCAAGACCTCCCACGCTCCTTTCCGATGTGGGATTGGGTAACCTGACCCCCCCTACGGGCTGGGTCTCACAATCTCCCCTCCTTATAGACCTCGTGTCCTCACGAGGGGAGCCAAACGTAATAGACTTGGGCCTAAACTCACGGGCCCAAACGTGAACACACAACACGGCCCAAGCCCACCCGGAAGAGGAACGAGATTGGCTCCGCTACCATTTGTCACTACCCGACCCCCGGACGCTCTACCCAGCAGGCCCGGATGTGTATGTACGTGTGATGGATCACAACTGCAACGCTCGGTTGGGCATTTAACCACAGGACCCAAAAGATGCATCTTGTTTCAAATGATACCATCACACAACACATATAAGCCCAAGACCTCCCTCGCTCCTTTCCGATGTGGGATTGGGTAACCTGATCCCCCCTTACGGGCTGGGTCTCACAATCTCCTCTCATTATAGACCTCGTGTCCTCACGAGAGGAGCCAAACGTATCTGACGTGGGCCAAAACTCACGGGCCCAAACGTGAACACACAACACGGCCCAAGCCCACCCGGAAAAGGGAACGAGATCGGCTCCGCTAACATTTGTCACGACCCGGCCCCTGGACCCTTGGCCCAGCGGGCCTGGACGTGTATGTGTGTGTGATGGATCACAACTGCAATGGTCAGTTGGGATTTTAACCACATGGCCCAAAAGATGCATCTTGGTGCAAATGATACCATCACACAACACATATAATCCCAAAACCTCCCCCGCTCCTTTCCGATGTGGGATTGGGTAACCTGACACCCCCCTACGGGTTGGGTCTCACACCTTGACTCACTGAGTTGATTCAGATTCTTACCAAGATGATGGGTTGAATGGAAGTAAATTTGCTTATCAACAATACAATCCACCACTAACATGCTATTTGAATCCCACTAAGTATGAAATAACTAATCAATGTTGTGTGCGATAAATCTTGAACGCTTGTTACTATTAACTGAGTGAATAGGCTTCTATGTGTCGGTGCACAATGATATTTCTTATTCTTTTATTTTGTTTATTTTGAAATTTCTAATCTGTCTAAGTTTGAACTCCGAAAAATCTTACACAGAAAATACACAAAATTCGTCAAACCTTGGACCCTACACCTCCCTATTGCTGCCGAAATTTCTTCAACTTCAAACTCGCATAACACTCTCGTCCTTTCTCAGATTTTTGCAAATAATAACTTGTTGGAAATCCCTTTCCATCCTCTATATAGCTACCTAGGTTTGGTTATCAGGAGGTTAGTTATTCACTATCAAAATTCAGCTCATAATTTGGCAGGTTTGGTCCCGATATTATGTGATTGTTCCTTCAATTGATTTCTGTTGTTGTCCCTCTTGTTCATATGATTGTTTAGCATCTATGCATGTTGTAAAATTCAAATTTGTGAATTCCATATTCTTTGGGTTGTTTCGGTTACGTCTTTATTCGTATAGTAATCCGTACCTTCTCTTCTTGTATATGTTCTCGTTTCCCTGTAGGACATATGATGCTGTGACTCCTACTAAGATTTTATTATCTCACCCGTTGTTCTTTCACCCTTTCAGGAGTAGTTCGCAAGCCGTAGAAAGCGTTTGAGGTGTGAGAACTTATTACGACTTGGCTAGACTATCGCACCTGCACATTTCACACGGTTTTTCTTTTCTGGCATTTCCTGTTTGACTCGTTTTGATGTTTTGACTCATTACATTTTTATGCTTTTATTACTCTACTGGATACGGTTTTATGTTCCGGGCTTTAAGCCCAGTCTGTGATTTTGAGCTTGTGACTGTATGGACCCGTTTTCTGTTTTGAATATTTTTTTTCCATTCGAATAAAGTCTTCCGCTGTGGTATTTTGTTTACTTCAATTTTTATGCCAGATTTTTGTTTCTTATTTGACATGCTCCAATTCTTGAAATATTAAATACGTTTGTCTTGGGAATCGTGTTTGAAAAGTCATCTAAGCCTTGTGGGATTTGGATTGGTCCACGTGTTGGGCTTGTCAGGGTTTCACGGCGGTAAGGGCCTAGTTTTCGGGTTCGGGTCCTTACATTAGTAGAAATATACACACAAGTCCTTAGGAAATCTCAATCAGCAAGCATCTGTTCAAAGTAAGGTGTGGAAAAAGGAACATAAAATTATTCCTATTAAATCCGATAAATATACCAGCCAGCCAAACACATGTCCTCACACCAATACACCCTAAGTTATCATGTGATACCCTTTCTTCCAATCTCCTTTGCAGCCGAAATGGTCCCTACACCAACCATAGCCGAATTCTTTCATTTTTTCATCAGATTTCTACAAATAATAGCGTGTTGGAAACCTCTTTCATCTTTCATCTTGTTATCTTGGTTTCATCATCAAAAGGTTAGTGCTTCTCTATATTTATTATTGTCACAATTTCCATGATGTTGGGGCCGAAATTCCTTGATTCTTCCTTCAATTTGCTTTAGTTTTTGTTCCTCTTTTTTGTATAATTGTTTGGCACCTATTCTTGTTATAATATCATGAATTCAAATTCATCCTTTGTATCCTCTATATATGTGAAATCAGCATACCCTACTCCTTGCCCTATTATTGTCGAAATTTGTCAATTGGTTTGTATGTTCGTTTCTAATCTTGTTCCTTTTAATCATATGGATAATTGACACTTAATCCTTCCTTATCATAAGATTATAACCCTTAACCTACTTATATATAAAATCATAATTTTCTCTTATACACTAACTTAGTGCCAAAATTTGCATGGTGAATTGGGTTGAGAAATCAAGTTGATTCTTGTTGATTATTATCATGAAATTGCAACCCTTAACCTACTTATATATAAACTATTGTTGATTCTTGTTAATGTGGTTCTAGTAGCATCTGATCACTGGTTTTTGATAGGTTTGATGAGTAGAATTGGTATGGAACTAGGATGTTTATTTGGTTTCTGGATGTGTATGCTTAGTGTGGTATTGTCCTTTCCTTATGTTTGTTTAGATGATTCAGATCCTCTTGATAAAGGCAAAGAATTAGCTACTTGTTCAAAGACAAGAGAGTAGTATAGCCTTTCAATTGTTCATATCAAATGATGAATTACTTGCCTGTGTACTTCTATTTTCAGAAATGTTCTTAGTCCACTCAAAGCTTGTTACTTTCGGCTCTATCCTTCTTGTGCTTGATTGATGATTGTTTGATACCCCTTAGTAGTATAGGCAAATCTAATGTTAATTCAGAGATGTTTGTTTAGATTTCTGCAGATCTTATGATATTGTGACCTTAGTGAGATTCTTGTACTCTCATGTCGTTGTTTTTCCCATTTTTCAGACTTAGGTACATCTTCTGTCAGTGGTACTTGGTGTGATCAAGGCTGCACGGAGGGGAGATATTGCATCACATTCATATACATCCATCTTTGCTGATCTCGCATATGCCCTTGAACATGCAATTTGATTGGACAGATTTCTAGTTCTATAGATCCCTCTTATTCTTGTTTATTTTCGAAATTTATTTGATGGCTTCTTGCTAGATTTAGGACTCCTTTGGGACTTGTGTGTTATGGTTCCTTTGATTAATTATAAATACTTCCACTAATATTTTAATTCACTCTGTATGATACCAGATTGCAAGTCTAAATGATAAACATTATCCAACCTTTAAAAGCTTAAGAATGAATTTTAAAATTCATAATTAGTGTGATTGGAGCCTTATGGGATTCAGATAGGTCCTTGGAAGGGTTTGTTTGGGTTTCACGGTAGAAAGGGTTCTAATCGATTGGGATTGAGTCCTTACAGGTTTGGTAGCGGAGCATGGTTTAGGAAATATAATTGGTTATATGCTAACATGTTTTCTGATTTTGTGTTTATAGGAATGTACATGTGTACACACCCACACCTTTAGCTGTTAATGCCAAGAGTGTTCCTGATGTTAAAATGCTTGGTTTGTAGTATTTAAATGCTATAATTGATTGTGATTTGCTGTGTGTTTTTGTGTGTTCCTACATGTGCTTATATGTTGTATACTTGAATGTGTACTAATGTGTTTTGCTGTAATTCTTTGTTATATGCAATGCATGTTTCCAAATGGTTGAAGTGTCTTTTGTGCTTGTGCCGAGAATGATTTGCTGTAATATTATGTGTTTGTCGAATTCCTTTTGTGTGCCTTGTGTGTGTGTCGAGACTTGTATGTACTTGTGTGTATGTGTGTTTTATTTTTCGTATGTATTCTAATGTGTTTTGCTGAATGTTTATTGTGATTCTTTGATACATGGTATGTATGTTGTCGAATGCTCCTATATGTGAACATGTGTGCTGAATGCATGTGTATGTCCTATGTGGATGTTGAGTGTGCCTTGTGTGTACATATGCATGCCGAGACTTGTATGTATTTGTGTGCACGTGTGTTTTCTTTTTTTCAGTTTATGCATATTGTCCTTAGTTTCAGATTGCACAGAATGAGCAAGGAAGGCAAGCTGAGCCCGAAAACCAACCTGAAACTGAAGCAACAGCCACACTAGCCAAGGATCCCGTAATGACACATATACTAAATGTGTTGCAAGGAATTACTGTGAACCAGCATCAAATGGAAGCTCAATTTCAGAATGCTCCTGCACCCGCACCTCTTGTGGAAGATCCTATGCCTCCACTTAAACCTGTCCAGCCGACTTATCCTAAAGAAGCCGAGAGACTTCAGATTGTCATTACAAAGTTGCTGAAGGAAGCCCGTCAACTGGGATGCAAGGATTTCAGTGGTTCAGAAGGTGCCGCTGTAGTTCATGAGTGGATTGATACCATATATCATGTATCCTTGTTCCTGTGTGATTCTGATGATGATAAAATTGCCATTGTCGCTTTCCTACTTGAGGGAGAAGCCTTCACATGATGGACAGCTGTGAGTTTGCGATTTTGTGATCGTCTACCTTCTTGGGAAGAACTCTAACATGAATTCAATGAAAGGTTCCACACTCGGGATGTCTTTCCATTGGGGAACTTTCAGAAATACTTTTTCACGAACTTCAAATTCAAGCTCTCTTCGTTAGTTATCAGCATAATTTTTCTGTCTATCTTGTACTGTCTTCAAACTTTGCCAAATTAGACTCAATTGTTCAGTTGCTTCATCTATTAATTCTGGATTATCTAGGCATGTTTTGCCTACTTCATTACAGCAAATCAAAGTTCTGCATCGCCTACCATTTGAGGCTTCATAAGGGGCCATTCTAATGTTTATATGGAAACTGTTGTTATAAGCAAACTCGACTAAAGGAAGACATCTGGCCTGTTTATCAAGCAAACAGGCACGTAGCATGTCTTCTAGGGTCTGAATTTTTCTCTCAGATTGCCCATCTGTTTGTGGATGAAAAGCGGTACTGAAATTCAATCTTGAACTCAAGGCACTTTGGAATTTCTCCCAAATATGTGAACTGAAACGAAGATCTCGATCTGAAACAATGGACACAGGCACACCATGCAAACGTACAATCTCATCCAAGTAATAGGTAGCCAACCTCTCGAGTGTATCTGTAACTCAGATAAGCAGAAAATGTGCAGACTTTGTCAATCTGTCCACAATCACCCAAATAACATCGTATCTTAACTAAGATCTTAGAAAACCAACCACAAAATCAATGGTAATGTGCTCCAACTTCCATTCTGAAATCGGAAGGGACTGAAGCAAACTGGCGGGCTTTTGATGTTCAATTGTAACGACCCCAATTCCTAACTATTAATAATTGCTCCGATTAAGGTCATTACCGCCGTGAAACCCAAATAAGCCTAAATGACACATAAGACCAATTTGAATCTCACCAGGCTAATCATAAACTACCGATTTTGAGCTTGTTAATCTTGTTGCTTATCAACAACTGGAGCATGATATTGGACACATGTTCTGGTATCATACGGAGTAAATAAAACATCAGCGGAAGTCTTAATTAAATCATTGGGTTCATAACACACAAGTCTCATAGGAATCCAAATAATCAACAAGAAATTTTTCAACAAGTTTCGGAAATAGCAAGCAAAAGAGAGTGCTTAAAATAAACCAGAAAGTTGCCCAATCATTCATGTTATATGCACAAATAACAAGTATGCAAATGTGATGCGATATCGTCCCGCCGTGCAGCCTTGATTTCACACACTGGTACCACGAACAGTGAATGTACCTAAGCCTGAAAAAGGGTAAAAACAACGGTTTGAGATTACAAGAATCTCAGTAGGGTCACAGCATCATAAGATCTACAGAATTCGTAAACATAAATCTCCCAATTCACATAAGATCATTCCTAAACAACTAAAGGGGATCACGCAATTCAAAAACGAATCAAAAGAGGTTAGGGCCGAATCTATGGCTGAGGGAGGACTACAAACACTTCCGAAAGCTCAGAAGTACACAGGCAGGTGAAACACATCATATTTCCCTCGGCAATGAAGAAGAAAGGCCATCCCCTTCCACCTATGTTGTCCAAAACTTACTGCACAAAGGGTAGATGGTTAACACGCAAACTAATCAGTAAGTCTTTCTTCTTGTCTTCGCAAGGACAAGTCGACTAGCCACACACGAACAAGTCTTCCCTGGTCACATACCTACCAGAGCATCCCAGGTCACATACCTACCAGGGCTTCCTGCCACACAAGGACAGGGTTCCGGCCACACAAGGACCAGACCTCCAGCATGCACTTGCTGGGATTTGCCGCCCACACAACTCCTATACCAGTAAGAACCTCTCCTCTCCCTAGGAGCATCAGCACTTACCCCGAATGGCCACCGGAATAGGATCCTGACACACAGACATGTACAAGCACACACAGGCAAGTACAAAGCATAATACCACAACAGGGTATCCTCAACCATGTCAGAACACAATCAACTTATCCAATTCACATAACCATTGCATCACAGACACTCAATTCCTAACTCAGGGGTTCGATATATCCTATGAGATTCATATCTCATTTCGAATTTCATACTCTCACCCTATAACCCAATCGCATGCAATACAACAAGGACAGGTAACATAAACATCAAGAAAAGAGAAGGGGTCTCTGGAGAAACCGATGAGGCGTAGATCCTACCTCTTTTGTCTCTGAACAAGAAGCTACTCCTTTTCCTTTATTAAGTAAATCCAAACCACCTAAATTATCACCAAGAAAAGACAAAAGCAAACTAAGCATGCATATTCAATAGTCAATTGAATACCCTATTTCCTTACCAATACCACTCACCAAACCTATCAGAAAACCAATGATCAGACGTTGTAGGTGCCTATCCCTTAGATGTGTGATGTGATAGCCAGGAACTTAACAAGATTCAACCTGAATTTATCATTCCAAATAACTATGCAAATCTTGTCGCTAAAAGTAGGGCATAGGACGATTTCGTCTTAGCCTTAAACAAGGAAATATTTTCATCCAAGCTTCGATTTATATATGGTTGTAAAGAGAATGAAAATATATTTCCAACAAGCTATTATTTTTAAGTATCTGACAAACGATTAGAAAGTTATATTATTTTGAAGTTCAAGAAGATTTGGCGAAAACCTAATTCCGCCGCCGATTTTCAAATTAATCTTAGACAAAGAAATACTAACCTCCTGAAAAAATACAATCAATGATTGGACAGAGGATGAAGAGAGCTTTCCAACAAGCTATTACTCATAGAGATTCAACGAACGATGAGTGAGTTATGCTGGTTTGAAGTTTCTGCGAATTATGATGGCTATTGGGAGGTATAGGGTTTTTAGGCCTGTACGAATTTGTAAGTCTTCTATAAATGACTTTTGTGGGGTTGGCTTCCTATTTATAATGAATGGGTATAGAATTATGATTACTATTTTTAATTACTTATCATAATAAGATAATCTATCAGATAATTAAACTTTAAATTATCTTTCCTATTTTTAGGGTCTTTAATCTCTAAGGCAATTATCCCTCTATAAGGACAATCTCTAAGGAAATTATCCATCTATAAGAACTTAGATCAAAGGGAATTTAAAACAAAGTTAATTACTAAAACAATCTTACCAATTTCGACCATCACACATCCTTTCCTTCAGGAGCAAAATCGTCTTTTCACCTGCATTAGCTTCTGGACTTCTAGGACTCAAAATTAGGGGTCTTACATCAATTTTCACATGCTAGCATATCAGACATCGTGCTACGAATTCCAAAATGTGACGCTTCATACCTGGCCACCAAAATTGTTCTTTCAAGTCTCAATACATCTTGATACTTCTGGGATGATTATAAAACTTTAAACTATGTGCTTCAGACAGAATCAAGTTACGTACATCAACATCTTGTGGCACACACACATGATCTCGGAAAACAAGAACTCCATCATCTCGAACCTGAAAATCACAAACGACGACATCAACACCATTAGCTATCTGCTGCCGAATTTTAGCCATTCTTGGATCTACGGATTACTGAACATAGATTTCTACTAGCAAGGTAGGTTTGTCTTCAATTTGGGCCAATAACAAACCAGTACAACTGCTGCCAAGATGCACACGTAAAGCTCTGAAACTCAGCAACATAGGTAGGTAGTGTGCTAGCATATAAGCAAGAGAAGAAGAAGAAGAAGGGGTCTTCCGACTCATAGCATCGATTACAACATTAGCATTTTTGAGGCGATACTTGATAATCATATTATAATCTTTAATCAGCTCCACTCATCTTCATTGTCTCATGTTCAATTCGTTCTGAGTAAGAAGATACTTCAAACTCTTGTGATAAGTGAAAATTCTTCAAGTCTCACCGTATAGGTAATGGCTCCATATTTTAAGTGCAAGCACCACGGCTGTAAGCTCCAAATCATATGTAGGATAGTTGCTCTCATGCTGATGTAATTGTTGGGAAGCATAGGCAACAACTTTCCCATCTTGCATCAACACACATCCAAGGGCAAATTTCAATGCATCACTATACACTACATACTCTTTTCCTCTCATTGGCAATGTAAGGATAGGTGCAGAAACTAACCTAGATTTCAGCTCCTCAAAACTTTGCTGACATTTTTCAGACCATATGAACGGCTCTTCTTTGCACATCAATTTTGTCATAGGACCTACTACCGATGAGAAATTCTCCACAAAGCGACGATGGTATCCGACTAGGCCAAGGAAGCAGCGAACTTCCAACATGGTTCGTAGGGCTTCCCATGCAACAACAGCTTCAATCTTGTTAGGATCAACAAGAACGCCACGGGCAGAAACAAAGTGGCCAAGGAAACTGACCTCATTTAACTAGAATTTTCAGTTGGAATATTTTGCACACAGTTACCCTTCTCTCAGAATTTGCAGCACAATCCACAAATATTTGGTATGCTCCTCTTCCGATTTTGATTAAATTAGAATATCATCGATGAAAACTATCACAAATCTATCCAGGAACTCATAGAACACTCTGTTCATCAAGCCCATGAACACTACTGGAGCATTGGTCAAACCAAATGGCATAACCAGAAATTCATAGTGGTCATAACGTGAGCTGAAAGCAGTCTTCAGTATGTTTTCCTTACAAACCCGCAGTTGATGGTATTCGAATCTGAGATCAATTTCGGAGAAAATGATTGCACCTTATAGCTGGTCAAACAAGTCATCTATGCGCTGCATGGGGTACTTGTTCTTCACAGTTACATGGTTTAGCTGTTGATAATCGACACACAATCACAACGAACCATCTTTTTTCTTTACAAATAGAACGGGTGCTACCCAAGTTGATATACTAGGCTAAATGAAACTGCAATCCAGCAAGTCTTCCAATTACACCTTCAATTCTTTCATTTCTGTTGGGGCCATATGGTATGGTGGAATAGAAATAAGATTTGTACCTGGTAATAATTCAATTCCGAAGTCAACTTCTCTAGCTGGTGGCAAACTGACTACTTCTGGAAATACATCCAGAAATTCACAAACCACAGGGACAGAATTTAGATCTGAACATTCCATGGAGGTATCATACACATGCACAAGGTACACTGTTCATCCCTTGCTGATTAATCACTTCGTATCAAACCACGAAATCATGCAAGTTGGAATGACTCGCCTATTACCATCAAAGCAATTTTCAGAACCATCTGGTAGGCCGAACCACACATGCTTTGTCAAACATTCCATCGGGGCTTGGTACTTTGCCAAACAATCCATGCCTAAAATCACATACACCTATCTAATATTCAATGGAATCAGGTCCACTTCAATCACGACTGAACCCATTAGTACAGCACAGCCCATGTACACTAGATTGCACATTAATTGTTCTCCCAAAAGTGTCAAAATCATAATAGGAGGAATCAAAGAAGACAAGGGTCGATCCGAACTAGCTGTTATCCTTGGACTCATGAATTATCTATTTGCTCTAGGATCTAACAATTCTTTAGCATTTTGAGAAAAGATAGAGATGGCATATATCACTACGTCAAGGCTTGACTCAGCATCAGTCAAAATGAAGAGTCTTGTGGGTCTGGGCTGCGAATCTGATATGGATCTGCTAGGAGGTCTACCGGGTGCACAGGTTGGTGGCTTAGAAGGATTGACATATCCGCAGCTGTTTGACTTGGTGCTCCGGAATTACACCTTGGTTTAGTACATTCTCTTCATATATGGCCAGGCTCCTCATAATTGTAGTATCTACATCGCTGCAAAGTCCACGGGGATCCATTCATAGTTTGATTAGAACCAGCTGGATTTTTCTTGAAGTTTCTATTGCTATCGCCTTTTGAATAAAAAGATTTTGGAGGATAAGATCCCAAACAATTGCCAAATTTCGAACCACGACGGAACAGACCATTATTGTTCGCTGTAGGAGGCTTCTTACTCATCACCATCTTTTCAGTTTCATAGGCTGCCACGATCAGCTCCCAAAAATTTTGCACAGGTATCATGCTAACGATGGTTTTGATTTCGATGCTCAAACCATCCTAAAATCGTCACGCAAGCTGGCAGGGTATGCAATCCTCTTCGAGTGCAAGACGGGACAATTCTCTCAACTCCTTCTTGTACTCCATAACTAAGCAAGTACCTTGTTAAACCTTGCAGAAGGCTTTCATTGAACTCGTACAGGAATTCATCCCAAGTTGGCAAACAATCTCCGAACCTCAAACTAATAGCAGTCCACCATGCAAGGGCTTCTCCCTCTAGTAAAAATGTGGTGATGGTGACCTTATCATCATCAGAAATGTGCAGGAATAGAGCAACAAGGCACAAGGTGTCAATCCACTCACGAGATGCAGTAGCACCTGCTAAACCGATGAAATCTTTGCAACCCAATTTATGGGTTTCTTTCAGCAACTTGGTAATCACAACATGAAGTCTCTCAACCTCTCTAGGAATAGCTGGCTGAACTGGGGTTGGAGGTGCAATAGGATCTGGTCTGGGAGGTGCAAGATCATTTTGGATTGGTACAAGATACTGGAGTATTGTATCTCCTGATACATATTTTATACTTGCAATTTTGATTATTCATGTGATGTTAGTATAGCATTTTATATTGTTAAAACATGCAGCCTTGATTTCCTTTTTTTAATATTTGATATTATGGTTTTATTGTTGATTTATGCAATGACATGTGATTTGATGTTTGATTGCTTACCCCTACTTTCAGACTTCTATTTATTTGACACATACTCAAGATAAAAATATCATAGTAAATTGGGAACTTAATACCATGCTTTATTTCAAATAAAAATTAGCCTAAATTAATAGGCATGTTAATGAATATTTTAAAAAATATAAATAATTCAGTCTTGTGTGATCTTGGTTGGTTTGCTAGTCAAGCAAATTAGGATTGTTCAATGGCAAGGATTCTATGGCGGGTTTAGGTCCTCACATGCTCAATCCATTTTTGTGGAATAAAAACCTTAGAAAAGTATTTCGAAACACTCTAGAAATATTTCCCAAGTAAGAGAACTGAAGGGAAGTGACGAAATCAAAATTGGGTTTTTTTTGGGGGTGTCTGTAAGGACCCAAACCTAACTTATAAAGTCCTTGGGACATGTGGCCTGATCTTTTGGTTGCTCAACCTGAATTTCGGTCTCAACTTGCCCAACTATCTTAACTTGTTCCTCATTCCTATTCCGACGAGCCCTTGGAGTACTATGCCTCCTAATCAACCTTGCACGATGTAACTTTCTAATATATAACATAAGTACATAACCAGAAAAAGAAAAGGGTACCTGGTGGAGGGAGATACACCGGATGATTGCATATAAGGCTGAAATATTCATATAGAAAACAGCACACACATATGCACACAATTCACAGCAAATCACATAGGCTTACAAACATTTAAACACATCAAAACATAGAAAATCATAGTCAAACAAAGAAGAACATGCGCATTCATCAAAACACGAACACATTCCGGAAACACATCAATCATCCAATCACACAAATATGTTAAACATGAAAAAAATACTACATGCGAAACATACAAAAGGACACAAACCCAACTTATAAAGACCCTTACTGTTGTGAAACCTGAATAACTCTCATAAGGTCCTATTCGAATGCTACAAGGCTCAAGTTGACTAGTCATTAAATCCATTTTTTTCTGGCATAAACGAAGTATAAAGAAAATATCACGGAAGACTTTCATAAATGTAAAATTCAGTAGAAATATAACACACAAGTCCCAAGGAAATCTCAATCAGTAAGTATTTATTTAGGGTAAGGTGCGGAAAAAGGAACAGAAAATCGGAAGCTAGAAACGGAACATAAGCAAAACTGAAATGTGATATGCAATGGTCCCTCCGTGCAGCTCTGATTTCACACCTCGGTACCACCAGCAAAACACAAAATTATGCTTGAAAAAGGGGAAAACAACAAAATGAGACTACAATAATCTTAGTAGGGTCGCAGTATCATAAAATCTGTGAAAACCTAAACAAGCATCTCCCGAGCAACATAGATAAATTTCATATACATATAATAGACTTAAACAATCAGCAAGCAAGCACAAATAGAGTAGGGCGAAGATTATAAAAGTAACGGGGTTGAACAAAAACACTTTGAAATCAGCCATCACAAGACTGAAACCAGAAGCACACAGGAAACACAATTTGCTATATGATTCTCAAAACCAAACAACTATCCCCTACCGCCTACTTTGTCTAAGGTTGTGCTGCAAAAACGGAAAAAAGGTTAGCAAACAAGCTCACAACAAGCTCACAACAAGCCTTTCGATCTTTTCACACAAGGAAAAGGCATCTTGCCACACATAGAACAAGGCATCCGAGCTACTCAAGGACTAAGCATCCAGGTGACACAAGGACTGGGCATCCGAGCCACACAAGGACTAGGCATCTAACCACACAAGAAAAAGGAATCCTGCCACACAATGACAAGGTATCCAGCTTGCACTTGCTAGGAAACAAACACCATACGACTCTCAATATGGTAAGTACCTCTCCTCTCACTAGGAGCATCGATCACTTACCCCGCATAGCCACCGGAAAGAGGATCCTGACACACAAGCACAATACAAGTACATAGAATCACAACAAGGTATCCTCAATCAAGTCACAACATAAAGCACAATTTAATACTATACAATCAATCCAAAATAGTGCAATTCTATTCCCTTATAAGTCCCAAAATCACCTAAGGAACCAATCATCAATCCACAAGCATGTATATGTATTTGTAAGTATGTATACACATTTTAAACAAACCGAAATCAAAGAAACAAGCAAGGTGATTTCCAGAGAAATTGATGAGGTATAGATCCTACCTCTTACGCATCTAAATAAGATGCTATCCTTTTGCCTTTATCACAAGGATCAGAAATACCTAAATAATCATAAGGCAAGGACAATACAATACTAAGCATGCAATAAGAAATCAAAAAATTAAAGGCATCCAATGATCCTCACCAAAACCTACCAAAAACTAGTGATCCGAATGCAGCAATAACCTCCCTCTGAATGCGTAATGTGATGGCCAAGAACTCAACAAGTATCAACCTAATAATTCAATATAAATTTCGGCACCACTAGGGTTTAAGAGCAGAAATTGCAATCTCAAGAAAAAAGAGGGAAGAAGTTACGATTTGTTAATATAGAAAGAGGAATACGTGTTAGATGTTCATACAAATAAGAGAAATAAGATTTAGAAGTATTAGAAAGAGGAATACAAAAATCGGCACACATACGTAGGGAAGGAATTTTGGCACAAATTTCAGTAAAAATATTACTAACCTTATAAATGTGAATTCAATCAAGGAAGATGCAGCACAAAGAGAGGAATCCAATAAGCTATCACACAAAATAATCTGACAAAAGAGGACAAATTTCGGCAACAAGGAAAAGGAAGGAAATTTCAACACACACAAAGGAAGGAAGGGAGAGAAGACTTGTGTTTTAAGGGAACAAAAGAGAGAATGAGAGTGTGGAAAAAATTATGAGAACCAAAAAACCAAAAATTAGTCCAATCAAACTTCATGTTTAATGGCATATGCGTAAGCAATCAGCAAGGAAGGCAGTATGCGAATATGATGCAATATCGTCCCGCCATGCAGCCTTGATCACACACACTGTCTCACTGACAGATGATGTACTAAGCCTGAAAAATAGGGAAAACAACAAGGTGAGATTACAAGAATCTCAATAGGGTCACAACATTATAAGATCTTTAGAAATCTAAACAAGCATCTCCAATCAACATCAAATTTGTCTACACTACTTAAGGGGTATCAAACAATCATCACTCAATCATAAAAGGGATAGGGCTGAAAGTAAAAAACTATGTGTGGACTAAGAACACTTCTGAAAAAAAAAAGTACACAGGCAGGTAATTTATCATTCGATCTCATCAATAGAAAAGCTATCTCCTTCCACTTGTGTTGTCCAAGGCTTAGCCACACAAAGGGTAAATGGTTAGCAAACAATCTAATCAACAAGCCTATCCATCTTGCCACACAAGGACAAGGGATCCAAGCCACACAAGGACAAGGGCATCCAAACCGCACAAGGATAAGGTCATCTTGCCACATAAGGACAAGGCATCTAACCACACAAGGACTAGGCATCCAGTGTGCACTTGTTGGGGATTTCCACCCATGCGACTCCCATACCAGTAAGAACCTCTCAACTCCCTAGGAGCATCAGTGCTTACCTCGAATGGCCACCTGAAAATTATCCTGACACACAATCATTTATAAGCACACACAAGCAAGTACAAGGCATAACACCACAACAGGGCATACTTAATCACATCACAACACAATCAGCATTTCTAATGCACATAACACAACCAAAATAGGCACACACATCCTATCAAAAGGATTTGAAGTAGCCTAAGGGAAACACAAACCAATTTGCAATCATGCTTGACAATTCTAGGCATGCGTATACAACACGGACATGAACCGAAACATCAGTCAAACAAAAAGGATCTCTGGAGAAATAGATGAGGTATAGATCCTACCTTACTTGTCTCTATACAAGTAGCTAATCTTTTGCCTTTATTAAAGGATCTAAGAAACCTATATGATCATAAGGTAAAGATAAAACTATACTAAGCATGTATAGCCAATAACCAAATAAACATCCTAGTTCCTTACCAATTCCACTCATCAAACCTATCAAAAACCAATGATCAGAAGCTGCTAGAACCGCCCCCTTGGATGTGTGATGTGATAGCCAAGAACACAAGAAGAATCAACCTGATTTTTCAACCCAATTCAGCATTCAAATTTGGGCACTAAGTTAGGGAAATAGAGCAAATTGCGATTTCTTTCATATAGGGTTTAGAGTTTGCGTTTTCATGATAACATAGAAGGATTGGATGTTACACATGTGATTAAAAGAAACAAGATCAGAAACCAACAGACAAGTCAATTGGAAAAAATAGGAAACAATAGGGCAAAGGAGTAGGGCATGCCGATTTTACATATAAGGAGGATTCAAAGGATGAATTCATAATATTATAATAAGGATAGGTGCCAGACAGTCATACGAAAAAAAGGAAAAACAACTAAAACCAATTGAAGGATCAATTAAGGAATTTCGACACTAACACCCTATAAATTACGATAACAATAAGCATAGGGAAGAACTAACCTTCTAATGATGAAACTAAGATAGCAAGTTAGAGGATGAAAAGAGGTTTCCATCAAGTTATTATTTCCAAAAATTTGATAAAGGATGAAAGAATTCGGCTATAGTATGTGTTAGGGAATTTTCGACAGCAAGGATAAGGAAGAAGGGTATATCACGTAATGATTTTGTGTGTTTTTAGAGTGTAGACATGTGTGTGGCCATATGGGTAGTTTATAAAATTAATGGGATTAATTTTCCCTATTTTTAAGGCTAGATATAAGGAGATAATGCTTAGGATTAATTATGGAACTATCCCTTAAGTTTAAGAAAATGAAATCAACCAAAAGAGGAAAGAACCTTCAATACCATTTTTGGCTACCACACATCCATTTCTTCAAGGAAAAAATAGTCATTTCAGTTGCATTGGTATCTAGACTTCTAGGACTAAGGATCGGGATTTCACACTCATAGTGTAGGTTGTGTGTGGTATGTAGTGTCTTCACATCTCGCTACCAGACCGGAAGAGCTCTCAAGGGTGGTATAGGTTACCCATACCAACACATGCTTTGTGCATACTGTTATTCGAAAATATACAATGCAATATGACAAACGTTTACCATAGTAGTTCAATTAAATATAACCGGGTCACAAACTCAAAGATTATAAGAATTAGACTGCATATGCATGTTCATACGATTCATATTATTGTATAATCTAAGAGTTTAAATTAAACAAAACATAAACCTACTATGTATGCCTACTCACAAACCAACCACTCACAGGTTTATGGAATTTCTTTCTCAGGAATCGATTCCGGAGGAATCTGAATTTGTTAATTTACTTCCACACCTGTTAAACAAACGTCCACATTAAAGTTATTCACATGCCATGCCATAATCCTTTATTTACTCTTTTCCAAGTCATAACAATAGTCCTATATGATAAACATTGATCCGACGAAATTTTTGACACTTAGTATTTTTTTCTATCAACTTTCACGATTTAATTGGCCTATCAAATGACATCAAATTTAATCAAACTTAATACCATTGGATTCTTCTGAATTTCTAGTATTTTTCTTAATTTTTCAATAATTTTTTTCTATTTTCCTTGATTTTTTTTTTGGCTTTTCTACTGATTTCTTTTTAATTTTTGTTAATTTCTTTCGAACTTACATGTGGCAAGACGAACGTGCTCCAGCACATCCCCGAGCCTCTGGGATGCTGACACATGGCTCGCCTATAGCCTACCACGACTCGTCTGAGCCTGTTTACCCCTCGTCTGAATGACATGTCTTCCATCTATTCATTAAACTACAAGTCTTCCAATCCTAGCTCAAGTTACATGTCGTTCATTCGGAACCCTAACTACATGTTGCTAAGATTCATCACTAAATACTTTGTCATTCACAAAACTAAGTTACATGTCACATGCTAGATGCTCGAGTGGGCTCTCGTTTAGGGTTTCTTCAGATATTGTCATCTAAGGTCATCCCTAACCTCAGCCGCTAAGGGCTTTCTTGCAAACCCTAGCAGGAAAATTTCCTTCTTCACACCTGCTCGATTATGCATCTAATCCAAGTTTAAAACATATCATAACAAAGTCCTAGCCTAGGTGAATCAAAACCATCCATTTATCATAATTTTTTAGCCGATTACAAACTGTGAGATCAAGGTTCAAATGTTCAAGTTTCTGAGTAGGAAACTTACACCTAGATCTCACCAGGATTCACTCGTTTTCACTCTCAAATTTCTTGAAACTCACTCTCCCTCGTCCTCTGCAGGTTTTTCACTCACAAAATGGGAGTTTTGAGGGCGAATTGGGGTATACCCATGCGTAGCCCTCTTCATCGGTTTTCTTCCAGCTATGTGTGGGAAGGAGAGGGGGACGTGGAGCCATACGTATATAGGGTGGGGGTACTACCTTCAATGCTGAGTAATCTTGAAAGAAATGCGACGTCGTTTCGGACTAAGTGGGGGAACTAGGGTTCCTAACCCTAGTTCAGGGTTAGTCCAAAACGACAGAGGTGTCCGTCGTTTTCACCAAGCATGGTCAAAACGACGGAGCCTTTCGCGTTTTGACACTCTAGTTTTCTTTTCTTTCCATTTTTTTTATAATTATAATATTATTATATTTCTAAATTTATAAAATATCCTTAAAATTCCTATTAAATAGCATATTAGCTCAAAAAATTCCCAGAAAAATTCTATAAATTTTTAAAAAACATATTAGTATTCCTATAAATTAAAATTATTTTTCCCAGAATTATAAAATTTATAATAAATATAATAGGCCAAAATTAATAGAAAATCCTTAAATATAATTACACGTCTTCAAAAATTTCTATGTCCTCGTATAACTTTCTTCATCATAACTATGTATTTAATAAACCAAACTTTACTCAAAAATCTTTACAAGAAATTATTTTTCTTAATTTCATACTTAATACCTAAATTATCACCCGTATAAAATTTCAAACATAAAGAAGGCTCAAATCCTACTTCGGATTTCAAACACAAAAATACCCTCAATCTGGGTTTTAAAAAAACGTATAACAAATTCATTCCCGTAAGCCCAAATAGTTAGATACGATGGTTCTTATATCTTTTTGAAACTTCCTTTTCCCGGCTACGGGCCGTCTCTCAAATTTGAGCCCAACTAATCCAATACACTTTACCGGTTAAAAATATTCGATTCTCACAGAAACTGAAATGAGTTAGAATTTTTTCAAGTCCCAAATGTATTTTCTAGGTTATTTATATCCTGAGGTTTATTGGCTCAGTTTTTATTCGAAATTAGGTTTCTCAACCCGATTTGATTTAAAAATAGTGGTTTCGGTATTTGAAGGTTTATTTTACTATTTTAGGTTTTAAATAGCAAGTTAGGCCTCCATAAACAATAACATACCAGAAAGGTCACATCAGGCCCAAAGTCAATCTTCCACTCAAAATAGGCTCAATTTGGATTCGATATCAACAACAGTCTCGTATTAGGTTTTCTACAATCCTAAACAACTTCTTCCATATCATATTACTATTCATATAGACTTCATGCACATGCAACATCGTACCATTGACTAACCTCGAAAGACACAACAATACCAAAATGAACAACTAAGGCATTACTTATGACTCTATGTTGTATAGCTAAACACTTAAGCTCAAATATGAAGTCTAAAAATGTTGGGTCTCATACCATTGGCTATGGTGTCCTTAGGATGTTTTCTAGTTCGTCCCAACAAATTTTGGATACTATGCCCTTTATACATTGTGATAATTTGAATTCACTATATACTTGCATTGTTAATATGCATGTTGGTTGGACTGTTTGATGGATATGTTGTATGATTTACATGAAAATTTGAAGGATATCAATCATAGATATTGCTATTGATATTACTATTGACTGAGCACAATAGATGTATTGAATATGCATTAACCTGATTGCCAATGAAATATATTAATAAGATTTTACTGTATCACCTCCATCCCTCCTTCACTTAGTATCACGTTGCAACTCATATTGTGATCCTCAAGATCTCACTCCAGTTGTTGATATCTTTTTCAAGACTAAGTACTTAGCTTATTTTCCTAAGAGGTGTTTCTCTTGGTTGATAGGTGTTGAACTCCAGCATTACATGGTATATATTTTTCATACTTGTACTTTTATGTATATGATGCTTGTGTAATATTTTTGTACTAATTTGGGATGTATGACTTGAATGATTTTTGCTACACTTGTAATTTGATATTAATATTAATGTATGTAATGGCATATTTCTTTGGACATTGTAAAAGCATCGCTATAAAATTTAAAAGTAATACATCATACTTTTTAAGAAAAAAGGACTAAATTCGCACACTCATAACACACTTTGGCTCTATTATTATCTCTACAACTCATAGATAGCCTAATTGTATATTGATCAACTCCGTCAACTTGACCAATTTGGTCAAACTTTGGTAAACTTTGGATCAAACTGGTTAATCACTGGTGAAGACAGCCAAACTCAGACTCTCAAAAAGATGGGAGTTACAATGTACATTCTTCACCTAACATTCCCATCAAACAACTTTCTGTAATCCCACAATAAGAACACAAAAAAAAAATCCAGTGATGAGCTCTCGACCCTTTCCTTCTCCTCCCTCCCCTAAACCCCACCCCACCCCAATCATCCTCCAACCCTCACTCCTCCTTCACCTCGCCCACCCCCTACTTGTCTAGCCAAATCCCAAACCACTTGCCCATCATAACCTTTCTTTCCTCCTCAGACGACCCGCAAACCTTCTCATTGGAACCCCAAGACTCTCTTTGAGCATGATAATTTTATCTATTATTTTATCTCTGGTATCCCTGAGGAATGGAATGCTGATGATTTGTTCAGGGTCATCAACGACAGATTCCCTGTAGTTGATTCTTTCATCCCTTTCAAAAGGAATGCTGACAATTTGCGATTCGGATTTGTTCGTTTCCTGAGGTTGGGTGGACATCTGAAGGAGCTGAATAGAGTCAAGGTGATCAATAATAACCTATTTGGCCAAGGCAAAATTCGGGTTAGCATAGCTAAATTTCATCCAGGAAGAATATCAATAAAAACTCTTCCAAGCCAGTTTCTGCTGTCATAACTCTCTTTTTCTCTCAGAAAATCAGCTCAGAAGACCTGGCCTATACCGAAAGTAAATCCCAGGAAATTTGTCGATGGTAGATCATATGCTGAAGTAGTTAATCCTAAAGTCTAAGTCGTTCTAGTTGTGGAATCTGAAGTCCAATCATCCAAGTCCGATCTTTGCTGGCTTTATAGAAGTGTGGTGGGTACTACTAAGGATAATATCGTTAATCTAGATCTTATCCCCAAACATGTTGGAGTTAAATGCATGGGAGGGGATACCTTTCTCCTTACTTTTCCCTCGGTAGCTGAGATGAACAAAGAGCTTATAGAGAGAATGGGCTTCTGGAATTCTCTTCTCAGATTTTCATCCTTGGCGCCTGAAGGATGTGAGTCATCAGAGGTATTGTTGGATCAAGGTCGTGGGGGTTCCTCTCTATGCTTGGTATGAAGAAGGCTTCAGGAAGTTAATTCTGCCAATAGGATCTCTAGTTAAGGTCCATCCTAAGACTGCAAATTGGGACCTTCTGGAGTCAGCTTTTCTGAATATTCTGACAGATACCAGAGAAGATATTGAGCTAAAGATTCAGGCATCGATTGATGGAACGATTTTCAACCTTTGTGCATCAGAAGTGAAGCAGTTTGAATCCCTTACTTTCTCAGACGTTAGGGACAGACCTGAACTTACACACTACTATGTTTCTGCTTTTTCACCTGCTAAACAGAGTAGTCTTGTCAAAAAGAAAATGTCTTTCAGCTCGGATTGTGCGCCACCTATGGTAATAGCCGTTTCTCCTAAGGAGGTAGATGGAGATAAAGCTCAGGAAGGTCTATCTCCTCTTGTCGGAAGTGGTGAGGAGAATGGGGGGCTTTAAGCCATCAACAGCATTGGAGAATTTAATCCTAAAAGGGCCAGTAATTAGTCCTTAGATCCTATTCCCCGAAATTTCGCTGGCTCTCTCTCCCAAGCCCACGTGAACATTCCCCAACCTGCTAGAGACCAATCATTCTCAAAATCCTCTACCACTAGAAAGATCCCAGATAGACCCGCTATTGTATGCTGAGAACACAATTGCGGAGAATCTTTCTTCGAATAGTTGGAGAGAAGGCTGCATTACTATCGTGAAAAGAAAGGAACAATTGAAGTTTCCAGCCCTACAACTTAAGCAAAGGTTATTCGAGAAGAGTGCCAAGAAACTTAAGAATCAAAATATCTCCAAGGGTGGAAACAGCCAACTATCTGAGAGTTCAGGTCTCAACTCCGACATCTTTTTTTTTTAATAGTTCGAAAGTGTATTATTGAAGATATCCATAATACAATTGGAAGAAAGCAAAGAGAAATGCTTCCTATCCAGCAAAATAATAATCAAAGATGCTGTTACAGATAACAGTATCTTGGATTCTCACAGCTAAAGATGTTGTAACAGACTAACAAAATCACCCACAGGGAGGATCTGCAATACATCTATACATGGTTTTTTCAAATTTAAATTGGCCCAACTAACTCCATGGAGGAAGCCATCTATGAAGATATCTGCTGCACTTTTCTGTTTCCGCTGGAAATGACGCTCATTACGAGCCAACCAAATGCTCCAAGTAACAGAGTAAATCATAACAAACCACAGCCCTTTCCATTTGTATGGTACTGCAAAACCGGACCAGAGTTCAAACAGATCAGCTATAGACCGTGGTTGCACCCATGCGAAACCCCATCTCCTCATTAGAAGCGACCAAACTAACCATGCCTTCCTGAAATTTAGGAGTATATGATCTCCACTGTCTTCTCTCCCTCCACAAGCGGAACACTGGTCTTCACTATCATGTAGCAAACCAATCCGGATCAACATCCCATTCGAAGGTATCTTCTTTAAGCATGCAAGCAACATAAATGCTTGCCATTTAGGGGCTCCTGGTTTACACCAAACATTAGGGATGTGTCTATCAAAAACTGGATTGAAGACCATTTCAAGGGATGAGTAGCAGTTTTTAACGGTAAAAGGATCATATCTATCACTCCACATCAACGTATCTTCTAAATTTTGACACAGTCTGAATCTTCCAATGCTCTCAAACAATCTCTCAGCCTCAATCCCTTCCCATACGTATAATTGTCTACGCCAAACAATACTCCATCTCCAGCTGCCGTAGGCATCAAAGGCGCCCATGGAACAGATCTTCGCTTCTTTATCTGTTGAGATCTCATATAATCTAGGAAAAGAAATAGCTAAAGAAACCTCTCCACACCATAGTCCCCTCCAAAAAGGAATTCTATCTCCTTTTCCCACTTTTCAACGAAAGAAGGAAGCAATCTTTTTTCCGGTAGGCAGCAGAGTATTTCCTGCATCTATGATTCCTTTCCAAGCGGCAGAGGGAGATTTCACTAAGCATTCTATACCTGTTATCCCCAATTCAGGCTTACACTTAGCCGCTACTAATTGGCACCACATGTTTTCCGGATCGTTAAACAGCTTTGATAACCATTTGGCTAACAAAGCTAGATTTTTGATTCGAAGACAGCCAATTCTTGACCCTCCTCTATTTTTGTTCAAGCAAATAGTCCTCCAATCAACCTTGCACATACACCTGTTATCTGCTTTACCTGACCACAAGAATCGTCGCATCCACATCTCTAATTCTTTTCTTACAATTTGCGGCATTCGAAATAAAGACATATAGTAAACCGGAAGGCTATTTAGGACGGTCTTAATCAATAGAATCCTCCCCTCAAGCGACAAGAATAATCCTTTCCAGGTTGCAAGCTTGTTCTTAACTTGTGCAATCAAATCAGCCCATGTAGATTTCAGTCGCGGGTTCGCACCTATGGGAATCCCCAAATATGTAAACGGGAGTTCACCAGTTCTACAGTGTAATAGGGAAGCTGTATGCTCCACCTCTCTGTTCTGCATATTTATGCCAACAATAGCATATTTGAAGAAATTAATCTTCAATCCAGACATTAGTTCAAAGCTCCTTAGTACTCGTTGAATGTTTAATAAGCCACTTTGCTCTCCATCCCCAAATAAAATAACGTTCGTCAGCATATTGAAGGTGAGTGAAGTGTAAAGGCCCAATTTGAAGCCCCTGAAATAACTGAATGTTCCGGGCCTGTTGAATCAGGCAAGACAAAACCTCCCCTATCAAATTAAATAGTAAGGGAGATAGTGGGTCGCCTTGTCGGATTCCCCTCCTCAATGAGAACTCTGCTGTAGGAGATCCGTTAATCAGAATAGCCGCTCTAGCTGTGGATACGCAGCTGAAGATCCATTGCCTCCAAATAGAGCCGAAACCCATGCCTGTCATCACCTCCATCAGGAAACTCCACTCCACTGAGTCGTACGCCTTTTTAAAATCTAACTTCCATACCCACCCCTTCTTCTTCGATTTCTTCAGTGAGTGTATTACTTCATTTGCTAACATGATAGACTCCGAGATGCACCTACCCTCCATAAAACCGGTTTGACATGGGGAGACGAGCTTATCCACCACTTGTTTCAGCCTCTTCGTAAGGATTTTTGCAATAATTTTGTATATTTCATTGATCAAACTTATGGGTCGGAAGGAATTAAAATCCTTTGCCTCGTTAACTTTGGGGATGAGCGTGATGAAACCGTTATTGATGCCTTTGGGTAGAGACCCACTGGAATGAAAAGCCTGCACCATCGTAACAATCTCGGCTCCTATCACCTTCCACGCCTTTTTTATAAACAAAAAATTGAACTCGTCTGGTCCAGGGGCTTTGGAGCTACGACAATCCCATACCGCCCTTTTTATTTCATCAAACGAGAATGGTTCTTCCAGTCGTTTCGATTCCTCGGCCGATATATTTTTCAGGTTTAAGGAGCCCAAACCAAGCCGTCTTTCTTCTTCTCCACGGAATAGCTGCTGGAAATATCTAACAGCTTCTATTTTAATTTCATCTGACTGTTTTAGAATCATATTCCGGCTGTGAATACACCCAATAAAGTTTCTATTTTGTCTCACAGAAGCATAGGCATGAAAAAATTTGTTGTTTTTATCCCCCAATCTCAACCATCGAACTCTGGATTTTTGCCTCCACATAGCTTCCATCTTCTTTTTGAGTTCCAACATTCTACACTGCAACACATTGTATTGTGCTTCTAGCTCCTCGCTGACTTCTGTCTCGGCTGTCCTGGAGTTATCCATCTCATTTATCTGATTTTGTACAGAGTTTAATTCAGTATCCAGCAGACCAAACTTTTCTTTGTGCCAAGTCTTTAATTTTTGTTTAAGGAATCGCAACTTCCGAATTAAACAAAAGTCCCCCGGAAAAGTTACACCAGCTTCTGTCCAAAAGGTTTGAATTAATTGTATAAAATCTCTCTGATCCCACCATATGTCCCATGATCGGAATGGCTTCATCCCCCAAAAGCAGGGATATGGTCAGAGAATCTTTTCTTTCCAGCATACAATTTATGATAATGGAAGATCCGGCACCATTCTGGTGATGTAAGCACACGGTCCAATCGGGATGCTTTGGTGGAAGAGAACCATGTAAACGACTTCCCGACCAACGGTAAATCCACAAAGCCGTTACCTGTGATAAAATCTTCCAATTTGCGTGCCCCGCTGGGATAGAAAAATGTCCCACACCTTTCTTCTGGTGAGAGTGGTTCGTTAAAATCTCCCATAATGATCCATGGCATCGAATCTAGCACTTTCCTATTTCTCATATCTACCCAGACTCTAGCTCTGTCTCTTCGTGAGGTGGGCGCATAATGACCTGCACATATGAAACTGAAACCATTCTCTATGACTTCTGCTTCTATCAGTACCCAGCAGTCGAAGACTTCCGATCTCCGTACCTTCACTGCAGTCTCATCCCACGTTATAAGAAACCTTTCAAGGCATGGGATGTATGGTGGGACTCACAGGACTTTAAAGAAGTAGTGAAAAGCTTCTGGACTGAAGTTGTTGTGCTTACCCTGGGAAGTTCTCCGGGGTCATGAAATTTAGCTTCTTTGACAGGAAACTATCCTACTCGAGAAGGGAAAATCGAGAAAATCCAGAGAATGATCTTATAGAGATTACCCAAAAGATAGACTCTCTGGATGTTCTTAGATTGAGGGTAGAGGATCATGAGGCTAGTACGATGTATTCTCAGTTATAATCAGAAAAATGGGAGCTCAAAAGGAAGGTAGAGTCTATGTGGTGTCAGAAATCTAGAGTCCAATGGCTGAAGCTAGGTGACAAAAAAAATAAATATTTCCATCTCTATGCAAGTCTGCGACAACAGAGAAACTTCTTTGGTTTTCTCAATTTTGACAGGCAGTGGCTGGAAAAGCCAGAAGAGATACGCGAAGCCACTAAATCTTATTTCCGTGATCTTTTTAGCAAAGATAGTGGAGGATGGTTTGGATTGGGTAGCTTGGAATTTTCTAAAATTTCAGCATCTGAAGCAAACGCCTTGGAGGCTCCTTTCTCGGCAGATGAAATTAAAAAGACTGTATGGGAATGCGGTTGCAGGAAAGCCCCAAGGCCTGATGGTTTTAACTTCTTATTTCTTAGGAAAATCTGGGATCTTGCGGGTGATGATATCGTTACAATGGTCCAGAATTTTTGTAAGAACGGGTCCCTACCTAAAGGTATTAACAATACCTTCCTCACGTTGATACCAAAGATAAAAGGCGCATCCTCCCTTGATAATTTCAGACCATTTAGTTTGATTAACAGCCTTTATAAATTCATAACTAAAACTTTAGCTACACGATTGAAGGCGGTGATTGGCAAGGTCGTTTCGCCACAACAGACTGGTTTTGTTGAAGGAAGAAGCCTATTGGATTCAGTTATGACTGCATCGAAGGCCATTCACTATTTCAGGAAGTCAAAAAGGAAGGTTGGTGTCTGAAACTAGACTTCCACAAAGCATATGACTCGGTGGATTATGATATTCTAATTGAAGTTATGCACAAGATGGGGTTCCCGATTAGATGGATCAACTAGATTCATCAGTGCGTTTCAACAGCGCGAGTTTCCATCCTTGTGAATGGCTCCCCAACAGAAGAATTCAGTATAGAGAGAGGCCTTCATCAAGAGGATCCTCTCTCCCCATTGCTATTTGATCTAATCGCTGAAGTTCTTTTGAAGCTGATAAACAGAACAGCTTCGCTAGATCTCTTTAGTGGATTCTATTTGGGTGGATCTTCTCTGACGCATCTATAGTATGCAGATGACGTCCTTTTATTCTGTGAAGATGATACACGTGGTCTCTTGAACCTCCAAAAGGTTCTTAGAGCCTTCGAGTTATTATCAGGGTTGAAGATAAACTTTCACAAAAGTTCACTCATTGGCATTTCATATGGTTCATCTGAGGCCATCCATATGGATAGAATTCTCAATTATAAGTTACAAGCTTTGCCAGTATCTTATCTAGGAGTTCTTTTGGGTGCTAACCCCAAGTTGAAGAAGACCTGGGTAGGAACTATCATGCGATTCAGAATTAAATTAGCTATGTGGAAATGCAGATTCCTATCTATAGGAGGCAAGTTAACTCTGATAAAAGTTGTTCTTAATAGCATTCCTGTCTTCTTTATGTCAATATACCGGATGCCCATTGGGGTAAGGAGGGAGTTGGAAACGATGCTTAAACGTTTTCTGTGGAAACAAAGAGCTAAAACAAATGTCTAAATAAAGTTCGATGGGAGAAAGTGTGCTTGAGTAAAGAAAAAGGAGGTGCAGGAGTGGGTTTCTTGGAGCTTAGGAACTCTGCTCTTCTACTAAAATGGTGCTGGAGACTTTTAGATGACACCTAAGACCTACTTGAATCCCACTAGGCTTATCATGAACTACCGATTTTTAGCTTGTTAGTTTTATTGCTTATCAACAATTGGAGCATGACATTGGACACATATTCTGGTATCATACGGAGTAAATAAAACATCAGCGGAAGTCTTAAATTAAATCTTTGGGTTCATAACACACAAGTCCCATAGGGATCCACATAACCAGCAAGAAATTCTTCATCAAGGTTCGGAAATAGCAAGTAAAAAAGAGTGCTTAAATAAACCAGAAAGTTGCCCAATCATTCATGTTATATGCGCAAGTAACAAGTATGCAAATGTGATGCGATATCGCCCCGCCGTGCAGCCTTGATCTCACACCCTGGTACCACGAACAGTGAATGTACCTAAGCCTGAAAAAGGGTAAAAACAACGGTTTGAGATTACAAGAATCTCATTAGGGTCACAGCATCATAAGATCTAAAGAATCCTTAAACACAAATCTCCCAATTCATATAAGATCATTCCTAAACAACTAAAGCGGATCACGCAATTCAAAAACCAATCAAAAGAGGTTAGGGCCGAATCTATGGCTGAGGGAGGACTGCAAACACTTCTGAAAGTTCAGAAGTACATAGGCAGGTGAAGCACATCACATTGCCCTCGGCAATGAAGAAGAAAGGTCATTCCGTTCCACCTGTGTTGTCCAAAACTTAATGCACAAAGGGTAGATGGTTAACACGCAAACTAATCAGTAAGTCTTTCATCTTTCCCTCGCAAGGACAAGTCTTCCCAGGTCACATACCTACTAGGGCATCCTAGGTCACATATCTACCAGGGCTTCCTGCCACACAAGGACAGGGTACCGACCACATAAGGACCAGACCTCCAGCGAGCTTTTGCTGGGATTTTCCGCCCATACAACTCCCATACCAGTAAGAACCTCTCCTCTCCCTAGGAGTATCAGCATTTACCCCGAATGGCCACCGGAACAGGATCTTGACACACAGACACGTACAAGCACACACAGGCAAGTACAAAGCATAATACCACAACAGGGTATCCTCAATCATGTCAGAACACAATCAACTTATCCAATTCACATAACCATTGCATCCCAGGCACTCAATTCCTAACTCAGGGGTTCGATATAGCCTAGGAGATTCATATCTCATTCCGAATTTCATACTCTCACCCTATAATCCAATCGCAAGCAATACAACAAGGGCAGGTAACAAAAACATTAAGAAAATAACAAGGGTCTCTGAAGAAACCGATGAGGCATAGATCCTACCTCTCTTGTCTCTGAACAAGAAGATACTCTTTTTCCTTTATTAAGTAAATCCGAACCACCTAAATTATCACCAGGCAAAGACAAAAGCAAACTAAGCATGCATATTCAATAGTCAATTGAATACCCTATGTCCTTACCAATACCACTCACCAAACCTATCAGAAAACCAGTGATCAGACATTGCAGGTGCCTCCTCCTTGGATGTGTGATGTGATAGCCAGGAACTTAACAAGATTCAACCTGAATTTACCATTCCAATTAACTATGCAAATCTTGTCGCTAAAAGTAGGGCATAGGATGATTTTGTCTTAACCTTAAACAAGGAAATATTTATATCCAAGCTTTGATTTATATATGGTTGGAGATAGGATGAAAAGAGCTTTCCAACGAGCTATTATTTGTAAGGATCTGACAAATGATTAGAAAGTTATGCTATTTTGAAGTTCAAGAAGATTTGGCGAAAACCTAATTCTGCCGCCTATTTTCAAGTTAACCTTAGATAAAGAAATACTAACCTCCTGACAAAACTCAAAAAGTTTTGGAAAGAGGATGAAGAGAGCTTTTCAGCAAGCTATTATTCACAGAGATCCGAAGAACGATGAGTGAGTTATGCTGGATTGAAGTTTCTGCGAATTATGGCGGCTATAGGGAGGTATAGGGTTTTAGGCTCATACGAATTTGTAAATTTTCTATGAATGATTTTTGTGGGGTTGGCTTCCTATTTATAATGAATAGGTATAGAATTATGATTACTACTTTTAATCACTTTATCATAATAAGATAATCTACCAGATAATTAAACTCTAAATTATCTTTCCTATTTTTAGGGTCTTTAATCTCTAAGGAAATTATCCCTCTATAAGGACAATCTCTAAGGCAATTATCCATTTGTAAGAACTTAGATCAAAGGGAATTTAAAACAAAGTTAACTACTAAACAATCTTACCAATTTCGGCCATCACACATCCTTTCCTTCAAGGGAAAAATCATCTTTTCACCTGCACTGGCTTCTGGACTTCTAGGACTCAAAATTCGGGGTCTTACTTGATAACAACCTTCCTTGGAAACAAATCATCTTCGGATTATACAATCTTAGTTTTTCGGTTGTAGGAATTACTTTTGAGAGTGAGAATATCATCTCAAATATCTGGAAGGATATTATTGCATGAGTGAATGCTGACACGGCTAGTGTCATTTGCTGCAGAGTGTATTTTGGATGGAAACTGGGGATTGGTTACCAGATCTCTTTCTGGTCAGATGTGTGGTGTGATCCTATCCCTCTAAGGGATAGATTCCCCAGACTGTTTCATTTATCACTACAGCCGAGATGCAGGGTAGATCAAATGGGCTCTTTTGTTGATGGGAGGTGGCAATGGAGATTTTTATGGAGACGATCCTTGTTTGTGTGGGAGGAGCAGGCCTCGTGGGATTTACTTGATTGTATTATTGCACCAAGTTCAGATAGGGACTTGGTTGACCAATTTGTTTGGGGAGATAGTAAAGATCCTTACTCCGTGAGATTATGCTACTCCATGCTGGAATCGGGTATTGATAGTCATATAGATTTATTACCTTTCAATATTTGGAGCAGAGATGGAGTACCCAAGCATCAGATGTTCTTGTGGTTGGCTTGCCAAAATAAACTACAGTCGAAATTACATCTAGTAAATATCGGGCTCTTAAACACTGACAATTGCATATGCTCACACTACGATCAGGTAGAGGATTGTGCAGACCACATTTTGCTTAGTTGCAGATTTGCTTGGCTATGCTGGACCACAATTCTGTATAAATGGGGATACCTTTGGGTACCCCCTAAATCTATTCAGGATCTATTCCTACAATGGTCATACTTCACCACGTCAAAAAGACAGCAAGGAGTTTGGTTTGTAATTCTATTTGCCACTTCCTGGGGAATCTGGTTAAATAAGAATGCCAATATTTTTAGACAAACAGGTAGAGCTCCTTGCGAGGTTGAGATGGACAGCCTTATGCATGGAATTGGCTGGGCAAGAATCAACGGGCATGATGTTAAAGCTTTAGGAGCTGATCTTCTCCCGATTCATAATATTAGTCTCCTGATCAAAGCAGAATTGTGATAAAATAGGATCCACTTTCTTCTCAGAAAGTGTATTGAAGCTACTCACTAGAAAGGCTGCTACTTTCTTGTACAATTTTCCATGTATATTCATATCTAATAAAGATTCTCTTCAATTTCTTAAAAAAAAAATATGCCATTTCTTTAACAAATTAAATAAACTTTTAGGAACTTATCTTCTATAAATTCCTTCTGTTACTGCGTCAGGATTACGTGGTCTGACGAGTCTTCGGAGAAATGCTTATCTTCCTGCAATTGGTTCTCATAAAAAGTTACGGACATAATGTCGTCGATACTAATTTCCATATTGCATTCCAAGAAAAATTAATTTAATATTAACATTGGATATTCCGGATGGAGTACTTGATAGTTCATATATTCAGTACATTCCTAATCACTAAATAATATGATATGATTTTTAAAAAGTCTTATATATTTTGTTTATTCGTAAATTTGTAAACATATCAAAATGATCGATAAAGAATGCCTAAACAATCTATCAATACATCTCCTTTCTGCTCCCCATACCTTCTAGAATTGTTACTGGTTTGCTTGTCGTCACAAAGCACGTCATTAGTCTCTCCAAATAGGAGGTTTAGGATTTAAAGCATCCTCGGAGGTTAGCCTGTAAATATTATAATGTTTGAAATTCAACAAACCACAAGGTTCATGTTGATTACATAAAGGCAAGTGGAGGTGAGTAAGAAGTGGTTGCTCTGTCAAATTGTTGGGAAAAATCATGATTAGGCACATTGAATTCCGTGGAATGATGATCATGATTAGAATTGAGACACCCATAGCTCATAACGGAATAACATGTATAGAGTGCTAGCTAGTGCTACCGTCATGTGACAAAGAACCCAAATAAAGAAAAAAAAAGAAGAGATACCCTCGAAATTAGCATAATAACTACTACCAATACGTTGGCCAAGTGGTTAGGATATATTTGTCGGTAAGACACAACAGTCTCTTCATACTTTGTGGCAATGCCGTCATCAGTGTTAATATGGTGGTTTTGTCTTGAAAAGATTAGAAATTGTTTGTTAAGAGTGGGTTGACTTGCGTGCATGTACTGCATTGGGAGCACTTTCTATTGCATTCTTAAGCGACACCTTATTTTGTTTTAGTTGGCTACGAAACCTCAGTTTTTTTGCATTAATAGATTAGCCTATAAATTAGTATATGTAATCAACAAATCAAAATATCATGACACATCTAGGGTTAGTATAACGGGAGAATGAATTTTCTTGGTGGGTGGGTGCTCCACATTTTCTGATTATTATCTATTGGATTCTGCTTGGTTCTGGTTGTTAGACAGTGATGTTAGTTAGCATTGGATGCAGAAATACTTTCAATAATATATATAAGAAAAAGGAATACGTTCAACCCAAATAAAACAAAATAATACAAAAATAGCAAAATAATCAATAATCTTAATTTTTTTAGGATTGAATAGTACCTATATATTATTATTGGATATCTCTCTAAATTTCAATCCACACATGAGTTAAATGATTTTTTTTCGTGTAGCACAACATTATTTATATCAATGCACCTCTCCCTTCTCAAAAAACAAAAAAAAAAGAAAAAAGAAAAGAGCGATTGACCATACACTCACACGTATACAACTTTTTATTTGACCGTTGGATATTCTCGTCATAATGTCAAAATTTTCAATAAAATAACGAGGAACGAAGTACTGGTAAGAAAATAAGGACGTGTGAAACAAATAAACGAAAAAATGGAAAGAAAATACCTAAACAGTCAGAGGTAGGTAGATGATAAGACACAGTCACTTACGTTGATCACCCATGCCTTGCTGAGTATGAGGTTTTCTTATGTTATTTATTTCGAATCCTGTTTTATTGAATATTGACATGCCGATACCCAGCATGACTGTGTATGATAAATTCTATAACGACAAATGACATCATAAGCAGAAGCATGCATGTCATGTAATCAGTCATTTCTTGCATTTTATGGTTTTCCGTTAAGAGAAAGTTTCTGAATTAAATTCACTCCCGCCTGTATATTCATTAAATAAAAATTAAAAAGTTAATTTCACTTGATGTGAGGTATTTTGTCACTGGGGTTTGAATTAGAGTACAAAAAATATAAGTGTCTACGAAAATAATTTAGTTGTGTATGGTTATACGTACTTGTAATGAAAGTTACATAAGCATATCTAATCAAAGTAACATAAACCTCAGCATTGCTCAGTTAAAACCAGCCCACATTGATTATACTAAATATCTAATAGTATCAACATGAGGTCGGATGATAATTATGTTGGATCAAAGGGAAGGAACCATCTATTTGATTCAACTGGTACTTTTGGCGGGATTCAAAGTCTTCGTATGGTTAGGCCCCGCTTTGAAATCATCTCAAGGGAAAAAGGTTAAGTCTGATACAGAGTACATCTACCTAACCCCGGGCTACTTGTAAATACCACCACATGGGCATCAAACCCATAAAAGACCACAGCAATTCAGTCATTAAACTTAACAAGACATTCACTCACCTCTAATAAAAATGTAAGGCTGTCAAATGATTTAAGAGAGAAATAAAGTTCACAATCATACATTGGGAATAATAAAAGCTGAAGAAATGAAAAAATAAAAATGAAGTAAATCCTTTCCTCAAAAATTTTGTGGCCACCCATCATGAAGGATACTTAATAGTTAATGCACGTGCTAATTCAGCTTACTGTAAATTATAGGAAAAAAAAATCCTACATTGTACGAAACATCCTAGGAGGGAGAGATATAGAACATATGATTAAGTAGAAGAATATGGATTAGCAAAGACTGATAATGGGTGGTTGCATCTTGCATAACACATTGCCAAATTTAGACACAATAATTGTTTTGGATCAGCAATTGGACTCATATATAATGATTGAAAAGTCGTATATATCATATATATAACATGTTTCTGATCAATATCCCCAGTTGGATACCCGTGCCATTGTTTTGCTATTTTTTTTTCGAATTTCTATATTATATTATCAAGCAGTTCCTATGCTAGCTGTGCCCTAATCAATGTACTATTTTTTGAGTTCAATGATTCATGATAATAATGTCAACAGGAAAAGGGAAAAAAGGAGGAGGTTTGTCCCATGACAGTTGCTCAATTATCGTCTAGGTCCTTTTAGATGAAGCGGTGGTTACCTTGGTGGACAGAGCAAATAATTGTGGTATGGCAGCGCCAATGAACGTCAATATCGGAAGTCTTCGTGGAAAGTTTAAGAATTGAAGGGCTGTTTTTTAAAAAAAAAAAAAAATTTAAATGAAAATCGATTAATATATTAACATAGAAGAATATACAAAGAAGTCCAGGGGCTGAGTTATAAAGATCTCGTAAACCGATCAATATGAGGAAGGCGGTATAATAAATCTAAAATATAAAACTAGTAAATTCTATGTATGTCCAATGTAGATTAGGAAAGCTTAAGTATATTTAGCTATAATAAATCTATTTTTAATATAAAAAAGCCTAATTAAAAAACTATGGAGAAGTTTGGAGAAAGTTTTTGGTACTTTGTTTAGAATATTTCATACAAAATTATCACCAAAAAAGATGAGGAATTATTCCTACAACCTTGTTGTGCCTCGTGGACATACTTGTATTTAGAGATTTGTTATGAAAATGTAAATCTTACCAAATGCATTATCTTTGAACCAATCGACATGAACATTCCACCAAGGAATATCATCCTGTCGCATAATTTAGAATTCAATTCGCAAGCATACGATAGCTACAAGTAATACAGAGATTAAGTTCCAAATATCGAGTATATAGGAAAAGTTATTTAAATCTAAGCAATCCTAATTCAATGTTCTAGGTAAGAAATAAGGAATTAATTTTAGTGTGGAAATTGTCACGGGACTAGAGTTTTGCAAAATAGAAACTCTCTGTGCGCCCTTAGACTATCGCTCTCGCAATAGGCTAAGTCAGGCTTCCTCACAAAGCTAGCTAGAATGCTAAGCTTTGAACACAACCGAAAAGAGAGAAGGACACAAAGGAATGAAGAGAAAACTATAAACTCTCAATATTGCAAGAATTGCTGGATGATTACAAATAAGAGGAGGCACCTCTTATATAGCCAATACAGCTTCTCAATGAATGGTGAAGATCGAGTCAACCGATCTAACGATGTCTATACAAAGATATACAAGGCAAGCACTAATGCCTGATTTCCCATCTATGGTAATCTTTGATTACATTGATTTTCTTGATTCCCCAAATCGGATCTCCTATATGGCAGGAACGGATTCCCATTGAATTTCCCGATTACCTCTGATTGATCCTCCATTAATGTGCCGATTCTCTTTGATTGAGGTACAAGATTTGAGGGATGGGTCACACACGAAGCCGAATGACGTGTAGTCTGAGTTTCGTTCATGACATTCTCCCCCACCAAACTCGACAACGTCCTCATTGTGTACTGCCCCAAGAACTCGTTGATTTTGTCTTGGTATTGCCAAAGATCGAAATCTTTCTCCCAGCTTGTCTTGTTATGAGGGTCGCCTTTCCATCGAACCAAGTACTCCAGATGGTTCATGTGCTTCCCACTTTTTTACACCACACGTCTTGATACGATTTCATCTAGTTTCTTATCATGGGCATTGGTCACAGCTGTGGGAGCTCTCTTAGACTTCCCCCTCTCCGGATCTTCCTTGTCTTCTTAGAATGGTTTCAACAAACTCACATGGAAGACAGGATGGAACTCCAATCTCGGTGGTAATTCCAGCTTGTATGACACCTTGCCGATCCTCTTCAACACCTTAAAAGGACCCTCGTATCGTCGCACTAGCCCCTTGTGCAACTTGGAAAAAACTCGACTTTGGTGAGGAATCAGCTTCACCAACACAAGATCCCCTTCATCAAACTCTAAGGGACGCCTCTTTTTGTCTGCCCACTTCTTCATCCTCTTTGCCGCCTTGGACAATTGCACTCTTGCAAGGTCCTTTTGCTCGTCCCACTCCTTGGAAAAACGATAGGTGGATGGATTCGGCCCTTGATAACCTATGACAATCTTGCTAGGAGTGTAAGGTTGTTTTCCATTAGAAATCTCGAAAGGACTCATACCTGTTGATTCACTCCTTTGCAAGTTGTATGAGAACTAAGCCACATCGAGTAACTTTGCCTAATTCTTCTGGTTAGCACTCATGCCCATCGGTTTGAGGATGAAAGCTGGTGGAGAAATTAAATTCTGACCCCAATAGCTTGAACAGCTCAGTCCAAAATCTCCCCGTGAATCGAATATCTCAATCACTCACAATGGACCTCGGAATGCCCCAATATTTCATCACATTTTTAAAGAAAAGGTGGCTTGTCTTCTTTGTCGTGCATGCTTTGGTGGCTGGAATGAATACCGCGTACTTGGAAAATCTATCCACCACCATAAGTATGGTTTGGAAGTCGTCAGACTTTGGGAGGGATGTAATGTAATCCATGGAAATGCTCTCTCAAGTTCTCTCCGGTATGGGCAATGGCTATAACAATCCAGGAGGTTTTTGTTGCTCGACCTTGTTTTGTTGGCAAACTAGACAAGTTTTCACATACCACTCCACATCGTCTCGCATGTTAGGCCAATAATAACCATCTTCAAAAAATACAAGAGTTCGAATGATACTTGGGTGTCTAGCCCATCCTGAATCGTGGCATTCCTTCATGACTTCTTTCGAAGTTTGTCATGTCGAGGGACATAGATACGGTTGCCTTTCGTGAAGAGCAACACATCCTCTACCAACTGTCACGGGACTAGAGTTTTGCAGAATAGAAACTCTTCGTGCGCCCTTACACTATCGCTCTCGCAATAGGCTAAGTCAGCCTTCCTCACAAAGCTAGCTAGAATGCTAAGTTTAGAACACAACCGAAAAGAGAGAGGGACACAAAGGAATGGAGAGAAAACTATAAACTCTCAATATTGCAAGAATTGCTGGATGATTACAAATAAAGGGAGGCACCCCTTATATAGCCAATACAGCTCCCCAATGAATGGTGGAGATCGAGTCAACCGATCTAACGATGTCTATACAAAGATATACAAGGCAAGCACTAATTGCTGATTTTCCATCTATAGTAATCTTTGATTACATTGATTACCTTGATTCCCCAAATCGGGTCTCCTATATGGCAGGAACAGATTCTCATTGAATTCCCCGATTGCCTCTGATTGATCCTCCATTAATGTGCCGATTCTCTTTGATTCAGGTACCAGATTTGAGGGACGGGTCATACACGAAGCCGAATGACGCGTAGTCTGTGTTTCGGTTGTGACAAAATTCACTCCAATCCCATAATCTCTCGTTAAATTCTGAAAATCTATTCTTGAATATTCTTTAGTCTCGTAATATCCTTCCAGATTATTTATAAGCTAATCCAACCAATCCGGTTAACTATATTCCTACGAAAATCTAGTTTTTGAATTGATTAACCCATTTAATATGAACCTAGATTTAATAGATATATTCATATTCTATCAATTTTGTTATTTAATCTAAGATCTCTATTCTATTATCGCAAACTAATTGTTCTTCCAAAGCAAGTTAGACCCATCTAGATATAAATTGATTAGATTTGTTGAGTAGTTGTCGAGAGTTAGATTCCATATTTTGTTGTTAACACGGTTGGCTTGAATTCCAATTCCATTAGACAATCAATTGAGAATAAGGGAGAGAAAGTAATGCAAATAACTTGTCACTAATTAAAATCCAAAATGGCATACCATTGTCTTGATTGTTGACGGATCAAGTAATACATTCCGTGAGCTAAAAAATATCAACATTGTGAACAATACTTTGATAAAAAGATGACATTATTAGTAGCTCACTTTTAATAAAATCACTAGGTTCGACCGATTCTCTACAAATTGTACCACTGATCGGTTGTAAGTAAAAGCGCTGTCTAAAAATAAACTTTTGCATGAATTCGACCGGTCATTTGTGGCCATGACCTATTTGACTTGAGATTGGTCTTGTGGTAAATACTTGACCGGTTACCGGTCCTGTATGGTTAATACGATTGGTCATCCTCCTTTTGACATGAACCCTCTACAAGTTCAATCGGTCCATAAACGAGTACCGTCCGGTACTTATTCATTCGCAATATCCCATTTGTTACACCAATTGGCCGAACATATTAGTATGATCTGTCGTTGTATTTCTGTATTAACATTGATGAAAGAACCCTTGCATCATATGGGATTTGACTATCTAGTTCATATAATCAAGCCTTTTAACCATTCAATCGCGTAAATCGTTCTCTTCTCGTGCGTCCAATTCCATAATCCTGTGCTAATGCTGAATACACCAAAAGGCCTAGTTTATTGGTGGAATCCGTATGTGACAATACATAAAGACTAACAAATACAAACATTGGTCATCACATCCACATATTACGATTAACCTAAAGAAGCGTCCACATGATCAACAATGCATAGTAAACTCGAGCTATATTCAACGTACACCTTCCATACTTTAGTCATCATAAAATATCATAAAAAATAAATGATTTTAAAAATCTAAAAGGGTTTGAATGAGTCAATCTGTAAGTAAGAAAAAATCCGCGTAGTAACTTAATTAATTAACAAAATATTAGATTCAAAATATTTAAAATCAAGCTGCGTGAAAGCATTTTACTAGCATGGTTTTATGGCGGCAAGCCGCAGTGAGAGTTATGGACATGTAGCAAATGATGGAGGTGGTTTTCGAGAGATAGGATAGTCTCTTTGGTCGTGTCGTTGTTTGAGATCGAAGCGTGCCCCGGCCAATACAAGAGCATGTCGTTACCTCTAAAAGCAATTGGGAATGGTCCACGTTGTTACCACCTTACATTGCGGGACCTACTTTTACCCTACTCTAACCTCCCTCCTTTCTCTCTTTCCCCTCTCAACTTCTAGGTGGTTAGCTCTTCTGGAAGCCTTAGACCCCACACTAAGTACCCTAATAGCTATCATCCCGAAACTTTTCATGCATTTTTGGACCTTTTCCGTTTGCCCTACAACCATTATAAATTATCATGACTTAATTACCCTTTACGCACCCAACCACCCTCCCATTGCAACGACAACATTGTTCTCCTATTTACTTTCTTCATATGTTCTGCTCGCCTCATCTTGCAACTAAAACATTCTGCTCCCTCCTGTCTGTTCTCTTTATATATACTCTGTACCCAGCTTCTGTTTCCAGAGTACTTTGCCCCTTTTGTACTATTGATTGAATTATATAACATGCCAGATGATATGAATCTGTCAATAAATGGCCATTCCCAGGTCCCTCCGGGTTTCAGATTTCATCCAACAGAAGAGGAGCTGCTTCACTACTATCTGAGGAAGAAGGTGGCTTACGAGAAGATAGACCTCGATGTCATTCGTGAAGTTGATCTTAACAAGCTTGAGCCCTGGGATATTCAAGGTACTGCATCCATCTCTCTTCCTCATACTTTCTAATACACATCTTAATTAAGGGAAGTGAAGTAACAATAGCTTTCCTCCTGTCTGCGTTGGATTTTGGGACCATGTAGAAAAATGCAAGATAGGATCCACTCCGCAGAATGACTGGTACTTTTTCAGCCACAAGGATAAGAAATACCCCACGGGGACTAGAACAAACCGAGCTACAGCAGCCGGTTTCTGGAAAGCCACCGGCCGTGACAAGATCATCTACAGCGGCTTTAGGAGGATTGGGTTAAGGAAGACTCTGGTGTTTTACAAGGGTCGAGCTCCGCATGGACAGAAATCTGATTGGATCATGCACGAGTATAGGCTTGATGATAACACTAATGATACTAATGTAAGCATTCTTGTCCTTATATCATAGAACCAGGAACAACCATCTCTGTCTCCCTCTTTGCATTAGAAAGCAGGGTACTTAAGTTAGTATTCATTTACGCCATAAACATGTTCTCTCTACATTTTTAGATACTTGTCTCTTGGATGATCAAGAGTAGTATAACATTTTTTTAATTATATGAAAGACATTTTTATTGGTTGTGAATCCAGGTTTGTAATCCTATTGGGGAGGCAATCCCTGAAGAAGGTTGGGTTGTTTGCCGTGTGTTTAGAAAGAAGAACTATCACAAAACCCTAGAGAGCCCAAAGGGGTCATCCAACTCGATTGACTCAAAGACAAGCATTCTTGGTGGCGGTACTGATGGTGTTCTGCTCGACCAAATATTGAACTACATGGGAAGAACTTGCAAGATGGAAAATGACCCATTTAGCAGCACCAACATCTCAAACAGCTGCGGAAGCTATTTCAGGTTTCCCTCCTTGCATGGCACAAGCATCAGCGAAGGAGTCGAACCAAGATTCGTGCATCTTCCACGGCTAGATAGCCCGTCGACTGTTCCAATCAACAGTCCATCTTATGAGGATGATCGCAGCTTCAAATCTTACTATCAATCATACGATGAGATGCTTACAGAGAACGAGCCTTCTTCTACCAATAAAGGTAATGGCTCCTTTGACCTGACCTCAGTTCAGCACGCTAAATCTGTGCAACATAAAGACTGGGTTACGCTCGATCGCCTAGTTGCTTCACAGCTAAATGGGAATGTCGAGTCTTCCAAGCAATTATCCTGCTTTAATGACCCAAATGCAAACTATGGTCCATCTCTTGATGATGACATGCGATTTTCACACTTACAATCGCATAGATCAAGTGTTCAGACAAATTCTCAGGTTTATGGCGTCGAGAATGATCTGTGGAGCTTTACCAAATCACCTTCCCCATCATCTTCTGACCCATTGTGCCACATGTCGGTCAAAAATTGACACTGCAAATAATATATTCTATAGTAGTATAGAAGCTCCAAGAATGTACACGTTACAGTCTTACTGTCTTATTTTAGATGTATTGCATAAATAAAAATATCAAATGGTGTTGTCAAGCACTATGACCGTATCGATTGAGGAATACTAATACATCCCATACCGAAACAAGTTTAAAGAGAAATTAATCATTCATGTATCGGCCAGAAATATACTTCTAATATATATAATTTTTTTTAAAAAAAGCGCACTTGCATTCCTGTGATTTGCACTTTTTTGTGATTATAGACAAGGGAACGGAATTCTCACCAGACGTCATTAACTATTTTTTCATAATAGGAAAATCTTGAAACTAATTATAGCACAGTGTTGACTTTTAAGTGAGAATGGGGTCGATAATTGCACACGGAAATGATAACACCCACATGGCAATAGTCGTATTGGTAGGAGTTAGATCCTCATGAATCAACTTGTAATTGAGGTGTCGAAGAATGGTAAGGTCGTGGGCTCTCAACTAACCTACGTACCAACTCATGATGTAGAGAGAAGAAAGGTGACCACTGTTTTCTCTGACAGAAAGGTGACAATCTTTCTAAAGATATCATCATATATATGATAATAAAACGAGAATCGTAAAGTAACATATGTATAGCATTTGTATAGACATGATCTGCATTTTGATGTGGTCTCGTGAGTTGACTATTTGACATTGTGTCTACACTTATAGTGATTTTGTTGGTATTGAACCCAGATTGGATCTGTTTTGTTTTGGAGTGATCAATTGAATTTGGACTTAATGTGAACCTTTGTAAAAGTCCAAATTGATTTTCTAAGCCGAAAACACGGCCTTGTTTAAATTCATATTTCAAAATAAAATTGGGCCATGTTTTATTATCTTCAGAGCTGATGGGCCATGGGGTAGGAATAGCTCGGTAAGCTTTGAGCCTTAAAAAAATTTTCTAGGTTCCGAGACCCATTCTCTCTACTCTCTTTCATGTCACGTCTACCCTATACTCACCTCACTTTAATTCTTTGATTTTTTTTTTCAATTCTTTTGCTTGGGAATCATTTCTCACACGATCTTAAATCCTTTTCTAAAGTCTTTACTCCAAAAAGGCATCGAGGTTTGGCCGAATCAAAAAGAAAATGGACTTAGGCCATATAATTGGATTCTTGGTGAGTTCTCTAATTTTAGTGATTTTTGTTGCTCTATTTTGGTTGGGTTTTGTTTATTTATAATATGTGATTGTGTAAGGTCCCGTTCCTAGTAAATGAGACTCTCACTCCTCTGCAATCCTGATCAACTCAATTTGTGGACCAATCGAAACAGCATAATGCTCACTTTGACTTTTCATAACCCAAACACAAAAAAAAATATATAAATTTAAATTTTTATTTTAAATATAGCATGACACATCACAAAATATAACTGGCACATAACGATTAACCAGTAAGCATGCATATATACCGCAAGTCTTAAATCACAAGCAACAGACCACACGGTCCCAAACATGCAATACATCAAGTCCATACTCACAAGCCCGTATTGTGAGACCCCGATCCTTTGTCCTATAAGTCCATATACTAGTGCAGCTGAAATAACCACTTTACCCCGGAAGAAATGGATGTGGTAGCCGAAAATGATAGTGAAGGTTTAGTCTTCATTTCTGATTTCATTTCTTCCTTGTTTCATTTCTATTATAAATGATTCATTATCTATTCTTAAGAGATAATTCCATAATTAAATCCTAAAAATTATCTCCTTATATCCAGTCTTAAAAGTAGGAGAATAAATCCCATTAAACCCTATAGGTAAAGTAGTCGGCCATACACTTATTCTCACACAAAAAACACACAAACTTATCACGTGATAAACCCTCTTTTTTACCCTTGCTAGCGAAATTTTCCTAACATCCACCATAGCTGAATACTTTCATCCTTCATCAGAATTCTATAAATAATAGCTTGTTGGAAACGTCTAATAATCCTTCATCTTGCTATCTTGGTTTCATCATTAGAAGATTAGTTCTTCCCTATATTAATTGCTATCGCAATTCCCTAGGTATTGGTGTCGAAATTTCTTGATTCTTCCTTCAATTGGTTTTGGTTTTTGTTCCTTTTTTTTTGTATTGTTTGGCACCTATTCTTGTTATAATATCATAAATTCATCCTTTGTATCCCCTCTATACTTGAAATCAGCATACCCTACTCCTTTTCCCTATTGTTGCCAAAATTTGCTAATTGACTTGCCTAATGGTTTATGATCTTGTTCCTTTAAATCATATGTGTAATTGACACCCAATCCTTCCTTATTATCATGGAATTGCAACCTATAACTTGTTTGTGCATGAAATCGCAATTGGCCTTGTACCCTAACTTAGTGACGAAACTTAAATGGTAAATTAGGATGGAAAATCAAGTTGATTCTTGTTGGGTTCTTGGCTATCACATTACACATCCACAGGGAGTGGTTCCAGCAGCATTTGATCATTGGTTTTTGATAGGTTTGGTGAGTGAAATTGGTAAGGAATTAGGATGATTATTTGGTTATTGTATATGCATGCTTAGTATGGTTTTGTCTTTGCCTTATGATCATACAGGTGGTTCGGATCCCTTTAATAAAGGAAAAGGATTAGCTACTTGCTTAGAGACAAGAGAGGTAGGATCTATACCTTATCAGTTTCTCTAGAGATCTTTTTTGTTTGATTGATGTTTTGGTTTGAGTTCCTTTGTTGTATGCGCATGCTTTGAATTTAGTGTATGGCAAAGACAAATCCTTAAGACAAGATGTGTGTGCCTATTTTGGTTGTGTTGTGTGCATTGGACATGTTGATTGTGTTGTGATATGATTAAGGATACCCTGTTGTGGTGTTATGCCTTGTACTTGCTTACGTGTGCTTGTACATGATTATGTGTCAGGATCCTTTTTCGGTGACCATTCAGGGTAAGCACTGATGCTCCTAGGGAGAGGAGAGGTACTTACTAGTATGGAGTCTCATAGGTGGAAATCCCAAGAAAGAGCTCACTGGATGCCTAGTCCTTGTGTGGCTAGATGCCTTGTCCTTATGTGACAAGATACCCTTATCCTTGTGTGGCAAGATACCCTTATCCTTGTGTGGTTTGGATGACCTTATCCTTGTGTGGTTTGGATGCCCTTGTCCTTATGTGGCTTGGATGCCTTGTCTTTGTGTGGCAAGATGGATAAACGTGCTGTTTAGATTGTTTGCTAACCTTTTACCTTTTGTGCAACTAAGCCTTGAACAACACAAATGGAAGGGGATGACCTTTCTATTGATGTGATCGAATAATGAATTACCTGCCTATGTACTTCTGTTTTCAAAAGTGTTCTTAGTCCACCCACAGCTTGTTATTTTTGGCCTTATCCCTTTTATGGTTGAATGATGATTGTTTGATACCCCTTTAGTTATTTAGGTAAATCTGATGTTGTTCGGGAGATTTTGTTTAGATTTCTGCAGATCTTATGATTTTGTGACTCTACTAAGATTCTTGTAGTCTCACCCTATTGTTTTTCCATTTTTCAAGCTTAGGTACATCATCTGTTCGTGGTACTAGTGTGTGAGATCAAGGCTGCACTATAATGTTTGTCCATTATTATCATGCTCTAACCTTTAAAAAGCATAAGAAATGAATCTAATAAAACAAAACTAGTAAGATTGAGCCTTGTGGGATTCAGATAGGTTCTAGGTTGGGCTTGTTTGGGTTTCACGACGGTAAGGGTCCTAATAGGTTGGGTTTAGATCCTTATACTTATGGATTCACAAAAATTTCTAAGGCACACATCTCATATCATAAACCAATATCCAAAGTTATACATGCATCTCAAGTATCAATATCTGAATAAAAAACCCCTAACGGGTCCATAGCAAATAACATAGTCCAAACAAATCATGAATGACACAAGATTATGAAATTAACAAAACGTAAGATATATCGAGTCTCAAAATATGCAAGTGCAATAGTCCAGTCTAAAGACCAACATCGGGAAAATCGACCTCAAAGCCGAATGGCTAATGGCTCACAAACTAGCTCTGAAAAGAATCAACAAGAAGGAGTGAGATCAAAAGACCTCAGTGGGAGTTACCACGTCACAAATATATCTAGTGGAATAGAGGCATCTGTAAAATCTATTATAAAATAGTTAATTGAAACATAATTTATCATCCATCTTTTCTAATTACGCACATTATAATATTCACCATCAATAATACATAATGCATGAATTGTAAAATACTATGAAATAAAGTCCATCCCAGTAGGTTTATAAATCCACAATATTCATCATAGTCACATGAGCTATTGTGCCCAAAAGCCTATCGCGGTGGATCACAAAGTATTTACAAATAATCCTTGTTAAAGAAAAACCGAGAGTCCACTGCTAGTTAGTTTTTTCATTTTAAAATACATATGGTCACCTACTGCCAGAATTATCCAAAATTAAGTAGGGAAAACACTCTATCACCAATCCACACATATTATATATATATATACATATATGTATATGTATAAATGTATATGTATACATATGTATATGTGTATATGTATATGTGTATATGTATACATATGTATATGTGTATATGTATACATATGTATATGTATATATATGTATATGTATATGTATATGTAGATATACATATACATATACATATATACATATATACATATATACGTACACATACATATGCATATACGCACATATATACATACACATACATATACATATACATATACATACATATACATATATACATACATATACATATATACATACATATACATATATACATACATATACATATATACATACATATACATATATACATATATACATATATATATACATATATATATATATAAATACATACATATATATATATATATATATTTTGCTAAGTTATAGCAAATTCAAGCAGCCTGCTAAGTCATAGTAAATTTAGGTATAAATATACAGTCCATCAATACAACATCAACAGGTTGGTAATATTTCTCTCAACTGGGATTCCGTATGCCTACCTCATATTGGCCAAGATTATTCATTAATTCTAGGTCAATACCTAGAAAATTTATATATATATGTATATTCGTATATAACTCATAAAAACAGTAATGCATATGATGCATGCCACCTCAATCATCATGCATATGAGTCATCTCATTCCTCAATCCACACCACTCAACCTTAGAATCTTAATGATACAATGCACAAAAGACACTAATGGGTAATCATATAGGGTTCAGGAAGGTATAGGATGGGGTTACTAAGGTTTTTGCCTAATACGAGATTGAATTGGCTTAACCGTTACAAGAAAAAGTCAAAAGGGAAGATTCACTGAATTTGGACCGGTCTAAGTAATTAGTTTCGATTGGTCTAAACTCTCTCAGAAAATTTTGACTGGTCTAAAAGTTTGGTTTTCAACAATCTTTGGGTTTACTGGAAAATTGTTATAAGTTTGATCGGTCTAAGGTGTTTGATTTTGATCGGTGTAAGGGTTTTCTGGAAAACCTATTAAGCTTTTACTTGTCTAAGGACTCTGTTTCGACCAGTCTAAGATGTTTAACTAGGATTTCAATTCGTCTAAAAGGTCTATTTCGACCGGTCTAAATTTTGACTCCCTGGTTTTTTTGCATTTTTCCTCACCGACACAATACCTAACAAAAAGCCAAAAATCGAAATGCGATTCTTATGAAATCAAATATGATTAAACACGACTATGCCAGCACAAAACCTTTAATATTACACACAGTTCATCTAATGCATCAACAACACTCAAACATGCATATACGGTTCACAAACAAGTTTAATGCATCGAAAACATGTCAAGCAAGCCAATTGAACCTAACATGATATTCATACATAATGTTTTTGTATGACCTCTATTCAAAACCAAGCAACTTATCATATTTTAAATATTTTAATTCAATAAAACAAAGTATTTCTATTTAAACAAATAAAACATAAATTCCCACCTCTTGTCGTGTAAATGACTCAACAGTAATACTCTTGTCCTTATAAACTACTCTAGCACCACCTAAACACACAAACCAACCGAAAGACTCAAAATTGGAAACAAAACCTAACAGACACCTTCCACACTCATTCTAACTCTTAAATCACACAACACACCATCTAGGATTACAAACCAAACAATCCAACAGGAGGGAATAACCATCCTCTCCTCACACATGTCATCCAAGGCTAAAAATAAATCTCCAAGCTCAACCAACAGAACACTTGGGTTTCTCAGCCCACAAGCATCCTCCAAATCTCACAAACAATCAAACCCAAGCAAGAGAAACAACCAATTGCATCAAAATCCCAAAATTATTGAAAATTCCATTGAAAACTCTAAACATACACCTATGAATCAAAAAGTGTTTCCAAGCAATCCAATCCATCAAACTATCTTAGAAATATCAAAATCAAGCCAAAGGAATAAAAAATAAACAAAGAAAATGAGGATTTAGGGAAATTATCACAAAAATCTTTAAAAGTGCCCTAACACCAACAACCATTAGATTTGGGCTCCTCAATCCGAAACTAATAGTGAGAATCTATCTTGGAAGGTTATGAATGTATTTACTAACAATACCCAATAGGTTTTTTGAGAGGAAAATCAAAGATGGAAGAAATGGTTTCTTTGAAAGGTGGGAGAGGGGAAGTAATGAGAATAAGAGGGGAGGGAAGAAGGATTGCTGGTGTCCAAAACTTTAAATTTCTTCTTCCAGGTGTCCAAAACTTTAAATTTTTTTCTAAGTGTTGGTTTAGGCTAGCCTTTCATACTCTGGGCTTGAAATCCTAGGAAAACATGAATCGAACCACTTAAAGGCCTAGTATGTCCCGATTGGGCCACAATAATATTTTAAGCTATAAGATATCTAAAAATGGGTTTCACTTATCTAATTGTGCTCAAAAAATAATAAATGGGCTCAAAAAATGGTAAAGAGGCTCAAAATGAGTTAATCGACTCAAAAGCCTTTGGTCACTCAAAACGGACCCAATTGATTTTAACTCACTCAAACCTCGAACACTAGACCTAGAACTCTTGCTAAAACGACTAGATACACACCAAGGCTTCCTATAACCGTGTCCACCTCATTGGTAAACTCTCGGTCAAATTGACTCGGTCAAATTATCTAGAACTCCCAACAAACCAATCTGATCGCTCTAACTGTATAACTATCCTGACTAGGAACTCAAAAAAGTATGGCTCCCCATAGAGTGTTTCTCGTATCTTAGAATATCATTTTAGTCGACTTTCCAATGTTTGTGTGGATCGGTGGATTTGACCAGTTTTGATTAAGTGTGTTTAGTAGTTTCTTTTGATGAACTGTTGTTTGTTGGATTTTATGAAGTGGTATTGGAATGTCACATTGTGTTGGTTTGTAGCAACCTGATCCTGAAATGGGCCAAAAGCTTTATATGATTGATCACACAATATTTATGTTGATAAATATCGATTTAAATTATGATAAAAGATAAGTTGTTTGATTGATTTATCTATCTTTTTTATTATCTAATCCAAAAATATAGTCAAGAGATATTTTACAAGATTTTAGAATGATTTTGGGTAAATCTGTAATGGTTCATGACCTTTGAGATAATCGGGAGCTTATCTTGTGGCCTTCAAAGTTTAAACAAGCCTTATCTTGTGATCACCAGAACCTTATCTTGTGACTTCCAAAGTTTTGGTAGACTAGAGATCTCCAAATAAGACTAGGAGCATATCTATGATAACTCATCCTTTCGAGTGCCTAGTGAGTATTGACATACAGTGAGAGCGATTAGATTAGTCCATTGGGAGTTTTTGATCAGTTGACTAAGTCGGTTTGACCCGAGAGTTGACCACTGAGATGGACATAGTCATACGAAGCCTAGGTGTGTGCCTAGTTATTTTAGCGAGTGGTCTAGGTCGAGTGTTTGTGGTTTGAGTAAGTAGAAATTGATTGGGTTGGTTTCAGGTTCGTTTTGAGTGACTACAGGCCTTTAGGTCGATTAGCCCTTTTTAAGCCCAGTTATTGTTTTTGAGCCCATTCATTATTCCTTGAGCCCAATTAGTTAGTTTAAGCCTATTTTTCTATGTTTTATGGTTTAAAATATTTTCGTGGCTCATTCGGGACATAACGAGGCTTAATATGTTATGTTTCAGGTTTTCTCAGGATTTCTTGCCTAGAGTGTCATGACCCGCCTTCGAGATCCTCGGCTCAGTAGGCTCTGATATTTATGTGCGCATGATGATCACAACTGTAATACTGAGTTGGACTTCTAACCACATGGTCCAAAAGATGTATCTTGTTACAAATGATCCATTCACACAACACATATAAGCTCAAGACCTCCCCAACTCATTTTCGATATAGGATTGGATAACTTGACCTCTTGTGTAGGTAGGTCTTACAATTTTCTCTCCTTATAGACCTTGTAACCTCATGAGGGAAGTCCAAACATAACTGACCTGGGTTCAAACTTACGGGCCCAAACATAAACTCAACATATGACCTAAACCCACACGAAAGAGGAAGTGAGATCAGCTCTGCTACCATTTTTCACAACCCGGCCCCCAGACCCCTGACCTAGAAGGCCCAGACATGTATGTGCGCGTTATGGATCATAACTACAATACTGAGTTTCGTTTTTAACTAGATGGCACAACCAAGCATTACAGTTGTGATCTATCATAGGCATATACACGTCTGGTCTTGCTAGTCGGAGGACCAGGTAATGACAAATGGTAGCGGAGCCAATCTCACTCCCTCTTCTATGTGGGCTTGAGTCGTATGTTGAGTTTTTGTTTGGAACCAAGTTAGTTATGTTTGGGCTCCCTAGTCCCCAGTTACCTTTGAGTTCCCCTCGTGAGGACACGAGGTGTACAGAGAGGAAAGAATATGAGACTCATCTTGCATAGGGGATTAAGTTTCCCAATCCCACATTGGAAAGGAGTAGGACAGATTTTGGGCATATATGTGTTGTGTGAGTAGAACATTTGTAATAAGATGCATCTTTTGAGCTATGTTGTTAGAAGCCCAATAGTTATAATCCATCATGCGCATATACATGTCAAAGCCAACTGAGTCGGGGGTCTGTGGAGCAGGTTATGACATAGAGTACAAAATGCTAGCCCAAACCAACACTTCGAAAAATTTTCTAATTATTGGACACTTGTAGCTTAACTCTTTCAGCCTACTTGACCCCCACCTCCCCCCCTCACGCTAGTCCCTCTCCCTATTCTCCCAAAGAACCTTAATCCCTCCCTTTTGATTTTCCTTAAAAAAAAAACTGTCAGACGTTGTTGCTAAATACATTTCTAACCTCTCATGATCAATTTCCATGGTTAGTTTCGGATCGAGAAGCAGAAATCTGGGTTTTCTTTGCGATAGGGAACTTTTGGAGATTTTGGTGGTAAGTGCTCTAAATCCCTATTCTCATTGTCGAATTTTGTTTCTTTCAGATTATTTTTGATATTTCTATGATAGTTTGATGGGTCTTGGAATCACCAATTGTTGTATGGGAGTATGATTAGAGTTCTTGATGGAAATTTTGGTAATTTTGAGGTTTTATAATTTTTATTTAATTGATACAAGTGGTTGGTTTCTTTACTTGGGTTTGATTGCTTGTGTGTTGTGGAGTATGTTTGCAGGCTGAGAAACCTAATTGTGTTGTTGGTTGAGCTTGGAGGTTGATATTGAGCCTTGAGTGGCATGTGTGACGAGAGGATTATGAGACCCTGATCCTTTCCTTGATAGATGTCTTAGACGTCTAGGTACTAATGCAGCTGAAATGACCATTTTGCCCTCTAAGAAATGGATATGTGGTAGTCAGAAATGGTATTGAAGGTTCTTTCCTTTTTTGATTTATTTCTTTTGCTTCATATTTCATTTCTATCTGAAATGGTTTATTATCTATTCTTAAGAGATAATTCTAGAATTAAATCCTAAGCATCATCTTTTTATATCTAGCCTTAAAAGTAGTGACAATCAATCCTATTAAATCCTATAGATATAATAGTCGGCCATACCCTAATCCTCACAACTAAGTCTCTTTTATTTTCAGAATTTTTCTCTCCTCAACCTTGTTACTTCCAAAATTACTCCCTACACAAACCTTATCAGAATTCTTTTCCTTCATATTTCATTTCTTCCCTGATTCATTTCTATCTGAAATGGTTTATTATCTATTCTTAAGAGATAATTCTAGAATTAAATCCTAAGCATCATCTCTTTATATCTAGCCTTAAAAGTAGTGAAAATTAATCCTATTAAATCCTATAAATATAATAGTCGGCCATACCCTAATCCTCACAACTAAGTCTCTTTTATTTTCAGAATTTTTCTCTCCTCAACCTTTTTGCTTCCAAAATTACTCCATACACAAACCTTACCAGAATTATTTCAGAAGGTCAAGTATTTATTTCTAGTTGTATTTCCCTTTTGACTCATTTCCTTATTGGTTCAATCTTACCTTAGGTGAAAAAAATCCTAAAATTAAGGAATAATAATTTCAGAATTTAATTCTAATGATTATCTTTCCTTATCTAGCCTTTAAAGTAGAGAAATTAATCTTATTACACCCTACATAAAGAGTAGCTGGCCACACTTATCCACACACACAAAGTTATTAAGCGATCAAACCCTACACCTTACCCTATTGCTGTTGAAAATTTCCAACCTTCATACTAACATAACTCTTTCATCGTTTGTCGGATTTCTGAAAATAATAACTCATTGGAAAGATCTATTCATCCTCTATCTAGATATCTTGGTTTTAGAATCAAAAGATTAGTTCTTCCATATCAAAAACCTAATCGTAATTTATCAGGTTTAGTACTGAAATTGTGTGATTCTTCCTTCAATTGATTTCTGTTGTTGCTCCTTTTGTTCATGTGACTGTTTGGAATCCATTCATGTTGTAATATTATGAATTTATCCTTTGAATCTTCTCTATACATAAAATCAGCATGCCCTACATTTTGCCCTATTGTTACCGATTTTGATTAATTGACTAACCTATTGGTTTCTAATCTTCTTCCTTTCGATTATATGTGTTACTAACTCCTAATCCTTCTTTGTAATATTGAAATTGCAACCCCTATACCTTGTAATCATGAAATCACAAATGCCTTGTGAACCCTATCTTAGTGTCAAAATTTGTATAGTTAATTGAGGTGGTAATTCAGATTGAATCTTGTTATGTTCTTGGCTATCACATCACACATCCAAGGAGGAGGCACCTGCAGCATCTGATCACTGGTTTCTAATAGGTTTGGTGAGTGGAATTGGTAAGGAAATAAGATATCTACTTGATTATTGAGTATGCATGCTTAGTTTGGTTTTGTCTTAGCCTTATGATGTTGTAGGTTGTTCAGATCCCTTGAATAAAGGCAAAGGAATAGCTTCTTGTTTAGAGACAAGAGAGGTAGGATCTATGCCTCATCGGTTTCTCCAGAGATCCTTGTTGATTGCTTGTTGATTGCTTGTTGATTTTGGTACATATGATTGATGTTTGTATGCACATATGTGTGATAGTGTATGCATAAGTTGCGGATTGATTTGAGGATTACTTAGGCTATACCAAACCCTTGAGATAGGTTATGAGTGCCTAATTTACATGTGTTATGTGCATTGAACATGCTAATTATGTTCTGACATGATTGAGGTTACCCTATTATGGTAATGTGATTTGTACTTGCTTGTGTGTGCTTGTACATGTTTGAGTGTCAGGATACTTTTCTGGTGGCCATTCGGGGTAAGCGATGATGGTCCTTGGGAGAGGAGAGGTTCTTCCTTGTTTGGGAGTCGTATGGGTGGCAATCCCTAGCTTGTGCACGCTAAATGCCTAGTCCTGTGTGCTAGTTAGATGCCCTTATCCTTGTGTGGTTTGGATGCCCTATTCCTATGTGTTGGTTAGGATGCCTAGTCCTGTGTGCTGGCTTGCATGTCTTGTCCTTGTGTTGCAAGATGAATAGGCTTGCTGATTAGCTTGTGTGCTAACCTTTTACCCTTTGTGCAGCGAAGCCTTGGATAACACAGATGGAAGGGGATGTCTTTTTCCTATTGCCTAGATGATTAATGAGTTTTTCCTACCTGTGTACTTCTGATTTTCGGAAGAGTTTGTAGTCCACCCTCAGTCTTAGTTTTGGCCCTAACCCTATTGGTTGATTCTTGAATTGCATGATATCCCTTAGATGTGTAGGGATGATCTGATGTTATTTGGGAGATGTGTGCTTAAGGTTTATGTAGATCTTATGATGTTGTGACTCTACTGAGATTCTTGTAATCTCATCCTGTTGTTTTCACTATTTTTCAGGCTTAGGTACATTCGCTGCTCGTGGTACCAGTGTGTGAGAAACAAGGCTTGATGGTGGGGTGATATCGCATCACATATGCATACCTATTCCTTGATTACTTGTGCATATAACATGAAGATTGATTGGACCATTTTCTAGTTTTTAGATTATCTCCTTTGTTTGATTGTTTTGAAAATGTACTAGGGATTTACTTGCTGGATTTTTAGATCCCTATCGGACTTGTGTGTTGTGGTTCCCTTCATTAATCATAAAGTCTTCTGCTGATGATTTATTCACTCCATATGAATCCAGATTGTTTGTCCAATACTATTATGCTCCAAACTTTAAAAATTTAAAGAATGAACATACTAAAATCGGAAATTGGCTGGTTAAGCCTTGTGGGATTCAGATAGGTCCTGGTTTTGGGCTTGTTTGGGTTTCACAGCAGTAAAGGTCTCACTTAGGAGCAATTCATGAATGTGGGTCCTTACATTTTAATTGTTTGGTTAGATGACACCTAATCGTTCCTTGTTATCATGAAATTGCAACCTTTAACCTACTTAAGCATGAAATCCCATTTTTCTCTTGTTCCCTAACTTAGTGACAAAATTTGCTTGGTGAATTGGGTTGAAAAATCAGGTTGATTCTTGTTTTGTTCTTGGTTATCACATCACACATCCAAGGAGGTGGTTCCAGCAGCATCTGATCACTGGTTTCTAATAGGTTTGGTGAGTGGAATTGATAAGAAACTGGGATGTTTATTTGGTTTCTTAATATGTATGGTTAGTGTGGTATTGTCTTTTCCTTATGACTGTATAGGTGGTTCTGATTTCATTGATAAAGGAAAAGGACTAGCTACTTGTTCAGAGACAAGAGAGGTAGGATCTATACCTCATCAATTTCTCCAGAAATCCATTGTTTGCACATTGAGTCGGTTTGTTCCTTAATGTATTCACATGCTTAGGGTTTGATATACATGATTAAAGATTGGTTTGTGGTTCCCTAGGTAGTTGCGAATCCCTGTGCTAGGATATGTGTGTCTGTTTCGATTATATTATATGTTGCTGATTGTATTGTGATATGATTAAGGATGCCCTGCTGTGTTGCTCTTATACTTGTTTCTGTGTGCTTGTATTTGTTTATTGTGTTAGAATCCTTTTCCGGTGGCCATTCAGGGTAAGTGACTGATGCTCCTAGGGAGAAGAGAGGTACTTACTAGTATGGGAGTCACATGAGTGGCAATCCCCAGTAAGAGCTCAGTGGATACCTAGTCCTTGTGTGGTTAGAAGCCTAGTCCTTGTGTGGCTAGTTACCTTGTTCTTGTGTGGCTAGTTTCCTTGTCCTTGTGTGGCTAGTTTGCCTTGTCCTTGTATGGCAAGATGCCCTTATCCTTGTGTGGTTTGGATGTCCTTGTCCTTGTGTGGCTTGGATGCCCTGTCCTTGTGTGGCAAGATGAATAGGCCTACTGATTAAAATGGCTATCTAAGTTTGTACAATAGCTATATGGAAATTGTTATATATTGATGGATTCTGGGGCATGACAACACCGGTGGTAGCAGAACATGGTTTAAGAAAGACATATTAACTACATACTGTGCATCAAATTCTTGAAGTTTGGTTTTGTAACCTTCTTTTGAGTTTTTTCTTGAGTTGAAACGCATACACATTGTGTGAGCATAGTACATTAAGTCCACAATGTATATGATTATAGAAAGGTATGATGTGTTACAAGAATAAAAAGAGAGTGCCTGCGACGGAAGCTTTAAGTTATACAAATTGAAAACTAATGTTTCTGCAGTAAAAATGGTGACTACTAGGAGCCAAAGTGCTACAAGAGGCAGGAGTAAAACTCAAAGAGAGACTCCCATGGCCTCTAGGTCAGTGGTACCAACTACACCACTGGTAGAACCGAAATCTGAAACCCAGATATCTCAATCTGAATAAGGAGTGACCGAGATGTCACCTGCAGAAGTGTGGAAGGCTATATTACAAATTTTGGCAGGGTACCAAAGAAAAGGGAATGTAGTACCCCCACCTTAGGCTGAGCAAGAATTAGTTATAACTCGAGAGTTGTTTCAAATGATAAAACAAGCTAGACAATTAGGATGTTCTGACTTTCCTAGTAAGTTTATCGATGCAACTTGAGCCAAGAGGTAGATTGATAGGGTATCTGAAACTCTTTCGGATATGGGACTGATTGAGGCCGATAGGATAAGAGTAGCTTCTAGACTTCTTGAGGGTGATGTTAAGGTTTGGTGGAGAACAGGTCGAGCTAGGTATATAGTAGACCCTACTTGGACAGACTTTCTATAAAGACCCAAACCCAACCTATTAAGACCCTTACCGCCATGAAACCCAAATAATCCCTTGCAAGGTCCTATTTGAATCCCAAAAGACTCAAGTCACCTAATTGTCAATTTTATTGGTTGATTTATATGCTATTTAAAGGTTGGAGCATATTCATACACTAATGAATTTCTGGCTTATACAGAGTGAAAGAAAACATCAGCGGAAGACTTATATTAATACTCAAAACAAGTGGAAACATAACAGACAAGTCTCATAGGAATCTCAAACCATCAACCAATAGTATCATGCATATTTCGGAAGCAACAAAAAGAGAAAGAGGGATTGGAAAGCAATAATGCAAATCCACACAAGTTCAAAGACATGGCATGCGCATTCAATAGAAAAGGGGTGCAAATTCGTCCACCCTTGTAGCCTTGATCTCACACCTTTGGTACCAGCAACAAAGTGCACACCTAAGCCTGCAAAGGGCAGAAAAGAAGGGATGAGATTACAAGAATCTCAGTAGGGTCACAGCATCATAAGTCTTAGGGATTCCCAATCAAACATCTCCCAAAAAACATCATATCATCCCTACTCATCTAAGGGTATCACGCAATTCAAGAATCAATCAAAAGGGTTATGGCCAAAACTAAAGCTTAGGGTGAACTGCAAACACTTTTGAAAATCAGAAATACACAGGCTGGAAAACTCATCAGGTTACTCTCGACAGTAGGAAAAGAAAAGGCCATCCCCTGCCACCTGTGTTATCCAAGACTTTGCTGCACAAAAGGTAAATGGTTAGACAATCAATATTACAGTAAGTCTTTTAGTTGTCTCCGACATCCAGACTTGAACTGGCCTAGGAGCACTCTTGCAACAACGCATACAAGTCATCCTGTCACTCTCAAACAGGACAACCTAACGTCCAGACTCGAACTGGCCTATAGAGCATCTTCACGCCCGGACTTGAACCGGCCTACAAGGCATCCAGCGAGCTCTTGCTGAGAATAACCATTCATAAACCTCCCGGTTCGGTAAGCATCTCTCCTCTCCCTAGGAGCAACAATACTTACCTCATATGACCAGCGACAAAAGGGTCCTTCAAACAAAGCACAAACAGGGCACATACACGCATACACACATAGTACAGGCATACACATATCACAACAAAGGATCCTCAATCAAATCACAATACAAATTAAAGATAAATCCTTAAAGTCATAACCGATTCAGGCAACCTATTTTCCTATTAACTTCTGAGATTCTCTATCATCATAATCACACATTCCGCAACCATATAACCAAGATAGGCAATCGAATCCACTCATATTCAAATAATCAAATAATAGGGTAACCAAAGGAACCGATGAGGCATAGATCCTACCTTTCACGTGTCTAAATCAGATGCATTCCTTTACCTTTCCAATAAGATCAGAATCTTATAAACAATTTCAAGGCAAAGACCACACAATACTAAGCCACAAAACTACTTAGTTAAAAACCAAAGGCATTGGGAATCCTGACCAATTAACCTAACCAAACCCAGTGATCCGGATATAGCAATATCTTTCCCCTGAATGCGTGATATGATGGCCAATATCTTAGTAAGAATCTACTTGATATTTCACCCTAATTCAATATACAAATTTCGGCAACACCTTAAGGTTTATAGGGAAACTTGCGATTTCAAAATTAGATAGGTTAGGGGTTGTGATTTCATGAAGTTAAGAAAGGAATAGGTGTTTATAATATGCATAATCAAAAGAAACAAGGTCAGAATCCAATAAGTTAATCAGTTGATCAAGATAGGCATCAATAGGACAAAGGTAGGGCATGCTGATTTCATGAATAGGGAAGATTCAAAGGATGAATTCATGATTTTAAAATCATGAATGGATGCTAAAGAATCATATGAACAAGAAGAACAATAACATAAATCAATTGAAGGTAGAATCACACAATTTTGAAACCTAATCCCGCCGAGTTTCGACCTAAATTAATGAAAATAAAAATAAACCTCCAGAAGAAAAACCTAAGATGATTGGATAGAGAGTGGAAAGAGCTTTCCAACAACCTATTATTCACAAGAATCCGACGAAGGATGAGAGAGTTATGCTATTTTGAAGTTCAAGCAGATTTTGGCAATTCCTCCAAAATACGATTTAAATTTTAACAAAGAAAAACTAACTTCTAGATGAAAAACCAAGATGGTCGGAAAGAGGATGAAGAGAGTTTTCCAATAAGCTATTATTCGCAAGAATCCGATAAAGGACGAGAGAGTTATGTCAAGATGAGGATCAAGGAGTTTCGATTAGGGTTTAGGTAAAAATCGAAAATTGAGAAGAAAGGAATACATTACGAAATTTCTATGTGGGTTTTGATATGTTTAGGTGGGATAGGCTGGCCACTCTTTTATAGGTTTCTAAGGAGGTTTAGCTAAGAGATAAATCCCTACTTTTAAGCTTAAAAAGATAATTAAAGAATAATTTTATTTAAAAGGATAAATCTATTAAAAGAGATATTCTATTTAAAAGGAAGAATTATCTAATACCTTAGATAATAAGGGATAAAACTAAGGATAATTAATATAAAAATACCAGAATTTAAATAAGAAATATCTGGCAGCATACATTTTAGGCCATCACGCATCTATTTCTTCAGGGTAAAATAGTAATTTCAGCTGCATCAACTCCTGGACTTCCTGGAGATCTAAACTAGAAAGGGACGGGGTCTCACACTTTCTATATGAAATTCATGAACAGTATTACCCGAGCTTTCATCGAGAACAAAAGAGGAGAGAATTTTATATGATTAGATAAGGCACCAAAACGGCAGTTGAGTATGAAGCTGAGCGGGAATTATCTAGCTTTGTACTCAAAGTCATAAATATGAAGGAGATTATGGATCAATGATTTGAGGATAGATTGATATTGCCTATTAGAGCTTGTATAGGTTCAACTTTGGAGTTTAGCTATCATGCCTTAGTACAAGCTGCTTTATATGCTGAAAGGATTATTCAAGCTCAAGAAGCAGCTAACAATGGGACGGCACCCTTATATGCTTTAATTGTAGTTGAGGAAACCCCACTTAATAAAACTGTGCACCAGCAGAGTATTTCTCGATCTAATGGTTCTTATCGGCATAGGTTGAGAATTAAAGATGGAAAACCTAGTGTAAGTGAAAGATCAAAGTCTACGAGAGAAGGTTGTGTAGGAAGGTTATGTTATAAATGCCGTAGACCTGGTTATATTGCCTCGACATGTTGGAGTAAATCCATAACATTTCCGTCAAGGCAAACTACCCCAAAAGAAAGAATACATAGTATTGAACCACAAGTAGTATATGATGGAAATCAAATAGACTCAAAGGAACAAGTTCATGCCAATAATGAGGGTGTAATGCAAGGACCGGAGAAGACCACTAAGACACCCAATGAACCCAAATCTAATATCAAAAAGAACTACATGGAAGTTAGGTATGGATATGGATAGTGAATAACTGCTTGTTGTGTTTGGAAAATTAGGTTATTATTAGCTTATTGTGTCTGTGTACATTTGATAGAGTGGTATGTGTGAATAAGGTGAACAAATGATGTATATAAAATACTATGTGAGAATAATGTGTACTATGATTAAGAACAATATAGAGTGATGTTTGTGACTAGTCTGAGACTAGTAGTATTGATTGAGATTTGATGATTGAACAATGTGAAAAATAGGTTGATATGAGTAGAAATCAATGGAGGTACTATTAAAATTTATATGAATTTAATAGAGCTATTTTAAAATTTAATTAAATGGTCCATACAGGGAATGAAAAAAATTTTAGGCCGTGAGTTACGAAGAGAGTTCATGAGTTGTGTATTATAATGTTAGGAAATTTGATATATGAATTGTATATATAGTGACACCTCCAGAATTATGTATTAAAATATGGTGTCATGATGAAAAGAAATATATGAATATGAGTGCAATACTGGCATGCATGGAAGATTAGTTTAAGATAGACAACTAAGAGCTTTTATAGAAATTTAGAGATCTAAGTGGTAATCAGGACCGTAAAAGTTTCTGAAGGAAGTCATATGGAGTAATCTAGATTGGATTATTTGAATAGTAGCAGGTAGTAGTTGTATTGATGGATAGGTCATTAGACCTAAGATATGGAAATTGGCAATAAGGGATCATAGTGTAAAAAGTTTGGCAAGCGGCATGCTTTACTAGAACTTTGAAGTGATGATATATATATATATATATATATAGTACTCTATGACAAGAAAAAGAGGAATGAGAGTAATGTGTACGACAAATCTAGGAAATAAGAATATAAAGTAGTTAAAGAGGACTTGTGCATCGAAACATTGGTATAAGGATATACCAGTTTTAAGGAATATGTAACGTAAAAAGGAATATATAATTCCACTTTAAGTGAAACTTAATGGGTGCATAAGTAGAATAACGCTAATATCAAAGATTCATACTCTGAATCCGCTAAGGAACTGTGAAAGTGAAACCGAATTGACCTGTAAAGTATATGTATTTGTGAGACTGCTAACAGCAAAATGATATTTATGAACTTGAGTTAACGATAATAGATGAGCAAGGATATCGACTGAAAATTTTGAGTAGTGATGATGAGAAGATGGTTATGATTACTTAGTGAACTTGTGATACAAATAATGAGGAATTAACGTAAGCTGATTGTATGACTGATGAGGTTGAGTTAGTCAAGGAAAGTTGGGTATACAAGATTGCAAATTGCAATCCTTATGTTATGTGAATAAATTAAGTGATGAGTACAAAAATGTTTATACATAGTATTGACGATTAATTAGTTGAATTCTTATTGATATGAGGATGCAGAGAACATACATGATGTCACATCAATTGGATGGGATTTTGGTGATGTAAATCTACCCTGAGATAAGGATGGTTTTACTCGTTAGTAAGTTTCAAGGGCAAAATATTTTATAAGGTGGGTATGATGTGAGGTCTCATAATTTAGCAGGTTGGGCCTTAAGCCCAATAACCCGGTAAAACATAAATTGGTAAGCCCATAACCCATGGGTCAAGGTTATAAGAAGCTAAAGATGTCATAGAAATGGATAAATATGAATATTAGATCGCTGAATACCGAAATTTATAATTATCGGGTATTGACGTAAGTGTACGGCTCGATAGAAGTGGACTTTGGTATCATGTCCATTCTCCGATCTATCGAGTCGTTTGGACTCACAGGTATATTTCTTGGCTTTTGACACCTCCGAAAGAGTCTCAGATAGTGTATTTGTTGGAACTTGGTATCCGGAGCTAATTTCATCTTTTCACACCTTGATACCTGTCGGTCTTGTAGTTTAAGTCATTTGATGAGTAAGGCACTTGCGTATATCCTTTGAGACTTATAAAAAATAATATACATCATAAGGAATAATTAAATTCATTAGAAAGAATAATAATATGATAATTTGGAAATTGTATACATAGGATTATGTATATACAAGGTATGAAAATGGAGAGAGAGGGTGAGGTACAAAAATAATTTTGATGGTTTAGGACCACAAATAGGTCCTTAGATTGAATATTAGTGTTTATAAATTTTTGGGAAATTTTTGGAAGAGTAATTTAAATTATTAGTATTTTTTCAATAAATACTATAAGGTATTACAATTTCTTTAGTGAATTTTATATATATATAGAAAATAAAATTTTTCAAGATAATTAAATTCTACTATTCACAAGGAATCTATAGCATTTTTTTGTATTTTTCTGATTTATATGTTATTTGTATAAATTTATAAAGATTTAATAAATTAAAAAGAAATAATATTAATGTATTATTATTATAAATAAATTAGAAGAAATAATATTAATATATAAATTTAGGCGATACTAACCAAGATCATATGAGAAAAATAATAGAAAGGTAAATTTAGGCGATACTAACCCTAGTGCAACAAAAGGAACAGCAGCTATAGAACTAGTCAACTAACGATACTCTAACCATAGGAAAATCTAGTGTATGAACATATCCTGGGATTGATCATCCTAGCAAATCAGATTAATGGGTGTTACCTAGATTACTATGTGTTTCCATATTACTATGTGTTGACATTACAGTGTGTTCCTAGATTACTATGTGTGATTTTAAACCCAGTATGGAGAGAGAAAGAGGTTATATTATCAACTTGCAATAAAGGTTGACCATATTAGCCATATATAAGAATGGCTATCAATTGCATATCGAGATCTATAAGATCTCTATTTATTTGAGGTGCGTATGCTGTGTGATGACATTGCTTGATTGTGACCCTAATGATGGAGTTTTTCATTATATGTTGCGATTTCGTGTGGCATTGTCTTGCTTTGATTTGTCTTTGATGCATTGCTATAAATAAATCTGAATAATCCTTGGCCATGATTTAGAATTTTTGCTTGTTAAATCATTTGGTTAAAAGAAAACATAATCTCGTTTTAGTCTTAAGAGGATTCGTAAAGGAAAACATCCACTCACCTGGTTTCCATGCCACTGTTTGATAGGTCACCTAAGTTAGAGCTAAAGAATCAGCTTCGCCTCAAATCTTAGACTTTATGATCGAGTACGGGATACAAGGTATGTTCAAGGATTCGGATTAGCATTTGTGGACTAGATGCATATGAGATTTTGTGTGTGTATGTATTGTAAATTGGTATCCCATAATTTGTTAATAATTAAATTGAGATTTTGATTCGCGTATCGCATGATGTAAATTCTGCATGTCCGTTTGTTTAATATGTTTTCTTAGTCTTGGGATTGCTACTGAGGTGCATCATGCATTTAAAATATGAAAAACAAAATTTAGACAGGTTTCGTTCTCACCTTGAATGGTTATTGTATACTCTTAGAATGACCATCTAAGTTTGTACAGTAGTTATACGGTGGTTGTTATATCTTGGTGTATTCTGGGGTGTGATACTCATTCTGATGCCTCCTTAAATTTATACCTAAAATTTAAATGTTAATAGGAGATTTTAAAAATAAAAGGTCTGGATTTCAATTCGGGTTCCTAAGCTTCAAAATCAAGATTTAGAAGATGATTTCCAAGGTTATCAATAATAAAAGATATTTAATAAAATTTAATATAACTAAAGATGAAATTACAAAAATATCCCCGATCCAGGTTTTTAAAAAATCACATCTCTTCTGGGTCAGTAAATGATGGCTGAATCCTAGGAGTCCAAATGACCCAACAAGAAAGCTTTATTTCTATTGAATCCTAGTGACGATATCCTTGAGTCGTCATACACCTTCTAGACCCAATACTTAAAACTCGATCTACCAACTCAAATACCAGGGTTTCACATTCTACTCACCTTATAGGAAGTTTCATCACCAAAACTCGTTTACAGTAACTTTAAAGATGAGGTATGAACAAAGGAGGAAATATCATGACAATTAGCAAAACCATCAACCACCACAGAATAATAGACCTTCCATGTATCATATTGGAGGTAATGAAAGACCTTCAAGGAAAAATCCATTTTGCGATGAAGCAGTTAAACAATTGGCCATCATTTGATAGACGATTCAAACACAAATCTGGCAGATAGCATCAGCAATCAATCAATTAGAGGCACAAGGTAAGCTACCTTCCCAACCAGTGGTAAATCCCAAGCAAAATGCTAGCGCATGTGCTATAATTTTGAGGAGTATTTAAGAATTGCTAGATGTTTCCTCAAAGAAAACATGCAACCTCCATGTGAAATGTGAGGATCTGCTCTCGGTAAATGGGACCCTCACCACCATGTAGTCCCGATTAACCCAACACGTAGACCAACCAAAACCACACAAGGCTCGTGTTAACCTTTCAACACCAAAATCCCAAAAATGCATACCAATTTGAATTTTTATTTTAAATATAGCATGGCATGTCACCTAATACACCTGGTATAAAACAAACGGAGTAAGCATACACATACAGTGAAGTCTTAGATCACAAGCACCAGGCTATACGACCCTAAACGTGCAACACACTAAGTTCGTATACACAAGCCCATATGGATCCACACAAAAGTTCCCAAGGCATGCATCTCATAACATAAACTGAAATCTGAGTCATATATGCATAGAAAATATTAAATTCTGAAAACAAGCCCACATTGGGTCTATAACAAACAACAAAGTCCAAAACAAGCATGTATGCCTCTAGAGTATGAAAATGATAAATCCTAAAACATGTCGAGCTTCCAAGACATAAAAGTGCAATAGTCCAGCCCTAAGACCAATATTGGGAAAACTCAACCTAAAAAATGAACGGCTATGGCTGACAAACTAGGTCTGAAAAGATCAACAAGAGGGGGAGATCAAAGACCTCAGTGGAAGTTACAGTTTCATAAGCATGTTTGGTGGAATAGAGGCATACATAAAACCAAATATAAAAACAGTTGCTTTAAAGACCATTATCATCCATGCATAGTAAGCATGCACTCAATGTGTTTCACAAGCGAGCATAATGCATGAATTTTGGAAATAAAGAAATAAAGCACATCCCAATAGGTTCCATAAATCCACAACAAGCATTATCATCACATAGGCTACTATGTCCCAAAAACCTATTGAGGTGGATCATAAAGCACTTTCAGGTAACCCCCGTTAAAGAGAAATAGAAAGTCCACTAGCAGCTAATTTTTCATTTACAAAATACATATATTCCCCTACTTCCAATGTTAACCAAAACCAAGTAGAGAAGACACACTACCACATTCAATCACTATCCATACACATATATACACATTACCTGCTAAGTCATAGAAAATTCAGGCACACATATAATATCCAACCATACAATAATATTAAATAAGCAATATTCTCCTTCGCTAGGATTCCATATACTTACCTTGCTTGGCCAAGTATTAACCATCAATTCCAAGTTTTTCATAAGAATACGTATATATTTATTTTACATTGAAAACTCATAATGTATGAAATCCACATGGCTGTCTGGATTTGAAACAGGGTGTGTGGAGGGGTATACAGACTGTAGTACATAGCCATGTACTCTTTGGAATGGGTGGTGTACAAGTTCATGACTGTGTACTCCTCTACACAGGCTGTGTACTGCTCTATCAAGAGAAGTACACTGGCTCCTAGGAGGGTACGCGGGCATGTACTTATCCTGGATGAGTTACGCACCCCGAAAGTCTTTAAGCTAAATCTCTAACTCTTTAAACTCTGCTTGTGCTATTCGATATGATGGGATGAAGATAGGAGCAATGTCCGGTAATAGCTCGATCTTGAACTCAATCTCTTGCTCCGGTGGCAAACCTATCACATTGTCTAGGAAAACATCCGAGTACTCTCTCACCACTGGTACACTACTCAACTCCGGGGACTCAACTATCACATCTCTAACATGTATCAAGAAAGCTGTGCAACCCTTGTTAATCATCCCTCTAGCACTCAACTAAGAGATCACGCATGTCGGTGTCACTCATCTATCACCCTCAAAATAAAACTTTGTACCATCTATCAAACTGAACTATACCCTCTTCATGAAGCAATCAATTTGTGCCCTATATCTTGCCATACACTCCATTCCTAGAATAGGATCCAACTCATTGATGTCCAATAGAATCATATCTACCTCAATCTCCACTAAACCCATCCTCAGAACAATAAACTATGTTACAAGCCAACTGCTCACTTAATGGGGTCAAAACCTCAATTGGAGGATCTAGGGGTGAAAACTCTCTATCGGCACTCCTAGCTACCCTAGGACCAACAAAAGATCTATTCATTCCGAAATCTAACAAGACTCTAGCATATGAAGACAAAACAGTAATAGTACCTATCCTGACGTCTGGACTGGCTATGGCCTTTGCATCGGCCAAGGTGAAGTGACGTGTCTGCTACCTCTGCTGTTGTGACTATTGCTATTGTTGGCTTGTAGTCTGACTACCAGAAGGCCTGCTTGTCTATATCCTCTGCAATTCTCTAGTTAAACCCTGTGAACCTATATGACTGGCCTCAGACCTCTTAACTACTGGAAATGCTGGAAGCCTTGACTGCGAAGCACCTGGCTAGGCTGCTCTAACTTCAGGACACTCTTTGGCCATATGCCCAAACTGATAACAGTGATAGCATCGGGGTGGCTATGAGTAAGGAGATGGGAGGAACTGTCTATAGTTCCTGTATCTGGGTAGTCCAGATGACTTACTAACACTTTGTAAAGATTGAGCGAGCTTTGAGTGTGTAGTAATTGAGGTGGTCCCCTGAGACCTTTTCTGCATAGAAGGGTAAGGACTAGCTATCCTACCTTTGAACTTCTGCTCATATCTCGAACTGTGGCTGATAGGACCTTTGTTAGCGGAAATGTTCTTACACTTCTGGTTCATGACCTCGCTGTGCCAGAAGAATCTCCTCTGCTCTCACTGCATCCACCACCAACTCCTCGAAGTCATTACTTGTCTTCAAGTCCAAAACACCACAGACATCCCAGTTGAGCCCATGCTCAAATCTATTAGCCATCATAGCACTCGTCCTGTCCACCTCAGGAACTAAGTGTGCTATCTTATTCCTCTGTCGGAGGTGATAGAACTCAACCCTTTTCTTATCTTGGAAGTACTAGGTGTAGTACCTCAAGTCAAATTCCTTCTCAAAGTCCTCCCAAGTGGTCTAGCCTGCATATCTAACTCTCACCAAACTCCACTAACTAGTTGTGTCCCTCTCCAACAAACGGAGAGCTAGAGTCACCTTGTCTTCAGTAGACAACCTCAAGTCCTGTACAGTCAAAACAACTTTGTCTTTCCAATTCTTTGTTGCAATCACATCATTGGTGCTGTAAAAGCTCTCACATCCCAAGTGTCTTGCTCCTTTCAGTAGCTTGGACAACTACACTGGAAGTCTGCCACCTTGAACCTTAGTCAGCTGAACCTTTGGCTCAACCTATACCTTTGGCTCTTCTGCAACCTGTGACTAAGCTGGTGCATATGGTGCCTGCATCAATGGCTGCTAAACTACTGCAATGTGCATCATCTGCTGCCTCTGACCCAATGTGGTCTGAATCGTGGCTAGCACCTGTAGCAACACTTGGTCCTGAGATACTGGTGTTGCTTGAGCTGGTTGTGCCTCTAGTTTACCCTGTGGCTGATCCGCACCTGCTTCTGGCCCTTGGGCATCTGAGCTCTCATCTAGCTCTCTGATCTGCACCTAGCCTTCTCGACCACCACGACCTCTACCTCGGGCCATATATACTAACTAGATAGACAGTCATAGGTATAAGCTTGAAGACAACAAAATCTCTAGACAAACTCTATGTTAGATTATGCATGTGCAGTGAGTGTGATACACTTGTAAAAAATATTTTTTAAAAATAATTTTTCACTCAATGCACACATTAACAACCATACTCTGTTACCAACCATGTGAGGACCCATTCCCGGTAAATGGGACCCTCACCGTCATGTAGTCTCGATTGACCCAACATGTAGACCAATCAAAACCACACAAGGCTCATGTTAACCTTTCAACACTGAAACCTAAAAAACACGTACAATTTAAATTATTATTTTAAATGGAGCATGGCACGTCATCTAATACACCCAACACAAAATAATCAATGGAGTAAGCATACACATACAACAAAAGTCTTAGTTCACAAGCAACAAGCCACACAGCCCCAAACATGCAACACACTGAGTCCATTCACGCAATACATACGGATCCATATAAAATTTCCCAAGGCACTCATCTCATAACATAAACTGAAATCTGAGTCATGCATGCATAGAAAATATCAAATCCGGAAAACAAGCCCACATCGGGTCTATAACAAACAACAAAGTCCAAAACAAGCATATATGTCTCCAGAGTATGAAAATGATAAATCCTAAAACATGCCAAGTTTCCAAGACATGCAAGTGCAATAGTCTAACCCTAAGACCAACACTGGGAAAACTCAACCTCAAAGACGAACGACTACAACTGACGAACTAGCCCTGAACAAATCAACAAGAGGGGGTAAGATCAAAGACCTCAGTAGAAGTTACAATGTCATAAGAATGTCTGGTGGAATAGATGCATACGTAAAACCAAATATAAAATAGTTGTTTAAATACCATTATCATCCATGCATACTAAACGTGCACTCGATGTGTTTCACAAGCAAGCAAGCATAATGCATGAATTTTGGAAAACAAAGCTATGAAGCACATCCCAATAGGTTTCATAAATCCACAACAGACATTATAATCATATGGGCTACTATATCCTAAAAACCTATCGGGGTGGATCTCAAAGCACTTTAGGGTAACCCCCGCTAAAGGGAAACTGAAAGCCCACTAAAAGCTAATTTTTCATTTATAAAGTACATATATTCCCCTACTGCTAATGTTATCAAAAACTGAATGGAGAAAACACACTATCACACTCATTCATAATCTATACATATATATACACATAACCTGCTAAGTCATAGCAAATTCAGGAACACATATAATATCCAATAATACAACAACATTAGGTAAGCAATATTCCCCTTTGCTGGGATTCCATGTACTTACCTTGCTTGGCCAAGCATTAACCGTCAATTCCAATTCATTCCTAATAATATGTATACATTGCTTTTACATTGAAAACTCGTGAGCCATGAAATGGAAGAATTACCAAAGGGCACTCGTTTGAGGTTGATTAAAGTGGGATTTGATGTTTATTTGTTGTTGGGTAGGTTGAAGGTATGTTTGGGGTGTAAAAATAGGGTACAAGGGTTGCGGTAAAGGTACAAGAGTTGCAGTAAAGGTACAAGGGCTGCTGGAACAGGCACATGGGCATGTAGATTTGAAACAAGAGGTGTGGGAGGGGTACACAGACTGTAGTACATGGCCGTGTACTATTTGGGAAAGGCCATGTACTATTTGGGAAAAGCCATGTACTTGTACATGGCCTGATTACATAGCCGTGTACTCCCTTAAACAAGCCATGTACTACTCTGTTCAAAGCAATACATGGGCTCCTGAGAGCGTACACAGGTGTGTACTCATCCTAGATGAGTTACGCACTCCGAAATTCACCCAAAATGATCCCCATACTTGCTCAAACCCTTGGAAACATTTACCAAGGTTCTCAGGAATGAAAAACACCTCACAAGCCATAAAACACTCAATTTAAAGGGGTCTAACACAATCAATCACAATAGTATAAGCACAAGCAATCGTAGGGGTTCAAACATCACATCATATGCCCTTTAAACATGCATAAACAAGCAAAAAACATGCTTACGTGTTGAAATATATGGTTTATGCACCCAAAACATGGCAAGCAAGTTCGTGAAGCTAAAATGAATGTCATTCACAATGCACGTATAGCCTATAGTCAAAACCAATCATTTATCATATTTTAATTCCATAACACAAAATATTTTCGTGTAATCAAATGAAACGTAAACTCCCACCTTTTTTCATGCAGAAAACTAAATCGCAATAACCTTGCCCTTATCGGCCTCTCCAGCATTGCCCATAAGGTCAAAATTGACAAAATCGAAAGAAGGACCCAAAACTGAAAAAGAACCCTAAGAGACCCCATTGATACTCACACTAATTCATATCTCACTTTAGTAACACACCCTCAGTTTACAAATGCGGAAATTCAACTAACGAGCGAAACGCTCACTCCTTACGCAAGCCGCTTACGGCTCCAATTCAATACCCAAGTTCACCCGATCATATGATTGGGGTTCTCAGTCCACAAACATACTCCAAAACTCACAAATCAACAATCCCAAGCAACAGGAACAACCAATATCGAAAATTCAGCCAAAATCTCAAAATGCCCGAAATTACTGAAAATGCCACTGAAACCAAAAACGCTCACCCACGAATCAGGGGGTGTTTTCAAGCAATCCAATCCACCAAACTAGCTTAGGAACATCAATAACAAACCAAAGGAACCAAAAATCTACAACAAAATCAAAAATTTAGAGCATTTACCACGAAATTCTCAAAAGATGTCTTATATCGAACAACGATCAGATTACTACAGCTCCTCAATCCAAAACTACCATTGGAAATCGGCCAAGAGAGTCTAGAAAAATATTTAAGGTTAATACCCGATGGTTTTCATCAGAAAAAAATTGAAGGAAATCGATCGGCTCTTTCAGTGGTGTGTGCATGAGAAATAGAAAGAGAGAAAGGGGAAGAAGGGGAAGGCTGCAAGAGTATCAACACTTATAAAACTTTTTAAATGTTGGGTCAGGCTGGGTATTTATACCTTGGGCCAAAAATCTTGGAAAAACCCAAATGAGACTTTTAAAAGTCCGTTATGCTTTGAGTGGGCGACAGAAGGATTTAAAATCAATAAACATAAAAAATGACCTAAATTAATTAATTGAGCTCAAGAAAGGGTAAATGGGCTCGAAAAATAACAAACGGGCCTAAAACGGGTTTTTCAGCCTATAGAACCACGATCACCCAAAACAGATCCTGAATTGGCTCAAATCGATTGCCTCTTACTCAAACCTTGACGTACCATCTAAACCACTTGCTAAGACACTTAGGCGCACACCTAGGCTTCCTATAACTATGACCATCCTATTGGTCCACTCTCGGGTCAAATGGTCAACTACTCAAGACGAACCAAAATCGAATACTCTCGCTATAAGGTTACACTGATTAGGCACTCAAAGGTATAAGGTCTCACATGAAACTAGAAGATGATTCGGAGAACATAGTTAATCCTGAAGAAAGACCTCAGTAAACCCCAAGATCGAGGTCACGATGTATGATCCTTCACCAAAGATCATGTTGGGCAATCCTTCACTAAAGGTCAAGGTGGATGAGCCTTAACTAAAGGTCACAAAGGAGAATGTTAAGTCCAACAATAGCTAGAAGAAGAACAGTCATGATAATCCATTTTCAAAAAGTCTAGAAACTGAGATTGAGGTAATACCTAAACCGAAAATAATCATTCAACCTCCATGCCCATCACAGTTAGCAAAGAATCATAAAGCTACTAAGAGAAATAAATTTTTTAGATATTCGTGAAGGTAGGAACCAACATTCTTCTTCTTAATACCATCAAGCAGACTCCAAGATATACAAAATTTTGTAAGGAGTTATGCACCAACAAGAAGAAAGTCAAGGATTGAGAGAAGGTAACTATAGGGGAGAAAGTTTATGTTATTTTACAAAGGAGATTCCCAAGAAGTGCATAGATCCTAGGATGTTTGTAGTCTCCTACATAATTAGGAATGCTAAAATTACACAAGAAATGGGTGACCTCGGGGCCTCCATTAACATCATGTCCTTGTCAGTATACAAAAAACTAAACATTGAAAAATTGAAGAAAACGGATTCACCATCCAGTTGGAAAATAGATCAATTATACATCCAGTAAGAGTTCTAGAAGATTTTCTCATTCAAATCAAAGGACAAGTCTTCCTAGCTGATCTCTTCATTATAGAGATGGAAAATGAGGATGCTCAAATAATCTTATTGGGAAGGCCATTCTTAAAGACATTTAGAACAGTAATCAATGTACATGATAGGTCACTTACCATAGAGTTTGATAGTGACAAGTTAAAATTCAATACCTATGAGATCATGAAGTATCTAGGCCTTGATATATCAGTAGAAAAGGTTGATGCTATTGAGCCATTTTGCAAAGGAGGGTCCTACAGTTAAAGTGCTTGGGAAAGGTTTAGAGGTCACAGGGGATTCATCATCTTAGCAAAAGGAACCTAAGAAAATCTCCAAAGTTAAAGACAGTGCAGCAAAGAAATGTTACACTCGATCAAGACTTCAAGAGGTCAAAGGAGATCACAAAGATTCCTTTTCTTATTATTTTTGGAGGCCTCTAATGAATAGGCTTCATCTAAAGTCTCCATGAAGAACACTAACCCAACACCCAGCTCAGAGAGCTCTTCGAGGTATTTAGTAGAATCAAAATAGACTAATGATTCTTTGACAATCAAAATACTTCCCCCTACATAGAGGAAAAGTATGTGGATATTATAACCCTCTACCATGCCCTCTAAGAAGGAACTTGCAAAGTGGGAAAAGAAGGTTCCTGTTGAGGCCTCAGAGGATATTCTGGCTGCACACTTGATAGTCCAGAACTCAAAACTATAGACCCATTGCACCAAGCTTGTCGACAAACCTTTGACCCTATGGAATCCATCCACTGTATAGGGTACAAGAAACCCTTACACAGCTACTGCATCTTCATGCCAACAGATGTCATTTTCAATGCAAGTTTGGGTTGCATCTGTAGATTAGGGATTTGATAAAATAATGCGGCGATCAGAGGAGATAGTGGAGATGCTGAAGGTGGTGATGGAATTTGAATGGGCATCGCCCTCACCTTAGTTCCACAATCAATCATATAGGTTCTTTTAATTATATTTTATTTACTTATTTTCTTTAATTTCAATTATTCCTTTTAATATTTTATTTTATGTATTTTTTATTTTGGCTCGCTTAAAAGCTTAAGAATAAGCATCATTTAAGTATAAGGATGCTATACATGTGTTTTATTTAGCTGATGCTTGCCATATTGTCTAAATTGATTTTCCATGTTTGTATAGAAGTTCTTACTCTTGATTAAAAGTAACTTATGCATGGTCTTGATGTTAGAAAAATATTGGAATAGTATGTATGATTTGAAAAAAGATCACACACACACCCATGAAGAAACTTGAGATTATTGGGGCATACTTGCCTTAGAAAAATTTTGTTTTTAATAGCTCTTAGTAGCCATGATATATATTTTTGAATCTTGAATAGATTTTTACACAAAAAGAGATCATCTAGGCACATTAGGATTTAACCAGATGTGATAAATGACTTTTCCTTTAATGTACCACCATAAAAAATGACCTTTAGGAAAGCCCCTTGAGCCGAGACCACCAATCATTTTTTCACTCTATTTGAAACTTTACCCAATCAGATTTTGATCTCTATGTTTTTAAATCTCAGTAGTTAGCAAAAATTATTCAAGACATACAATGAAGAAACAAAAAGAAGTCTTTGGAATTATTGACATTCCCCAATTAAAAGAAAAATTTGTTAAGGACATCTCAACTGAGACCTCGGATCACTTAGATGCAGAATAAATTAATATAACTTGTACATCATAAACGAAAAGGAGAAAGCATATACTTCAAACATAAAACAAGAGACAAAGAAAGAAGACTAAGAGATGAATCTTAATAACTTGTCAAAGGACAAAGCAATTGAGGGAAAAAAAGAAAAAGAACTGAAATATTTGTATTCTTGTATTATCTAGAAATTTTGATTGATTACTTGGCCTTCAATGGAGCCCTGTACTCACCTTAGCCACAACCCCGTTACAACCTGAAAAAGACCCTTTGATTTTTAATGTAATATTCTATAAATGCTCGAGTTTAGGCATAATGACAAACATATGGTAGTTTATTAACTATGAATTGATGATGATTGAGTTAAACACCGACTTTTAGATTCATTAGAATATTGAATGTCCATAGGTGTGTGCATTTGATTCAACATCCTGACAATTCTGATATTTTGAATGACTTGAGACCTTGAACAGTTACTAGTAAACCAAGGGTAGGTTCAACTATACTATCACATGATGTAGAGATTTAGATGATTATTATACACTTGAGGATGTTTGATAACACAATATTTATGTTGATACTGTTGCTAGATAAAAGATATGCCTTTCGATTGATTTATCTATCTTTTTTATTATTTCATCCAACAATGTAGTCGAGAGATATTTTTCAGGATTTTAGGAGGATTTTGGCTCAGTCTGTAACAGTTCGTGACCTTCAAGAAAATCAGGACCTTATCTTTTGGCCTCCAAAGGTTTAGCAAGCCTTATCTTGTCATCTTCTGGACCTTATCTTATGACCTCTGATGCTTTAGCAAACTAGAGAACTTTGGACATAACCAAGATCATATCAATTATCTTTTACTTTCCAAAAATTTAGATAGATCCTAGTGACATGTTGACGAAAGTCATGTAATATAATACCTATTCTCCTTGATGGGTAACAAGTTCGAATCCTCTGGAGGGCTGGGATCAAGCAAGATCTCAGATGATTGCCTCTGAGCTATGACCTCGGCTTCTTAAAAATAAAAGTGGGGATCTACAAAAAAGTGTTATAACGTATATAAAACTTGTAAATAAAAGAGAAATGAAACTTGGTTGTAGAAAATTTTCGATTGTTGTAAGTATCTAGCTCTGCGTTGCTATTTGTCTCTGAACAATGATCACGGGTCACTAGAGTTGTAGTCGTCATTTTCTCAAATACCTACGGTATGGCTGCCCTGTATGACCATGACACTTAGGGGGCTCCATACGACCAAAAGCCCTCTCACCTTCCTTTCTTTTGATTTCAAGACCTCGGATTGCTAACATTGTCAATCTTTGGAACTACTCACCCTCTTGTGTATATAAATCAGTTCACTCTAGCTCTTCATTAATATGTCACTCACTGGAGGGGTTACTTTAACTAAAAACAAATTGATATTGGCTTTCATTGTAAAAAACTATCCTATTGATTTGGCAAGAGATAATGGGATTAGATCTATGGAATTGTGCAAAGGGTAAAATAAACAGAATGAATCAATTACTGCAAATAAGAACAGAGCCTCTTAGAGGGCTCAAGACATTCAAGCTACTGGAACTAGATTAAAGAAATCTAGTTGGGCATAGTTGCAAACAAAACAAAAGAGTATTAAATTCCAAACTAGAGCTTATGATGCCTGGCCATATTCGGCTAGGACTTTTAGAGTGGAAAAAGGATCACGAAGGATCCATAAAAGATCATCCAAAATTCAAATATATGTTTATAAAAAATAAAAGATAATGATTATCTATATCTTGATTTTTTGGGGGTCTTCAGTGAGTATGTGTAAATATCGGAGGTCACAGATGATCTCAATCTTTTCTTCATAAAGTACCCCATAAATTCCTGTAAATATCTCAAATACGAATTTTTAGGTTAATTTATCAATAGATAATCAAAATATATCAAAACATAATCTTTTCTCTCAAAATAACTAGATAAATGCTAAATAAAATATGTAAAAATAATATGTTATCTAATAACCTCATACTTAACTCATGTTTGTCCCTAACCATGCAGCATGTGTAAAATACTCTGAATCTGAAAACCACACAACCATATAGTCGAATCTACCCTCTGTTTACTCACACTCATCCAAGATTTTGGGTTATTCAAAATATTAGAACTACCAATATGTTCAATCAAATACATACACTTTGGATAGTGAATATCCTACTGAATCTAGGGATTGGTGTTTAAATCACTCAGTATCAATTCACAGTCAATAAACTATCATATGCTTGCCATCACACCTAAACTCCACTTTGCAGAACATTACACTTAGACATCGTGGGGTCTTTCCTTTGGTTGTAATGGGGTTGTGGTTAAGGTGAGTGGAGGGCTCTATTGAAGGCTAAATAGTCAATCAAAATTTCTAAATCAAATCAGAGTGTAATTTTCTCAATCTCGTCCCTTTTTTTTCTTCTTGTTTCCTCTTTTTCTTTGTCTTTTGAGAAGTCTACAAGGATTCATTTATTTTGTCCCTTGTTCACTATTTAGAGATTTTTGTGGTGTACTCCTCCTTTGTTGTACAAGTTATCTATTTCTCTGTATTTGAATCATCTGAGAGCTCGAATGAGATGCCTTTATCATTCTTTGCCTTTAAGGAATATCTGGAATTTTAAAGACCTTTTTTTATTCTTGTACTTCTAGATAATTTTGACTAACTAGTGGGACTTAGAAACAGAAAGATTAAAATCAGATTGCGTTCAGTTTCAAGTCGGATAAATGAATGAATAGAGGTCTCGACTCAAGGGGATTCTCTAGAGGGTAATATTTTTCAAGGGTGGTCCATAATCAATAAAAGCCCTTCTTTACAACTGGTTAAGACCTATTATGTCCAATTTATCTCCTTACGTGTAAAATCCTATATGATCTTTGTAAAGGTATACATGAAAAGTTATAGAGTCTATCAACATATGAAGACCTATAAATAATAAAAAATGTCTAAGGCGGAAAGTATGCCTCAATAAGCTCAAGTCTCATAGATATGCATGTGTGTGTGATGTTATTTCAAATCATACAATTATTCTAACATTTTTCTACCCAAGACCTTAGACAAAAAAATTTCAATTAAGAGTAAAGACTTCTATATAGTTATGGCAATTCAATTAAAAACATAATCACATGCATTCACAAGCATCATAATTACTAATCATGTAAAGATAAGACATCGTCTCATACTTATCTAATGCTGGTCCCTAAACATCTATATGAGGCATAAAATATAAATATAAATAAAAAAGTAGTAAAAAGCATGATTAAAACTAAAATAAAGCAAGTAAAAAAATATAATTAAGAGAACGTGTACGGCCGACTATAGAACTAAATTGTGTGGGTGGTGGTTGATCCAATCCCATCACCACCTTCAACATCTCCATTATCTCCTCATGTCATTGTGATATCTTATTAAATTTCTTATTTACAACTGCAAGCCAAGCTTACAGTGAAAGTGACATATGTTGGCTTGAAGATGCAGCAGCTATAGAAGAGTTAGGAATTCTCATGCCCTCTATAGTGGATGGCTTCCTTAGGGAACAAGATCTATGGGAGAGCTTAGTAAACCAAGTCTATGGTTCTGAGTTATGGAATATCAAGTGTGTGGCCAAAGGGTCCACAGAGGTCTCGACAGGAACCTTCTTTTCCACTTCACAAGTTCCTTTTTCAATGGCTTGGTAGAGGGCTATAATATCCTCATACTTTTCCTCCACGCCGGGGGAAGTATTTCTACTTCCAAAGACTCATTATTCTGTTCTGATTCGATTGGAGACCTCGACGCACTCTCTAAGCTGGATATTGGGTCGGTGTCCTTTGCAGAGACCTCAAGTCTTATTCATCAAAGACCTCCAAAAATAGTAATAATAAAGAATCTTTGTAATCTCATTCAATCTCTTGAAGTCTCGATCAAGCATAACACCTCTTTGTTTCATTGCCACTAGAGGGCTATGAAAGGCATGTTGTTCCCTTAAGAGACTCTCTGGAAAAAAATTTAGGTTCCTTTTTTCCAAGGCAATGAATCCCCTGTGCATTCTGGGTCTTTTTCAAGTACTTCCTTTTCTTCAACCATTGATATTGATATATCAAGTATAGGGGCTTTAATTATACTCCGCTGAAGTCTGTCATCGGTAGCTAGCAATGCAAGACACTGGAGGTCTTAGACAACCTTCTTCTGAGTATATAGTTCAACAACATCCACCATAGAAATGGAGCCCTCTGAATTTGGTTACTTCAGAGCATTATAGATGTTAAACTTTATCTTGTCACCATCGAACTCCATGGTTAGTGACCCATCATGTACATTGATTATTTTTTAGTGGTCTTTAAGAATGATCTTCCTACTAAGATAATCTGGGCATCATCAACCACCATCTCCATAACAAAGAAGTCAGCTTGAAAAGCTAGTCCTTTGACTTCAACGAGTAAATCCTCCAAGGTCCCTACTAGATGTACCAGGGATTGATCAAAAAGTTGTATCAAGACCCCTATCTTCTTCAATTAACCAAGATGCAAGGACTTGTAGACTGATAGTGGCATGACATTGATGAATGCTCCAAGGTCACACATGGCTTGCAAAACTTTCTTCCCTCCAAACTTGTAAAGAACATAAAACATACATGGATCGGTGAGCTTTTCGGGTAACCTCCTCTGCAAGACCACTAAGACATTCTCTCCCATGGTGATCCTGTTGCAAGCCTTTAAATTTTTCTTGTTAGTATATTATTCTTTCAAGAACTTGGTATACTTGGGAATCTATTTGATTGACTCGAGGAATAGAACATTGATTTCCACCTTTCTGAATACCTCGAGTATAGCCTACTCTTCTGCTGCCTTGTGATTCTTTGCCAGCCAATATGGGAATCAAGCTGGAATAGTGATCTTAGATTGTGGGATCACTTTCAACTCAGCTAGTCCGTTGATAGGTTGCTTATTTCCAGCTCGACTATCCTTCTTTGACTTGCCGCTGCCGCTGGATGTTTCGGTTTGATCCGAGATCTTGGAATTCTATATAGAAATCTTGTTCATGATCTTGGTTGAGACTGGTTCCCCCGAGGTCTTGGCCGCTACTGATTCGTCTGTGGTCTTGGTTAGGATTGGTCCCTACATGGTCTTGGCTACTACTGGTTTAGTTATGGTCTTTGCTATCTCATTAGATACATCAGAATGTTAGACACCGCACTAACATTCTGCTTAGGATTGATCTCTGGTTGAGAAGGTAACTTCCCTTGAGCTTCTAATTGACTGATTGTTGAGGCCATCTGTCCAAATTGGGTTTCTAAAGTCTATTGACTAATGAACAATTTCTTAACCATGTCTTTAATAGGGGCTCGACCTTTGGCTGTCCATTTTTACCCTTAACATGGTACATTCCAGGCCAAAAATTTGGTTATGGTTGATAGTTTTCTGGTGGCGAGAAATTTGGTTGTGTTGGATAGTTCGGTGGTGGCTGAAAATTCGATGCTAGCTTGTGACCTTGAGGAGCATAAGATAATCCAAGGTGATAGTTCTTTTGCTGCACATAAGTCATCTTTTTCATATCATAATCACTATAGGTATTGACTAATTGGGGTTCTCCAATAGGCATGGATGGGCAATTACCAATAATATGATTTGTATCATTACAGTAACCACACATCTTCACCTGAGGGTTGTTAACAACTATCTTCTTAACAATGGAGGTTAATTGGGTTTTCTAATCTTTCAGCTTAGTCATGACCTCCATCATGGGCTATGATGGTTCATCCTCATCGTCTATATATTACAAAGTCAACAATAACCTCTCGAGCTTCCTAATAATTCAAGTTTATGACATTTTCTCCACTATGGGAATTCAGCATCAATTTATCAGCTTTCTTCAAGCCCACAAAAAATTATTGAACGAGTTTCCTGTTGGAGAATCCATAAGAGGAACATGCCAAACATAACTTCTTGTAACATTCTCAATATTCATAGAAAGACTCATCTTTATATTGTCTGACTCCCAATATATTCATACAAAGAGTTGATTCAAGGGTCTCTGAAAGAACTTGGTTAGGAAAGCATCTACTAGCTGCTCCAAGTATTTATGGACCTCAGCGGAAGACCCCTTAACCATTCTTTAGCTGCATCTTTCAAGGAAAACAGGAAGGATTGAAGTCTTGTATCATCTTCCTCCATGTGCTTTGGTTTAAAGCTTGAACAAATGGTCTCGAAATCTTCAATATGGGTGTTTGGAACCTCCTTGGAAAGACTATAGAAAGTAGGTACCATCTAGAAAAATACAGGTTTCAACTCAAAATTTCCATCCATAGCCAAAGTATGTAAGTTTATTAGTTGATTGTTATGGCGTAGAGCACATCCTTCATTTATGGGATTGAGAGTTTTCCCATCTTCATCTACTTTTATCCCATCCCTGAGAAAATTCTATTGTGATTGACCTTCATGGTTGGCTGCATTATTTTTGTTGTTGTTTTAGCGGAAATTTTGGACAATGGACACTCTGTATTGAGCTTAGTTGTTTCCCTGGTTGCTATTGGCATCGTTAGCAGCAACTGCTGATTATTATTAGCTCCCTCATTCTCAGCTGGATTTGCATTCATAGCTTGACTTCTATTATATGTCATAGCTTCGAATAATAGATTTGAATAGAAAATTATGGAACTCGGTGAGGAAGATTGAACCGAGACCTCGGATCACTCGGCTATTGCTTCAAAGGCTAAAGACAGGTTTCGAGCGCACCTTCATCTGTTAGCATTATTCCTTCTGCAAGTTACTTCAATTTCAGGAACAAAATGGACTGGAGTTCCTATCCATAATGAGTTGGTCATACAACATTCAATTGATCGTACTGTTGTGCCAGCTCCCTAGAAAAGGTGCCAAATTTGATGCCCTACCGTAAGTCACACAAATTAGTACCTATTCTTCTAGATGGGTAGCAAGTGGAAGCAAGGTCAAATCCTCTAGAGGGCTGGGATCAAGCTTGATCTCAGAGGATTGCCTCTGAATCTTGCTCTCGCTCTATAGAAATAAAAGTGGGGATCTATAAGAAAGAGTTATAACATAAATAAAAGAGGAACTAAACCTAACTGTAGAGAATTTTTTATTGTTGTGAGTATCTAGCTCCAGGTTTCTGTTTGTCACCAAACTATGATCATGGGCCACTAGAGTTGTAATCATCTTCTACTTAGATACAACTGACAAGGATCCTTGATATGACCATGGCACTTCGAGGTCTCGGTACGACCAGAGACCCTTTTGCTTTCCTTTCCTTTGATTTTAACACCTTGGATTGCTAACGTAGTCAATCTTTAGACTTACTCACCCTCTTGTATATCACTTGTCAATAAATTAGTTAACTCTAGCTCTCTGCCGATGTGTAACTCACTGGAGGGGTCACTTTAATGAAAAGTGAGTTGATATTAGTTTTGATTGTAAGAAACTATCCTATTGAATTGGCTAAAGACAATGGAATTGGGTCCATAGAATTGCAGAGAGGGTAAGATAAACAGAATGAATCAATTATTGTAAATAAGAATAAAGCCTCTCAGAGGGTTTGGGACATTCAAACTATCGAAATTAAACTAAAGAAATCTAGCTAGACATAGTTGCAAACAAAACAATAGAGTATTAAATTCAAAACTAGAGCTTATGATGCTTGGCTACATGTGGCTAGGAACTTTACAATGGAAAAGGATCATGTAGAATCCATAAAAGATCACCTAAAATTCAAATGTATGTTAATCAAAAATATAAAATAATGATTATCTATTTTTGGATTTTGTGGAGGTCTCCGGTGAGTACGCACAAATATGGGAGATCACAGACGATTCCGACCTTTTCTTCATAAACTACCCACTAAATTCCTATAATATGTAAAAATAATGTGTTATCACCTGCATAATCTAATATTTTGATATAAAAAGCCATTGACCGTCTATGGTCAGACTTCAGTTATTCTAGCTTGGAATATACAAAAAACTTTTGCTTTGTGTTCTCTGAATATGTCTGACTAGAAATCTTTTTTCTAGTTCTAGAATTTGAATGTCCTGAGTCCTCTACGAGACTAGTACATAAACTTCATGAAGCATATTTTTTGTTCATCTTATCTTTTCATAATTCCATAATGTACTCTTCAATTGCTTCTGGCCAATCTAGTATAATACATTATTGTCGTCAAAGCCAAACAGTCTTATTATCCTAGTGAGTGACACATCCGAGATGAGCTAGAATGAACCAACAAAATAGGTGAGTGATACACAAGAGTAAAGTGAGAAAATTCAAGGATTGACTACTTTAGCAATTTGAGGATTGGATTATCGAAGAAAAAGAAAGCAAAAGGACCTTGAATTTTACTAAGCCCTTAAAGTGCCATGGTTGTACCTGACAGCCCTGTTAGATTTCCTTGAACAAGATATATAACTTCAACCTATTGAATGGCCCATGACTACAGATCGGTGATATTCAATAACTAGGACTAGACAATCTCATCACTCAAAAGTTCTCTTCAATTAATCAAGTTTTTTCTAGTTCTCCAACATTATTTACAATTGCCTTTTGGAAAATACTCTTTCTTATTTTGAAGGTACCAAGGGCACAACACCTTACCAACCAGCAATGATCACGCTTGATCCTAATTCCTCAGGGAATTTGACCCTACTTCCACTTGCTATCTACTGAGAAGAATAGGTATTTAATTTGAACAATGAACGACATCATATTAAATTTCCCTAGGGATCCTAATATTCCAGTCGAAACATTAGGCACTAGACAAGGCTTGATAGCACAATATTTAAGCTGATATTGTTGATAATTATCAGTTTCAATTATGATAAAAGATATTTTTTTTGATTGATTTATCTATTTTTTTATTATCTGATCCAAAACCATAGTTGTGAGATATTTGCAGAATTTTAGGAGAATTTTGGCTAAATCTAAAATGGTTTGTAAGGACTCACTCCCAGTAAATGGGACCCTCACCGTCCTGTAGTCCCGATTGACCCAACATGTGGACAATCGAAACCACACAAGGTTAGCATTAAATTTTCAAAACTGAAATCCCAAAAACACATACCAATTTGAATTTTTTCTTTTAAAAGGAGCATGACACGTCACAAAACATACCCTGCACAAAAAAATCAACAAAGTACGCACACACATATAGTGGAAGTATTTAAATCACATAAAATAGGCCACATAGTCCCAAACATGCAACACATTGAGACCATACTCACAAGCTTATATGGATCCACAAAAAATGCTCAAGGCACTTATCTCATAACACAAATGGGAAACCTGAGTCATAAATGCATATAAAGTATCAATCTGGAAAACAAGCCCACAACTGGTCTATAACAAGCAACATAGTCTAAAACAAGCATGTATATCGATAAAGTATAAAAAATGCCATAAATATAAAACATATCGAGTTTCCAAGATGTGTAAGTATAATAGTCTAGCACTAAGACCAACACCGGGAAAATATGACCTCAAAGATGCATGGCTCCATGATAAAAAAAATAACAGTGAAAATCTGTAAGGGAATGCTAGGAGAGTGTTTAGGGACAAAGTCCGGTGGTTTTTGTCAAAATAAAATTGATGGCGAATGATGTTTTCAGGAGGGAAGATAGGAAGGAGAAAGGGGAAGAGGAGAATAGGCTGTTGCTATACTAACATTTAGAAAAATTCTAAGTATGGGGTCGGGCTAGTTATTTATATCTCGGGTCCAAAATCTCAGAAAGGACCCGAACAAAACGTTTTAAAAGCCTGATATACCCCGAGTGGGCCAAAACAGGTTTTAAAACCAATAAACATAAAAAATTGGCTCAAATATGTAATTACGCTCAAATATGGTTAATTGGGCTCGAAAAATAATTAACATGCCCCAAATAGTTTTTTCAGCTCAAAGGCTCCTGTCAGTCAAAACGACCCGAAACTGGCCCAAATTGATTTCCACTGACTCAAACAACGACTCTCGACCTAGAATACTCGCTAAGAAAACTAGACGCACACCTAGGTTTCCTATGACTGTGTCCACCCTAAAGGTCAACTCTCGGGTCAAAATGTCAAAATTGAACAATCTCACTATTTAGTCTTGCTGACTAGGCACTCGGAGGGATGAGGTCTCACATCCTCCCCTCTTTATAAGAATTTTGTCCTCAAAATTCACTTACCTTGTGCATTAAACAACTATGGGTACTGCTCTCTCATAAACTGCTCGGTCTCCCAAGTTATCTCCTTATATCTATCACTACGCCAAACCGTCTTAACCATCAGAACACTATGACGTCGAAGCTATTTCATTGCTCTATCCACAAGCACAACCAGTTGAGTCGTGTAGGACAAGTCATTAGCTATCTAAACTAGTGGCACCTCTAAAATTTGAGAGAGATCCCTAATGTATTTTCTCAATACTGAAACATGGAATATATTATGGATCCTCTATAAAGACGGTGGCAAGTCAAGTCTGTACGTCACTTGTCTAATTCTCTCGGTGGTGTACAAACCAATGTACCTCACTACCAACTTGCCACGTTGCTGAAAATGAGTCATACCTTTCCAAGGTACAACCTTTAGAAACATCATGTCTCCAACCTCAAAGTCAAGATCTCACTCGTGGTTATCTGTATAATTCTTCTGTTTGCCTTGAATTGTCCTCAATCTTTGTCTGATCAATGCCAATAACTCTGTCGCCTGCTCAATCATCTGGGGACTGTCAAGTTTCCTCTCGCCTACCTCATCACAACACAGAGGTGTACAACACCTCATACCTTACAAGGCCTCGTACGGTGCCATACTGATTAAAACTTGAAAGTTGTTGTTGCACGTGAAATTAGCTAATGTTAGGCATCGATCCCAAGTGGTCTACCTATCCAACACACAAACACAGAGTATATCTTCCAAGATTTGAATCATCCTCTCTGACCATCCATCTGTTTGAGGATGGATTGCTGTGGGGAAATTCAATTTGGTGCTCAATACAATGTGAAGCTTCTCCCAAAATCTGGATGTAAATCTCGGATCTTGATCTGACACAATGGATACTGAAACTCTGTATAGTCTTACATTCTCGTCAATATACCTCGATGCCAGTTTCTCTAGTGTATCCATCACTCTTATGGGGAGGAAGTGTGCAGACTTGGTCAGTCTGTCCACTATCACCCATACCGTGTCATAGCCTCGCTGAGATCTTGACAATCCAACCACAAAGTCCATCATCACGTGTTCCCATTTCCACTCCATAATGGGTAATAACTTTAGTAGTCCTTTGAGTCTCTGATGCTCTACCTTGACCTATTGACATACCAAACACCTAGCCACGAACTCTGCAATATGCCTCTTTATCCCATACCATCAATACTGCTCTCAAAAATCTTGATACATCATGGTACTACCGTGTGAATTGAAAATATTGAGCTTTGTGCCTCTGTCAAAATTAGTTGTCTTAACTCCTCATTATCGGGAATGCACACTCGGCCTCGGAAACTCAAAATGTCGTCATCTCTGACTCAGTATTCACTAACTGTATTGACACCACTGCCATCACCCTCTAACTATTGTCTCACTCGGACCAACATTGAATCCTCAAGCTGATTGGCCCAAATCTTATTTAGCAAAGATGGTCTAATAACAAGTTGTGCAATCAAGGCTCCGGACTCATCACTATCAAGCTGCACTCTAGATGCTGTCAAACATATCAACATTAGCATATACTCTGCTCGGACATATGTTAAGGAAGTTGATGTCTTCCTTGTTGATGTCTTCCTTGTTAATGTATTGGCAACTACATTCGCTTTGCCCGAATGATAGCTCAATCTCTCGCTCTGGTGGAAAACCCGTCATGTCATCTAAGAAAACATCAGGGTATCCTCTCACCACTGGTACACTGCTCATCTCTGGGGACTCAACTATCACATCTCGGATATATGCCAAGAAGGTTGTGAAACCCTTACTGATCATACATCTAGCACTCAACGAAGAGATCACACAACCCATCCTAAATCTCCACTGAGCCCATCCTCAGCACACAAATACACTCTACTGCAAGCCAACTGCTCACCTGATGGGTCAAAACCTTAATGGGTGGCTCTATGGGTGACAATTCTCTATCGGCACTCCTAGCAACCCTAGGACCAACGAACGACCTATGCACTCTAGGTTTTAACAAGACTCTAGCACAACAAGAGAAAATGGTAATAGTACCTGTTACGACGTCCAGATTGGCTATGGCCTCTGCATCGGCCAAGGTGTAGAGATGCATCTGCTTCCTTTGTTGTTGTGACTGCTACTGCTACTGGCCTGTAGTCTGATGACCAAAAAACCTGTCTATCTATATCCTCTGTGGTGCTCTGACTGAACCCTACGAATCCATCTGACTAACTCTAGACCTATGAGCTATTGGAAGTGCAAGAAGCCTCGACTATGAAGCACTTGACTGGGCTACTCTAGCTATAGAATATTATTGTCATATGCCCAAACTAATCACACCGATAGCATCTAGGTGGCTACGGGTAAGGAGGTAGGTGGAACTATCTACAGCTCACATACCCGAGTAGCCTAGACAGCCTACTTATGCTCTAAAAGGATCGAGCACGCTGTGAGTATGTGGTCACCGAAGTGGTCCTCTGAGACCTAGTCTACACTAAAGGGTAAGGACTAGCTGTCCTGCCCTTGAACCTCTGCTCAAATTGGGAACTGTGCTTGATCGGACCTTTTCTAGCTAAACTATCCTTGTGTTTTTTATTATAACGTCTTTGTCCTAGAAGAATCTCCTCAGCCTTCACTGCGTCTATCACTAGCTCCTTGAAGTCATTGCTTGTCTTTGAGACTAAAACACCACGGGCATGCCAATTGAGCCCATGCTCAAATCTGTAAGCCATCATAGCACTAGTCCTATCCGCCTCGGGCACAAAGTGAGCTAATGCCCGTAACTCGGTCTCACACTTAGAAACCGTCTTGTTCCTCAGCTGGAAGTGATAAAACTTGGACCTCTTCTGGTACTGGAAGTACTAGGTGTAGTACCACCAGTCAAACTCCCTTCTCGAAGTCCTACCAAGTAGGCTGACCTGCACACCTGTTTCTCACCAAGCTCCACTAGTTAGCTACATCCCTCTCCACTGGATAGGGAGCCAAGGTCACCTTATCCTCAGCAGAAAACCTCAAGTCTTATGAAGCTTTTTCCTTCAAATTCTCGGCTGCAATCACATCATTGATGCTATAGAAACTCTTGCACCTAAAATGTTTGGCCTCTTTCAGTATCTTGGATAGCTGCACTAGTTGAGCCTCTGGTGCACCCTGTGGCTGACCCACACCTGCTGCTGGCCCTTGAGCTTCTAAGCTCTCATCTAGATCTCTAATCTGAACCCAACCTCATCGGCCACCATGACCTTTGGAAGCATTATAACCTCTACCACGAGTTATCTCTACTAACTGGGCACACAGTCATAGATATAAGCCTAAAGACAAAAAAGACCTCTAGAAAAACCCTATTTTGGACTATGCATATGTAGTGAGTGTGATGCACTTCTAAAACATACTATTTCAAAATAATTTTGCACTCAACGCACACCCAAACAACCATACTCCGCAACCAATCCTGTGAGGACCCATTCCCGGTAAATGAGACCCTCACCACCATGTAGTCCCAATAGACCCAACACATGGACAATCGAAACCACACAAGGCTCGCGTTAAATTTTCAAAATCAATATCCCAAAAGTTCATAACAATTTGAATTTTTCCTTTCTAAAAGAAGCATGGCACGTCACAAAACATACCCATCACAAAACAATCAACGAAGTATGTATAGACATACAGGGGAAGTCTTTAAATCACATACAACAGGCCACACGGTCCTAAACATGCAACACACTGAGACCATACTCACAAGCCCATATGGATCCGCAAGAAAATCCCAAGGCACGCATCTTATAACACAAACGAGAAATTCCAGTCATACATGTATATAAAGTATCAAATCTGGAAAACAAGCCCACAATGGGTCCATAACGATAACATATTCTAAAACAAGCATGTATGTCGATAAAATATAAAAAAGCCAAAAACATAAAATATGTCGAGCCTCCAAGATGTGCAGTGCAATAGTCTAGCTATATGACCAACACCGGGTAAACAAAACCTCAAAGATGCACGGCTCCTCGATCAGAAATTGATAGTGGAAATCGGTCAAGGAATGCTAGGAAAGTGTTTAGGGATAAAGCACGGTAGTTTTCTTTGGAAGAAAATCTATGGAGTTCGAACGATGTTTTCAGGAGAGAGAAAGGGGAAGAGGAGAATTGGCTGATGTCATTCCAACATTTAGAAAAATTCTAAGTGTCGGGTCCGACTGGGTATTTATATCCCGGGCCCAAAATCTCGGAAAGGACCCTAACGAAATATTTTAAAAGCCCGATATACCTCAAGTGGGCCAAAACGGATTTCAAAAACCAATAAACATAAAAAATGGGCTCAAATATGTAATTACGCTCAAATATGGTTAATTGGGCTCAAAAAATAATTAACGAACACAAATTAGGTTTTTCGGCTCAAAGGCCCTGGTCACTCAAAACGGACCTAGAACCGGCCCAAATTAATTTTCGCTAACTGAAACCTCGACATTTGACCTAAAATACTCATTAAGACAACTAGACGCACTCCTAGGCATTCTATGATTGTGTCCACCCTAAAGGTCAACTCTCAAATCAAACTTCTACGAATCCTAGACACAACCCCATGTGAATCCAGAAGATGGTTCCAAGCTCACAGTTAATCCTTAAGTAGAAACTTCGATAGACCACCGAATCGAGGTCAGAATGGACGACCCTCCACAGAAGGTCACAATGGAGAGTGTTGAGTCCAACAAAAGCTGGAAGAAAAATAGTCATGATAATCCACTCCTAGAATGTCTAAAAGTTGAGAATGAGGTAATTCCTAAGCCGAAAATAATCATTCAACCTTCATTCCCATCACAATTAGCAAAGAATCATAAAGCTACTGAAAACAAGAAACTTCTGGAGATAATCCAGAAGATAGAAATTAACATTCCTCTCATTGATACCATCAAGCAAATTCGAAGATACGTAAAATTTCTTGAGTTATGCACCAAGAAGAAAAAATTCATAGATTACGAGAGGTAGCTATGGGGGAAAATATGTCTACTGTTTTACAAAGAAGATTTCCCAAAACTGTGAAGATCCAAAGATGATTGTAATCTCCTAAAGAATTTGGAATGTTAAAATTACACAAGCAATGTGTGACTTGAGGCCTTCATTATTGTCATAACCTTGTCAGTATACCAGAAGCTGAACATTGGTAAATCAAAGAAAACCAGAGTGACCATCTAGCTAACAGATAGATCAAGTATACATCCAGTAGGAGCTCTAGGAGATTTACTCGTTCAGGTCAAAGGGCTAGTCTTCCTAGTTGACTTCTTTATTATGGAGATGGCGAATGATGAAGCCCAAATGACTATGTTGTCTAGAACAATAATCAATGTACATGTTGGGTCACTAACCATTGAGTTCGATGGTGATAAGGTAAAGTTCAACATCTACGAGACCATGAAGTATCTAGGTCTTAATATATTAGTATCAAAGGTCAATGTTATTAAGCCATTTGCATAAAAGGGTCCTATAGTTGAAGTATTTAGGAAGGCCTAGAAGTCATGGGGGATTCATTGCCTTTGGAAAAAGGAAACTAAGAAAATTTTTAGTCTCTTGAGGGCACAACACACTCTTCGAAGCCCTCTAGAGGCTAAGATAATGTAACAAAAAAACATTACACTCGATCAAGCCTTTAAGAGTTCAAATGAGATTACAAAGATTCTTTATTATTATTATATTCTGATGTCTCTGAAGATAATCAGAATGAACAAGTTTTACCTCAAGTCTCTTCAAAGTACACCAACACAACTATCACGCCCCTGACCTCAAAATTCATGATGTGACAACCGCCGTAAGCCCACTATACACACTATTATCACATCTAGCAATGCACACAATAAACCTACAAGTTTAGAAAGAAATAATAAATAGCGTAGTAGTAATAATATGAACAATCAATCATGCGGCAGCAGATTTATTTATCAATGGTGAGGTCCGGATATACCGGATAATGTTATAACTTTATATGCTCTGAATTCTACAATAAATTATGGCTTTCCAGTTTACATAAATCATTTATGATGTAATAATACAACCTAGGGGAATACAATGTCATGTATATATAATACTAGAGTCCATAATAGGAATCCTAACCTGACGATACGCTATCCTCGAGGAGTTGACTATTTGACTAGGATGAAGACCACTGTCGTACCTACTTTTCCATTCCTGATCAAACACAAGATCTGGCAGAAACTTGCTAGGTGAGCGGACAGGAAAACAAGCATAGTAATTCACATGCAATCACACAGTAGTATAGTGACATGTTGGCACACATTCAAAGCATTGACGAATCACATAAAGACAGTCGCAGCCAATAGATGCAACAATCTCAAAACACTACAGACATTCACAACCGTGACAGGGCAGGCAATAACACTCAACCCGTAGAGATCCCGGGAATAGACTGACATTCGTTAGTGGCACTTCATGTGACTCCTCACCTCTTTTATTTCTAGTTATCTCGTATGATAATTTGGTATGTCTCGATGGGGCGTGCATAACACTTGGCCCAAACTACTGACAATGTTGGGGGAAATAGGTGATGGTAGCTCCACCTATACGATCCCCACATTAGGAATTTTTGTCATATATTTAGTTAGTGCAATCACATAAAAACCTCGTCCTCCTTATGACTCCCTCGACAAGTCCATGCCTCGCTACCGTACTCGGAGAGCTCTAAAGAGTCACACAGGTCACCCTATGCTACTACAATGCGTGATTAATCTCACAATTTTGGATGCGACTTGATGCGTCACTTACACTTCGATAATGCACTTTATATCAAGCATAGCAACCCAAGGCATTCAACACGTTATTTCGTTTAACTATAAACATGCATTCTATCTAAACACACATACGATTTCATGCAATTATTTCATTATATTTTTACTCATTAGCACATTAATACAACTATGCCAGCGACTCAAGAAATTAATCAAAAGAATCCATCCACTCACGGGTTTTCTGACGTTCGAAGTGCTCTCACATGATTCCTAGATCTATTCCTCGAGATCCTGCATTCGTAGGCATTCACCTACATATAACGGCACCCAATTTTTTATCGATAATACTAGAGGGCTATAAATACATAAATTAATACTTCCGAACCCTCTACCCAATTTATTTTAGCTCCTAAATTGAACCCAATGTCAAATCAAGAATTTTTCCTATTTTTTCTTAATTAATCCAAACCTTCCAATATTTTTTTCACCAATCAAATCAACTCAAAATTAAATAAATTTAGTACCAATAGGCTCCAAATTCATTCTATTTTTTAAAAAAAATTAAGAATTTTTCTCTTTCTTCTGCTATTTTTCACGATTTTTTTACTATTTTTATATATTTTTTCTATTTTCTATTATTTTTATAAATTTCGACCAACCATCTCATGCCACCTGGCAGCACCAGATGCGCTCAAGCCTCCATTCGAACCTGCCTAAGGCAGACACGTGTCTCAGTTGGGACGTGCCACGCCTCATCCGAGCCTGCCTTCACCCGCATACTATATGTCGTCTGATCCTCCTTCGAACTACATACCGTCTATTACCAAAGCCAACTACCTATCATTTGGAGAGACCTGGGTAACATATAGCCCGAGGTCATCTTCAACCTCCAAATGACCTGCAATAACCATGGCCGAAACCCTAGTTTTTCAAAACCCTAAGTCTGCATACACACCATAATACTCCTTCAAAATCATACTAACACAATCATAACATCATCCTGAACCTAACCCACCTAAATACTACCAATTTCTACTAACAAAAATGACAAATTGAGACAAAGAAGACACTTGATTTTCGGGTGAGAAATTTACCAAGATCCAGCCATCAAAAGGCCGGAATCAGCACCAAACTGGTCGAGAGAGAATCACGAGACGGAGAGGAATGTTTTGGAACCAAAAACCGGACTCATCACCAAGTGAAAGAGGAAGGGACACGTACGGGGTAATACCTGTTGTTTCACTGGTGACTAGCCAAGACTAGGATTGGACAACCAGCAGCCGGTCTCAGGCCAATGTGACGTCGTTTTGAAGGAAACGAAGTTGCACCCCTGAGCGGCAAAAATGGCAACCCCTGGCTGCATATTGACTCTTAATGGTCAAAACGACAAAGTCAATGTTGGTTTGAACTAAATTAAAATATTAATATATAGTAATTAATATAATAATAATGATAATAATAAATATTATTTATAAATTCTAATAAAATTTTAAAAATTCATTAAAAATCAACCAATACTTTGAAAAATACATCGAGAATTTCTAGGGAATCTATATGAATAGTACTATCCATTGGTATCATCAAATTTACATAACCCTATAATTTTCTAAAAATTCAACTATCTCATAAAAAAAATATAAAAAAATTATGGTAAATCGAATTTCAATTCAGAAAATTCTAAGAAAATTTACCAACCATCAAATACCATCTTTGGACCTATCCATTTTCCTAAATACCAATAATCATCAATACACACACTATCTCAGGTTTTGATCATCAATCGAATAGAAACAATAATTCCTTGGTAATTATAAAAATTCTTCAAAAAATTTAAATTTACCCTCTAATTTATCAAAACCAACTTAGAAACCCATCATTAATCTATAAATATGAGCTAAAGCCCATCAATTCTCGTCGATTTATGATTGGGCTTTCAGGCCTAAAAGCCTTGAAATTTTCAAAGTTGCACATCAACACCTAGCATAGAGAGCTCCTTGAGGTCTCTAGCAGAATTAGAGTAGAGCAATGAGTATATGATAGTAATACTTTCCCCTATATATAAGACTATTATAAGGATATTACAAGCCTCTACTGTGGCCTCTAAAAAGAAATCTGCAAAGTGGAAAAAGAATTCCCCTCTCAAGGATTCAGAGGACCCTCTGGCCGCACAGATAGCATTCCAAAACTCAAAACCACAAATCCACTTCACCAAGCTTGCCCATAGACATTGTCCCTTAGGAAAGTCATCCATTGTAGAGGACATGAGAATTCCTTGCCCTTCCACAACTACTGCATCTTCAAGCAAGAAAATGAGACTTTCATTGCAAGCTTGGCTTGCAAATGCAAATGACAAATTTCATAAGATATAGCGGCGAAAAGAAGAGATAATGGAGATGTTGAAGGTGGTGAAGGGATTAGGCCAGCCATTGTCTACACCTTAGTACCACACCCGGTTATATAGGTCCCTTTAATTATGTTTTATTTACCTATCTTATTTTATTTCAGTTTTAATTATGCTTTTTACTATGTTTTATTTATGGTTTTATTTTGTGCCTGACTTAGAAGCTTAGGGACAAGTATCACTTAAGTATCAGGATGTTGGTATGTAGTAACATGTATTTTTGTGCTTAATTTTTGTGTTGTTGATGTCCTCTACTAGTCTGATTTTCATAATGATTGATGTCTGAGCTAGATTAGAGTCAAAAAAATGTTTGTTTGTTTTGAAATAGTGGCTTGTATAAAAGTTTTAAACCCTTGATTAACAATAATCTCTGAATAGCTTAAATTTACACACTATGTTAGAATTGGATGCATGACATAAATCACAAACACCCACTATGAGAATTGAACTTTTGTGAAGGTAATTTTCATGCCTTGAATTTTTCTTTCAAAAGTGGTCTTCATTTGTTGATAGATTCTAGAACTTTTCATGTTGTGCCTTTTCGAGATTATAATAAAATTATGCATACAGGGAGATGATTTGCACATATTAGGGTTTGTGTTAAATGACATTTTCTTAGATAACCTACCATAGTACATGTATCATTAGCGTATTCGAGACCTTTACTTATTCATATACTTGTTTGAGTCCTTAAAATATTTTTATCCTTTGCTATAAGTCTTATGTAGTCAGTCAGGATATATATCATTAAGATGCATGAGAAAGTGAACCAAGTTCTCGTGTTTAAATTATATTCCACCAATCTTTGGTGCAAAATCAAACAATATCCTACCATTTATAACCTCAAGAGATTCTGTGAGACCCCAAACCTTTATAGTTTCGATGTCCAAGATGTTCAGGAGCTAGCTGAAATGACTATTTTTTCTTTGAAGAAATGAATGCGTGATGGCCTAAAATGGTTGTTGCCGAATAATTCTAAATTTAATTATGTTATTTTTGTGTTAATTATCTTTAGTTTTATCCTTTATTATCCATAGTATTAGATAATTCTTCCTTTAAATAGAATTACTATTTTAATAGAATTATCCTTTTAGATAATTCTGGTTTTGTTGCTGTAATTTTTTAGAGTTCTTAACCGAATTTCTTCTGATTCAACCCCTTGTTGGTTTTTGCTTCTGTTCATCTTCATTGTTTGAATGTTTGGTACCTATCTTTATTATGTTATGATGAATTCAGCCTTTGTATCTTCCTTATTGAAGAAATCGGCATGCCCTATTCCTAACTCTATGTTTGCCAAAATTTGATCAATTGACTTGTCTATTATTTCAGATCTTATTTCTTTTAATCATTTGAATAATTGACACCTATTCCTTTCTTAATTTTATGAAATTGCAACCCCTAACCTCTCTAATGTTGAAATCGCATATTCCTTATTAAGCCCTAAATGTTTCCGAAATTTGCATGGTGAATTAGGGTGAATAATCAAGTTGTTTCTTGCTGAGTTTTTTACCATCATATCACACATTTAGGGGGAAGATATTTTTGCATCTGGGTCGGTGGATTTTGGTAGGTTAATTGGTAAGGATTCCCAATACCTTTGGTTTTAAATTAAGTATCTTCTAGCTTAGTATTCTGTCGTCTTTACCTTGTGATGATTTACGAGATTATGGTATTATTGGAAAGGGAAAGGATTGCATCTGATTTAGACATATGAGAGGTAGGATCTATGCTTCATTGGTTCCTTTGGTTATCCTATAGTTTGATTATTTGAATATGATTGAATTTGATAGCCTATATTAGTTATATGCTTGCAGAATGTGTGATTATAATGATAAAGAACTCGGAAGTTGATAGAGCAATAGATTGCCTAATTTAGTTATGACTTTGTGGATTGATCTTTGATTTATATTGTGATTTGATTGAGGATCCTTTTTTGTGATTTGTGTATGCGTGTATGTGCCATGTTTGTGATTTGGTTGGATCTTTTTTTCATCGGCCATTGCAAGGAAAGTATTGTTGCTCCTAAGAAAAAGGAGAGATGCTTACCAAATCTGGAGGTTTATAAATGATTATTCCCAGCAAGAGCTCGTTGGATGCCTTGTAGGCCTGTTCAAGTCCGGACTCAGAATGTCTTCTAGGCCATTTCGAGTCTGGACGTTAAGATGCCCTATAGGCCAGTTCAAGTCTGGACGTTAGGATGTCTTGTTTTTGTATGGCATGATAACTTTTATGCACAACTGCAATAGCGCTCCTAGGCCAGTTAAAGTCTGGATATCAGAGACAACTAAAAAGGTTGTTGTAATATTGATTGTCTAACCGTTTTACCCTTTTTGCAGTATAGCCTTGGACAACATGGGCAGATGGGGACAAACCTTGGTTTTGAAAATTAGATTATGTTATAAGCTGCCTGTGTGTTTCTGAATGAGCAGTGTTTTCAATCTTTCCCCTTGTTTTCAATTTTGGCCTACCCTTATATTGTTTGTGCCTGTGATGATTTCGGCCCTATTATATGTGATTGATGCTTGCGGTTTTAATTGGATATCTTAGCTGGTTTTAGGTGTTGATCTATTGGTTATTGGGAAATGTTTGATTGGGAATCCCTAGGACTTATGAGTAGATCCTATTATACATTATGCATTGTTTTGAGACTTGGATTATTTATGCTATAATTCTTAATAATTTTTTGGATATATTCTTAGGGACAAGTATCTGATAAGTGTGAGGATAATTGATAGCACAATGTTTATGTTGATATTATTGATAATTATCGGTTTAAATTATGATGAAAGATAAGGATTAACTACGTTAGCAATCCAAGGGTTAGATATCAAAAAGAGGGAAGCAAAAGGGCTTTGAGTCATACTAAACTCTTGGAATGCCATAGTCGTACTTGGTACCCCTTTCAAAGATCTCTGAATGAGAAAGATAGCTTCAACCTATTGAATGGCCCATGATCATAGTTCAGTGACTAACAACAATCAGGACTAGATTTTCATAGTAAATCAAAGTTTTTCTTTTATTTCTAGCTTCTTATTTACAAATTACAACTATTGCAATCGCCTTTTGGCATCTATACTCTCCACTTTAAAGCTGTCGAGGACATCACACAGTTACAACTAAAGTCCACCATCTTACTTGATATCAGTTCCTCAGTGGATTCAATCATTCTTTCCTTGCTACTTATCAAGAACATGTATTTAATTTGAGTGACTATCGACACCACACCAAGGCTCCTGCATTTCCCAAACGTTTTACAAATAACTTATCTCTTTCTATCTATATCTTTGAGTACTTGATAATCATAGTTGATAGAGCACACAAATATTTAAAATTTTTTCCTAAACGCTATTAAGTTTCAAAATCAGGACAAGTTTAAATAATATCATTATGATGACATCATGATCCCTTTCTTGGATTTCATCAATCTCAATAGTTTAATCATTCATCCTCAAGTCCCAAAAATCAAATGGAATTTGATAATGCCAATAAAGGAATCTTGAAATGCAAATAAAAGAGGAATGTGTGCACTAGCACTCAACTCCTACAGGTCCTCTCAGATATTGCCTTCAATTAGCTCAAAGTGACACTAACTTATCCCAGGTATAATTTCTACTCAAAATAATGCAAAAAATAACTCATAACGAAACTCCATAAATCATCAAGTGTGTCACGACCCATATCCTAAATTCTTTTGTGACAATCACCATAAGCTCACTATATACAGTGCTATCATATCCAAGAATACATATAGTAAACCTACAAGGCTAGAATGGAATAATAAATATCGAAGAAGAAATAATAAAAATAATTAGAAAGGCAACAACAGATTTAATTATAGACAATTGTGTCATTTGAGAGACACCGGATTATGATTAGACATCATACTTAAACATCAGTAAATAATATACTATATAACCAATACAAACACGGGTCATCAATTTCCATACAAAACTAACATCCATGAAACTATAATACATCCATATATATATATATATGATAGGCGTTGATTTTGAAGTATTATTTTGTCTCATGAGAGCTATCCTCCTCAAAGCTCAATTTAGAATACTTGGATAATAGTTCCTGTAGGAAATACACATGGATCAGATGATTTAGAATGATGATGAATCATGAAGGAGTGTAACTTGAACAGAAATGCTTTTCTTAGGAAGCACCTGATCTTCCGCTGCCAGTTCCTCAGTTCTCTTTATTTGAGCCCATTTCTTAGCATTTCTGTCTATCAATATATATTTCATGACCTGCAACAGACACGAAATCAGAGAGAACAACAGTCTCAGCCAACGACTCTTTCTTTTGTAGTTTCCAAGCAAGAATGGACATCTCTGCTCAGGCTATAATAGTTCGAACTCATGCCTAGTGTCAGCATCAGAATGAAAGATGACTTAATACTGATGAGAAGAGCTCAAGATATTGCAGCAGAAAGAATAATTCCATAACCTGCAATAATTTTGTTTTTGTTGTCTTGCATGGATAGACTTAAGTCCTGTTTTCCTCTTGTGAAAAGCACCAATCAACCTATATATAAAAGACCAAAAGTAAAGATGTGATTTGTAAGGACTCGAACCCGAAAACCAGGCCTTTACCGCCGTGAAATCCGGACAAGCCCAACACGTGGACCAATCTGAATCCCACAAGGCTTAGACGACTTTTCAAACACGATTCCCAAAACAAACGTATTTAATATTTCAAAATTTGGAGCATATCAAATAAGAAACTGACATCTTGCATAAAAATCGGAGTAAACAAAATACCATAGCGGAAGTCTTTAGTCAAATGGACAAAATATTCAAAACGAAAAACAGGTCCATACAGCCACAAGCCCAAAGTCACAAATTGGGCTTAAAGCCCGGAACATCAAAACCAACCGTATTCAGTAGAGAAATAACCGTATAAAATAAAAAGTGAGTCAAAACATCAAAACACGTCAAACAGGAAATGCCAAAAAAGAAAACCGTGTAAAACATGCAAGTGCAATAGTCCAGCCAAATCGTAGGAAACACTCACACCTCAAACGCTGTCTATGCCTCACAAACTACTTCTGAAAAGAGGGAAACAACAATGGGTGAGAAAATAAAATCTCAGTAGGAGTCACAGCATCATATGTCGTTACGGGAAAACGAGAGCATAAACAAGAAGAGAAGAAACGGATTACTATACGAACAAGGACGTAATTGAAACAACCCGAAGAATATGGAATTCACTCATTTGATTTTATAACGTAAAACATAATTCCAGCCCATTAGGTTATAACTCACCAACTTGTAACATAACATGGCAAACAATGTCAATCAAAAACCCATCGGGATGGACATAATAAAACACTCCTCGAGTAACCCCCGTTAAAAGGAAACCTGGAGCCCACTAGCAGTGTGACTTAATATTTTTAGAAAGATACTGAATACGTAACCCTTACCGCCAGTGTTGTCCGATACTAGGCAGAGAAAACACAACACATATCATACCCGTCTCAATACTCAATACGAATCAACCTGCGAAGACGTGGCAGGCAAACGAAACGAACCAACCTGCGAAGACGCGGCAGGCAAACGAAGACAACACTCATACGACTCCCAAACAGGTAAGCAACTCTCCCCTAACACTGGGATTCCGTATACTCACCTCACATTGGCCAAGCAAACGTTTAATAACGGTAGGTACCACACTGATTCACATGGACTGTTTATAAAACCATATATTTAACAAACGTCACAGTTCCAATAATACTACATTATTAACCAATATACTTGATAAAAAACATAATATCCAAAACCATAGGTTCATAAATCAGTATCACACATTCTCGAATAGACCATCCTAACTCAACTCATAGTATCATTAAACCCATAAACTTTGTTTACAAAATTCTGCCATGTTATCCCTTTTGGACACCATTATAACTATAATTAATGATATTATTAACAAACTAAAATACCTTTTATTTATGCTAGGCTAAGCTCACGTTCTCAAGGAAATAAAAACAGAGAAACCCATGGGCAAACCATTCATCACACAATGGAAGAAAACATTTACGAAGCACAAAGGAAGAACACTCGCTCTTCGTAAAAGAAAGGGAGAAGAGGAATCGGCTGGGCAAGGCGGCAACATAGGGACGGCTGGTGGGGAAGAAAGAAACAAAGCCTGGTACGAAGTTTCGCAGGAGAAGAACGTGAATGGAAAGAAACCAAGGAGGAGAAGGGAGAGCCTGTCTCGCTCCACGTATGTTTTTCACTTAGCTAATTAATTGTTTACTTTGGACAAGACTACACTGGGGAAGAAGCTGTGACAGGAGAAACTAAATGAAAAGAAATCACAGGTCTGGGTTGCACAATCCGGGTGAGGCGGCTCACAGCAATGGGAAACTGATGGAGCCAAAGCATGCTTTGCTCGACATACCAGGAAGAGGATAACTTCGGTGCTGTGAGTTGGGTAACACAGGAAAAACAGGTGGGGAAAGATCGGCTGGGCGATAGAAGAGCACATCTCAGCGCGACGTTGAAGGAAGAGAAAAAACAGTCGGCTGGGCCAGTTGGGAGCGAAGGAACAGCAAAGGTGAACGATGGAGCAAACAGGGGAAAACGCCTCGCTCCACGTGAAGGAACAGGAGAGGGGTAACACGACTGGGGCGAGGCTTATGGCGAAGCTACTGGCAAGGCTGGTGACTTCCTACCCCTCGCTCGACCGGTAAGATGGAGCAGCCAAATAGGATGGGTTGAGTGACGAACAGGACGAGTCAACCTAGGGCTCTGAAAATGGCGAACAGGAAAAGGAATGAGAAAGGAGCGAGAACAACGAAGCCTTGTTGGCTTCCGGGCTGGGTGGTGTGTGTGCGTTCAGGTCGTTTGAGACTAGGGGCTTCGAGGGGCTTTGAGTGGCTCTCGTAACAGATAGAAGATCCCGTGAGAAGGCAGCCCGAGAGAGAAAACAAGCAAAAATCCAGAGGAAAGACATTTTAAAACGTAAGAGAAACTGCACAAGCACGAGAAAAATTGAAAGTCCACAAAAGATAAGGCTAAGAAAATGCAAGAGCAGTTGTCACGTACAGTTGCACGAGTGCAGTCAAAAGAGCAGAAACAATAAAAATTTCTGGTCATAATAAACCAGGAAAGGGTGCGGCTGCATAAAGAAAAATGGCGGGGTCATCTTATCATTCAAAAGGAGCGAAAAAAAAAAAGAAAAGCTAACCTCACACAGATGTTGCATGATATTGAAAATAATCTTGACAGTAACGAAGGTTTCTAATGCTAGTCTCACTCTCTGATGAGGTGGTTTTCGTATCATAGTAGTGACAATGTAATGAACAGCGGCGGCAATCAACCAACAAGACGAAGACACTAGGAAAAATTAGTTTACCATATCCTTAATAAGGTTGGGGAAATCATAGCAACCACTTGGAAACAAAAGAGAGGCCACGATATCAACAAAGATGGTGACAAACAAAGGCATAATCAAGAATGAAACGATTGCCGATTAAACACATGAGGCGTAGTCTCCTACCTGGCGTGCAGATGAACTGGTGGCAATTCCTTTGCCCTTATCGCGATACCCAGATTCAGATCCACCTGAATCAACCCACTATCAGAACAACAATTACATACCATAATTAAAATACGGGATAGAAAATTCCTACCATTCCCTCCCCGATCTATAGAACTGACGAACAAACCAATAGTGGAACACAGAAGGCTAGAGCTGATCGTTGGGTTGTACGGAGGAAGGCACACCAAACGAAGAAGAACTGATGGTGGCTAATCAAAATAATGTGAGAAAAGAATTGCAGCTAGAGTAAGCGGATGGACTTAAAAAGGTATGTCCAGGGCCTTAGGGTAATGAACGGGCCCGGAATAAGACAAAATGTACGAAGAAGGTCTTAGGGAGATAAATAGGCCCGGAAACAAGTTTGGGCCCGATAGGTGCAAAATGGTAAATTTTTTACCGTCTCGATTTTCATGCCGGTCAACATGTCAAACATACACGTGGATCACTAAAACAACGCTGACTGGACATACGACTAGGACGGGGTTTCACATGATCCATCATGCAACTCTGAATTAGAAAACTGATGAGTTTGCAGGCTTCCATGTTCAAGCAGTGGCAACCTTCCGAAGGTAGTTGGAAAATGAATCACGCCAAAACCAGCATTCTGAACTTAGTTGGGAGTAGTGAGCAGCAGTTTCAGCTAGCATTGTCTGCTCAAATTTTTCATAATGGTTCCCTTTCACCTCTATCAGGAACTCGAGAGCTGTCTTCAAAAGGCCTCGGTTAGTCTCTTGCCCATCACGTTCTTCTATGATCTGTTCAGTGAAACAATTCCAGTTAAACCCACCTCAACAAAAAGATAATTTCTTACTAATGCACTTTCTGAATGATGACGGACCATGGTCATTACTGATTCCTCCAATTCTTTGTATAGCTTATCGCAGACCTGAAAAGAATGACAAAACATGCCATTACATCCCCAAAATTCGTTAAGCACAAAACAGAATGAACATGAGTAACTCCGTTGCAGTTGTAATATACCATATCGCGGAAGTAATTCGTTGAGATGACATTAAGCGGTGGAAGATTCTTCCTGCTAACATAAGCGGTCTTCAAGCAGAGGAAAAATTTGAATAGGTATAACGTGAAGACCTTATACTCGGACCATAACTGCATAATTTTTGTCAACAGAGCTGCATAATCTTTGTCAACAGAGCGGCACCGCTTTTACCCTCTAATGAAGGAAGTACCTGTTGGGAATTAATCCCTCAAAAGGCAAGAGAGTAAGCAATTGTACTAGATATTTTTCTATAAGAAAAATAACCAGCACAATAACCACAACTACTATACCAAAGAAAAGAACTATTAACTAGAAGAAAACACCCACAATTTAACGAGGTTCGGCCAATTTAGCCTACATCCTCGGACACTACCACTTAATATTTCACTGAAGAAATATTACAAATTACAACTCTCTCAATTCACCTCAATGGGTAAATAGCTAATGTTGTAATGTTTTTGGTGTAAATAGAAGAGAAGTGGAGGCTCTCTTTTATAGAGAGAAAAGAGAGCCTCATCTTGCAATCCCTCAATGTGGGATTGCAAGTTTGGCCAAATACTACAAATCTCTACCTTGGCCAAATATCACATTATTCCCAATGTAGTGTCTTCAATTTCATGCCATGAGGCGCCAATTTAAAATATTAACCAAGTCTAAACAATGTTCAAACTTGGTTCTTGTAACCACTTTGGTCAGCATATCTGCAGGATTCTCAGCTGTAGGTATCTTTTGGATAAGTATCTCCTCTTCTTCGAGAATCTCCCGCACAAAATGATAGCGAACATCAATGTGCTTTGTCCGTGCATGAAAGACTTGATTCTTTGCTAAATGAATAGCACTCTGACTGTCAGAAAATGATACAAGTTGTTTTTTACCAACTCCCAAGTCTTCAAGTAACCCATAAAGCCAAATAGCTTCCTTCACAGCTTCTGTAATTGCCATATACTCTACTTCTGTTGTAGACAAAGCCACCGTTGACTGCAAAGTAGATTTCCAACTAACTGGCGCTTTTGCTGAAGTAAACAAATAGCCAGTTGTAGATCGTCGCTTATCCAAATCTCCTGCATAGTCAGAATCACAATATCCAACCATATATAAACCAAGTGATTCTCCTCTCTCAAATACCAAGCCAATGTCTACAGTACTTTGGATATACCGTAGAATCCATTTTATAGCTTTCCAGTGACCCTTGCCTGGGTTATGCATATACCTGCTCACAACACTAACAGCTTGTGAAATATCTGGTCTCGTACACACCATAGCATACATCAGACTTCCAACTGCATTTGCATAAGGAATTTTTGCCATGTATTCTCACTCTTCATCTGTTGTTGGAGATAGGGTACTTACAGGTTTTGTATTTTCATGCATACCAAAACGTTGCAGTACCTTTTCCAAATATTGCTTTTGTTTTAGCCAAAGCTTGCCTCTCCCTTTGTCTCTGTTGATCTCCATGCCGAGAATTTTCTTAGCTTCCCCAAGATCCTTCATCTCGAACTCTTTACTCAATTAAGCCTTTATTTTGTCAATCTCAGCTTGGCTCTTTGTTGCTATCAGCATATCATCCACATATAAGAGTAAATAGATGTAGGATTCATCTTGAAGTCTTCGCAGATAAACACAATGATCATATTTGCTTCTTGTGTACTTTTGGCTTCTCATAAATTTATCAAATCGTTTGTACCACTGCCTTGGAGATTGCTTTAGTCCATACAAAGATTTGTTTAATTTACAAACCAAATTTTCCTTACCAGCACTTTTAAATCCTTCTGGCTGAACCATGTAGATCTCCTCATCCAAATCACCATGTAAGAATGCGGTCTTCACATCAAGTTGAGCTAACTCCAAATTCAACTGTGCTACCAAGGCCAACAAAATTCTGATAGAGGAATGTTTAACAACTGGAGAAAATACCTCATTGTAATCAATTCCTTCCTTCTGAGCGTAGCCTTTAGCCACTAACCTTGCCTTGTAGCGTGGATCTTCTTTGTCAGGAAATCCTTCTTTCTTAGCGAATACCCATTTGCATCCAATTGCCTTCTTGGTTTTAGGTAGTTGTGTCAGCTTTCACGTCTTATTCTTCTCAAGTGACTGCATTTCTTCCTCCATTGCACTTGCCCATCTTTCGCTATCTGTAGCTTGGATTGCTTCTGAGTAAGTGGATGGAACATCGTCATGAACTGGAAGTGCATAAGCCACCATATCTGCAAAACGAGCAAGTTTGTGAATCTCTCTTCTCTCTCGTCTGACGGCAATTGGCTCTGATTGCTGTTGAGTTTCTTGAGTCAGCAACTCTTCATCTTCTGACTCCTCCTCTGCCATCGGAGAATCAGTCATAATGCTGCTGGCTGGAATTATCTGCTCGAAATCCACCTGCTTTGGTATATGCTCCACCTGCCGCTGAGTACTATCAGTCCCTTCTGGATTTACCTTCTTCAACATAGAAGATTCATCAAATGTAACATCCCTACTGATAATTGTCTTCTTTGACTCCAAGCACCACAAACGATATCCTTTGACGCCAGTAGTAAAGCCCATGAAAAGAGACTTCTTCGCTCGTGGATCTAACTTTGATTCATTCACATGATAATATACAGTAGAGCCAAAAACATGTAAAATGTCATAATCAGTAGCATGTTTTCCAGACCATACCTCCAATAGATTTTTTCCATTAAGAACAGATGATGGCAAACGATTCACGATGTGTTGTGCATATGTCACAGCCTCAGCCCAAAATCTTCTGTCCAACCCAGCATTAGACAGCATACAACGAACTTTCTCCACTAGTGTTCGATTCATACGCTCGGACACCCCGTTCTGTTGAGGTGTTTTTCTGACTGTAAAGTGCCGGACTATTCCACTTTCTTGGCATGCCTCCTGGAATGGATCACTCTTGTATTCTCCTCCATTGTCTGTTCGGAGAACTTTGATCTTTCTTCCTGTTTGATTTTCAACTTGAGCTTTCCACTTTAGAAAAATCCCCAGCACCTCATCCTTGCTCTTCATCATGAATACCCAAACTCTCCTGGAAAAATCATCAACAAAAGTGACAAAATAATGCCTACCTCCAAGTGATGGAGTCTTGGCAGGTCCCCATTCATCAGAATGCACATAATCCAAAATACCTTTAGTATTATGAATAGCAGTGCCAAATTTCACTCTTCGTTGTTTTCCCAGTACATAATGTTCACATAATTCTAACTTACAGGTCTTCATACCTTTCAATAATCCTTGTTTGGACAGAATTTGCAAGGATTTTTCTCCAGCATGTCCCAATCGCATGTGCCACAGCTTTGTCATCTCAGCATCCTTCTTGCTACTTGAAGTTGTTGTCGCCACGGTCCCAACTACTGTACTACCTTGGAAGTAATACAGATTGTTTCTTCTGATTCCTCTCAGCATCACAAGTGCTCCAGAAGTTGCTTTGAGAACTCCATCTCGTAATGTCACAACTAGGCCTTTTGATTCTAAAGCTCCCAATGAGATCAGATTCTTCTTTAGCTTTGGCACGTATCGTACATCCTTCAGAATTCTGGTGGATCCGTTATGATTCTGTAGCTTGATTGAACCTATCCCAGTTGTTTTACATGAATTGTTATTTCCCATGTAAACAACTCCGCCATCGAGTTCCTGAAATTCAAAGAACCACTCCCGAATGGGACACATATGATAGGTACATCCAGAATCTAATATCCACTCATCTGGGTGTGTTTCTGAAGATGAAATCACCAAGGAGATATCTGACTCTCCATCACTTTTGCATTCTGCGACATTTGCATCACGTGGAGCTATGGTTTTCTTACTCAGCTTCGGACAGTTTTTCTTCCAGTGTCCCTTCTCGTGACAGAAAGCACATTCATCTTTAGCAATTCTGCTCTTCGATTTAGACCTCCCTCTTCTCCCTGTTGATTTGTTTTGTTGACGACCTCGTGCCACCAATGCTTCTTCAGACGTCAACGATTTGACTTTCATTTTGTCCTGCTTTCTCAATTCATGACTATATAAAGTAGAACGAACAGCATCTAGTGATACATGCTCTTTACCATGAAGTAAAGTAATCTCCAAATGTTCAAATTCATCAGGGAGAGATGATAACAACATCAAAGCTAAATCTTCATCTTCAAATTTCACATCTAAATTCAGCAGATTTGCAACTAATTGGTCAAAAATAGTGATATGCTCATTCATAGTAGTACCTGGTCGGTAATTAAACCGAAAGAGTCTTTTCTTCATAAGGAGTTTATTCTGACCACTCTTCTTCAGAAATTTATCCTCCAGTGCCTTCCATAGTTTGTTAGCAAAAGTCTCTCTTGAGAATGCATACTTCTGCTTCTTGGACAAGCATAATCGAATCGTACCACACGCCAACCGATTTATGGTAATCCAATCTCTATCTTCAATGTCTTCTGGTTTCTTTTCGTCAATGGCAATGTCAAGGCCTTGTTGGAAAAGAGAGTCCAAGACTTCCCCTTGCCACATACCGAAATGGCCAGTACCATCAAATATATCCACCACCAATTTCAAACTGGGTTGTGGAATCCTTGACCATGATGACCTGTTTGTCATGCTTGATGTTGCTATAGCCTCCTCTTTAGCTGTCATTTCCCTCTATCTTCTGTTAATAGCTATCAATGCGGAACAATGAGCCAAAGGAAAAACTTTTCTGTTGTGGCAGATCAGATAAAACTGCAACCACAGAGCATACTCAGTATAACCTTCGACTACGCGGACAACCCTCCGGCTTCACGAACAACCCTCTGCCTCCACAGATGAACCTCTGGTTCTAAAGACGAACCTTCGGCTCCGGTACCACTTGTTGGGAATTAATCCCTCAAAAGGCAAGAGAGTAAGCAATTGTACTAGATATTTTTCTATAAGAAAAATAACCAGCACAATAACCACAACTACTATACCAAAGAAAAGAACTATTAACTAGAAGAAAACACCCACAATTTAACGAGGTTCGGCCAATTTAGCCTACGTCCTCGGACACTACCACTTAATATTTCACTGAAGAAATATTACAAATTACAACTCTCTCAATTCACCTCAATGGGTAAATAGCTAATGTTGTAATGTTTTTGGTGTACATAGAAGAGAAGTGGAGGCTCTCTTTTATAGGGAGAAAAGAGAGCCTCATCTTGCAATCCCTCGATGTGGGATTGCAAGTTTGGCCAAATACTACAGTACCTGTAATAACAAGTTAGGTTACTGTCACAACCCGGCCCCCGGACCCTCGGCCCAGGGGGGCCCGGACGTGTATGTGAGTGTGATGGATCACAACTGCAACCCTCAGTTGGGCTTATAACCACGGGGCCTAAAAGATGTATCTTATTACAAATGATCCACTCACACAACACATATAAGTCCAAGACCTCCTCCGCTCCTTTCCGATGTGGAATTGGGTAACCTGACCCCCCCTACGGGCTGGATCTCACAATCTCCCCTCCTTATAGACCTCGTGTCCTCACGAGGGGAGCCAAACGTAACTGACGTGGGCCCAAACGTGAACACACAACACTGCCCAAGCCCACCAGGAAGAGGAAACGAGATAGGCTCTGCTTCCATTTGTCACGACCCGGCCCCCCGGCCTTTCGGCCCAGCGGGCCGGGACGTGTATGTGCGTGTGATGGATCACAACTGCAACGCTCGGTTGAGCTTATAACCACATGGCCCAAAAAATGCATCTTGTTACAAATGATACCATCACACAACACATATAAGCCCAAGACCTCCCTCGCTCTTTTCCGATGTGGGATTGAGTAACCTGACCCCCCCTACGGGCTGGGTCTCACAGTTACAATATGCAACAAATGAGTCTTGAATCAGATATAATATACTCTTCCGAATTTGAATCAGATATTTCGGGGGAAGCAATTGCTACAGCTCTTTCTTTCTTGGGGGACCTTAGACTATACTAAGACTTAATTAGGAGATAAGTTAAATATTGCATCCTGCAAATCTTACCCTTTCCTGAATTCTCTCTGCCAAATAGTTCGTGTATTTGTCTTACACCTGACTTGAGACAGATGACTTTTCCCAGTAGATGTTATAAATACAACTAAAACAATGGTTAAGCACGCATCTCATTCCATCAAAATACTGCAATATAGGTTACAGAAAACATGAGAACTTGAACCAAATTAAAACTTTTAAAGGATATTTGAAGACTTGTATATTTTCCTTTGTAGTGAACCGCAGGCAGTGGCCTTCAGATATCTTAATATCATCCACTATCTTGTATTTTTCATCTACGGCGGCCATCTTCACTTGGCTGAGGCCCAAGATAGGGAAAATTAGACTGCAATTATTTGATCACTAGTAGATTATGGATGATCAGAAGGGAGTGATCTAATCTATAACTGAACAAGATAGAAAGCGATAATATGTGTTAACTACACATAAAACGTAAAATTTGACAAACCTATGATTTGTTAGTTATCAGAAGTGAGGAAAGGGCACCAAGAACCCGAAGCAACGAGAGTGAGAATATAATGAACCAACGAGACAACTTTGACGGTAGCAAAACACAAGAACCATGAACGGGATGGATAGCTTCTTCAGTTGCAGGCCGGAGCTGGAATTGCTACAGAGACTAGCGAGAGAGTAGAAGAAGTCTGAAGATTGAGCTTAAAAAGTGAAAGGAGTCCATGGGTAATTTTACGGTGTTCTATGCAAGATTTTTATTCCTTTTTGACAGATTTTCAAACTTAATATCTAATCAGCTATAAAGAGCATGCTGAATGGACATCATAACCAAAATTTTAATTGTCTTCAATGTCATTTTGTTCTTCCGACCAATTAACTTAAACATTATCCAATAATTTCATGTACTTTCAATTAGAGGGAGTAAAAGCTTAAATAGTTGTCACGACCGAATATCAGACTACGCGTCATTCGGCTTCGTGCGGGACCCGGCCCCCAAATCAAGGTACACGTTTCCCACCAAAGGAGCTAATTCCCCACTATGTTCCCCACTAAGAGAGGGAATCAAGGAACTCACTTGGGATCCGTGTTTGTGTTTTCTCTAAGAGAGGGAATCAAGGAATGCACTTGGGATCCGTGTTTGTGCTTTCTACTTTTGTATATAACCGTTAGATTATACGGCTTGATCTCCACCATCCATTGGGGAGTTGTAAAGGCTATATAAGGGGTGCCTCCCCTCATTTGTAATCATCCCACAACATCCAGCAATACTTGCAATATTGAGAGTTTAGAGCTTTCTCTCCATTCTTGTGTGTCTCTCTCCTTTCGGTTCGGTTCTAAGCTTAGCATTCTAGCTAGCTTTGTGAGGAAGGCTTACTTAGTCTATTGCGAGAGCGATAGTCTAAGGCCGCACGGAGAGTTTCTATTCCGCAAAACTCTAGTCCCGTGACAGTTGGTAGCGGAGCTACGGCTCAATCCTTTGAGAGAGATATAGAAATGGAGATGCCTACTACTTCTGATGCCAATATCCATTTTGAAGAGGAGGTCGAGGAGGTCCGTGTGGGGAGACTACCCCAACGTGCTCCCGAACCTAAGAAGAGAATGAAGACTGTTGATCATCTGTCATCATTGGAGGCAAGGATCACTCGTATGGAGGTGAAGGTTGCCGATGACAAGGATATGCTTGAGGAATATGGCCAACGCATAAGCGAGCTCGAGTCAGGGGACGTGAATGAGCTTCGTGAGGAGATGCAAGGCGCCCTCATTGCTATCCACTCTTGGAGGGAAGAGTTAGATGACTTCAAGGTAAATCTTCTTGCCGAGATCTCTTCATTTAAGGATGATTTGGTTGGAATCAGGGAAGATTGCAAGAAGGGAAATGCGCAAGGGGTTGCCAAACCCAAGCTGAAGCTGGATGTCCCAAGGCCAAAGTCATTTGGTGGGACGAGGAATGCCAAGGAAGTGGACAACTTCCTTTTCAACCTTGAACAATACTTTCAAGGGGTGGGCATGGAGAGCGATAGAGATCGACTTTCCCAAGCCCCACTGTATCTAACCGACAGTGCCACAACCTGGTGGAGAATGAAGCATGCTCAAATCAAGCGTGGCACCTTGAAGTTAGAGACGTGGGCAGATTTCAAAAGGCTCCTGAGAGCACAATTCTCACCAAGAAATGTGGAGCTAGAAGCAAGGGAGAAGCTTCGCAGGTTGTCCCACAAGGGCGACATCCGAGACTACGTGAGGGAGTTCACGGAAGTCTTGTTGGAGATCCCAGACATGCCCGAGACGGAAGCCATATACGTGTTTCTGGAAGGCCTATAGAGTTGGGCCAAGTTGGAGATTCATCGATGCAATGCCAATGAGCTAAACGATGTCATTGCTGAGGTTGAATCTTTGGCAGAATTTGAAAGGAAGCCCGAGGGTTCAAGCCCACCTAAGCCTATGAGTTTCCGCGACTACAAGGCTAAAGGTGGGGGAGCAGTCCACGAAGCCAAGGAGTGGAAGGACAAACCTTTCAAGTCCTTCAGATCCTTCCGTCCAGCCAAACCCACACATGGGGGAGGTGAAAATCGGGGCAAGGGCGAGAGACTCAAGCTCTCATGTTTTCTATGTGAGGGGCCACATAGAGCTGTGGATTGCCCCAAGAGGAACAAGCTGGCAGCCATGGTCAGGGAGGCCGAAGAAATGGAAGCACCAAGGATGTGTTCCATGCAATTGTTGAGTGCTGTTAAAGCATCAACAAAAGATACCAAGGTGGAGCAAGCTGGAAGAATGTTTGCTAAACCCATCGTGCAAGGGAGGGAGTCCCGTGCATTGATCGATACCGGTGCTACTCACAACTTCATGAAGAAGGAGGAAGCACAACGACTTGGCATCAAGTTCAAAGAGGAGCAAGGCTGGCTGAAGACGGTGAACACTAAAGCCCAGCCAATCTTTGGAGTAGCCCGAGGGGTCGAGCTACAAATGGGAGAATGGAAAGGTAAACTTGACTTCTCCATTGTTCCTATGGATGATTTTCCGATTGTATTAGGGATGCAATTCCTGGATCAGACGAGAGCAATCCCAGTGTCTTGCACAAACACCCTCATACTTTCGGAAGGGAGCCAGTGTTGCGTGGTGCCTGTTGCTCGAGAGAAGGAGCTGAAGGCAAAAACACTTGCAGCCATCAGCCAACCGGAGAGTCCTTTGCTGGAAAGGATCCAAGGGGATATGAAACAAAAACCCCAAGTTCAGGCCATGGCAGAACAAGTGAAGCAAGGGTCGAATCCATCCTCCTATCGTGTTGTCAAAGAGTGTGACAAGCAGAGGGACATTGCAAGAGTGCAATTACCCAAGGAGACAAAGAGGAAGGCAAATTGGGTAGACACAAAGAGGCAACCCTTGGAGTTTGACGAAGGGGATCTTGTGTTGGTGAAGCTGAGGCCTCACCAAAGCCGAGTTTTTGCCAAGTTGCACAAGGGGCTAGTGCGACGATACGAGGGTCCTTTCAAGGTGTTGAAGAGGATTGGCAAAGTATCATACAAGTTGGAATTACCACCAAGATTGGAGTTCCATCCGGTCTTCCATGTGAGTTTGCTGAAACCATTCCAAGAGGACAAGGCAGATCCGGAGAGGGGGAAGTCCAAGAGAGCTCCCATGGCTGTGACCAATGCCTATGATAAGAAGCTTGACGAGATCTTATCAAGGCGAGTGGTGCAAAAACGTGGGAAGCATATGAACCATGTGGAGTACTTGGTTCGATGGAAAGGCGACCCTCCTAGCGAGACAAGCTGGGAGAAAGATTTCGATCTTTGGCAGTACCAAGACGAAATCAATGAGTTCTTGAGGCAGGACACAACGAGGGCGTTGTCGAGTTTGGTGGGGGAGAATGTCACGACCGAATATCAGACTACGCGTCATTCGGCTTCGTGCGGGACCCGGCCCCCAAATCAACGTACACGTTTCCCACCAAAGGAGCTAATTCCCCACTATGTTCCCCACTAAGAGAGGGAATCAAGGAACTCACTTGGGATCCGTGTTTGTGTTTTCTCTAAGAGAGGGAATCAAGGAATGCACTTGGGATCCGTGTTTGTGCTTTCTACTTTTGTATATAACCGTTAGATTATACGGCTTGATCTCCACCATCCATTGGGGAGTTGTAAAGGCTATATAAGGGGTGCCTCCCCTCATTTGTAATCATCCCACAACATCCAGCAATACTTGCAATATTGAGAGTTTAGAGCTTTCTCTCCATTCTTGTGTGTCTCTCTCCTTTCGGTTCGGTTCTAAGCTTAGCATTCTAGCTAGCTTTGTGAGGAAGGCTTACTTAGTCTATTGCGAGAGCGATAGTCTAAGGCCGCACGGAGAGTTTCTATTCCGCAAAACTCTAGTCCCGTGACATAGTGCACATGGAGTATCATAACATTATCCAAGTCAAAAGTTAACTCCAAGTTTGCATAAAAATATTTAGAAAATGGAAAGAGAAAATAGATATGGCCTGGCAAAAGTTGTCAGGAATCTTCCGCCAAACCTGTTTTCAACATTCAGTACGTATGCTTTTTCATTTTTGGGTATTGGTACGGTAAACATGATTACTTTCTCCCCAAGAAATAAGAAAAGGAAAAAGCATGATTCACCGGGGTGGTTGAGTGGTTGAACGATTCATGCGTATCTGATGAGTCACCAGATAAGATTCACATAACCGTACCCAGGCAATGTGCTAGAGAATAGGTGAGTTGGGTAAAAATAATGTATAAAAATAAATCTTTATATTTGGTTTTTTTATTAAAAATAAATAATTTAATATCTGATGATTTATCTACTTAATAGATAATTTAATATATATGTTCCAACATCATACAAATTGATTATAAAAATTATATTATATAATAAAGGGTTTAATAACCTTCAAAAACCAATCAAACCTAAAGAAATCTAAACTCTTTCATTTTTCTATATATTATCCTTCCGAATTTCCACTTCTCTCTATAAATGAACTCATCCCAAAACCTAATCAGTTCCTTAATGTCTTTTTCTTTCCTTGTTTCATTTTTCAATTGTTGAGAAATCCACATTTTTTTAGGCATTCTTTGATCTCGACCGACTCAATCCAATTAATCGCAGAAGTGTTTTTCTTTTCGATTGAGCTTCTCTTGGCCCTTGGCCTTTCATGAAGATGAACTGATATACTGGCATTCTCTTCCAACTCCGTATCCTTACGGCAAACTATGTAAAGACCCGAACCCGAAAATCAGGCCCTTACCGCCGTGAAACCCGGACAAACCCAACACGTGGACCAATCTGAATCCCACAAGGCTTAGACGACTTTTCAAACACGATTCCCAAAACAAACGTATTTAATATTTCAAAAATTGGAACATATCAAATAAGAAACAGACATCTGGCATAAAAATCGGAGTGAACAAAATACCACAGCGGAAGACTTTATTCGAATGGACCAAAAATATTCAAAATAAAAAACAAGTCCATATAGCCATAAGTCCAAAATCACAAACTGGGCTTAAAGCCCGGAACATAAAAACCATATAAAATAAAATGTGAGTCAAAACGTCAAAACGAGTCAAACAGGAAATGTCAGAAAAGAAAACCGTATAAAACATGCAAGTGCGATAGTCCAGCCAAGTGGTAGGACGCACTCAAACCTCAAACGCCGTCTACGACTCACGAACTACTCCTGAAAGGGGGAAACAACAACGGGTGAGATAATAAAATCTTAGTAGGAGTCACAACATCATATGTCTTTACGGGGAAACGAGAGTATAAACAAGAAGAGAAGAAATGGATTACTATACGAATAAGGACGTAACTGAAACAACCTGAAGAATATGGAATTCACACATTTAATATTATAACGTAAAACATGATTCCAGCCCAATAGGTTATAACTCAACAACTCGTAACGTAACAAGGCATACAATGTCGATCAAAATCCCATCAGGATGGACATAATAAAACACTCCAAGAGTAACCCCGCTAAAGGGAAACCTGGAAGCCCACTGGCAGTGTAAATTTATATTTTTAGAAAAAATACTGAATACGTAACCCTTACCACCAGTGTTGTCCGAGACTAGGCAGAGAAAACACAACACATATCATACCCATCTCATTACTCCATACGAACCAACCTGCGAAGACGTGGCAGGCAAACGAAACGAACCAACCTGCGAAGACATGGCAGGCAAACGAAAACAACACCCATACGACTCCCAAACAGGTAAGCAACTCTCCCCTAACACTGGGATTCCGTATACTCACCTCGCATTGGCCAAGCGAACGTTTAACCATTGTAGATACACAAACTGAAGCATATAGACGGTTTATAAAACTACATTTTGTCAAACGTTACAGTTCCAAAAATACTACGTTGTCAATATACTTAATAAAAACCATAATACCACGGATCGCGCCATTGCGATCAGAACGTCGAAATTACCAAACAGGGAGGTTTTCACTTTTTGGTCAAAGGTCAAAGTCAACGGTTAACGTTAGTCAACGGTCAACGGTCAATGTCCCCGGTCAACGGTCGTCGGCGGTGGCTGGAACATTCCAACTTCATCCAAAACCGAAAATTTTTACATCAAAACAAAGCTACAACCATCAGGAATACGAATCCTAAAACAAAACTTCAAAACTCACCTCCGATCTGCGCGCGCCCGTGGTCCGATGAGAGGAACGCAACGGTGTAGACGGTCGGTGACGATACCGAAGGTGAACAACGATGGTAAAGAAGAGGAGTGAGGCAGGGGGTTATCGGTAGCAGGGGAAAAAAAAATAAAACAGTGAAAGGGTATATAACCCTGTGGGTGACGTGGCAAAATTTTGCCACGTCAGCCCCTCTCTTAAGTACAGGTCTCACAACCTACCCCCCTTACAAAAATTTCAGCCTCGAAATTTACGTACTGTACTACTGGAAGAGATAGGGGTAACGCTCCCGCATAGACTCCTCAGTCTCCCAAGAGACTTCCTCGGAACTACCACTACGCCAAGAAACTCGAACTATAGGGACTAAACGACTGCGAAACTGCCTGATCGACTCGTTAATGATAGCCACTGGCTGAGCTGGAAATGACAAGTCACTAGCAACCTCTACCGGCGGTGCATCCAACACGTGTGACGGATCCCGAACGTACTTCCGTAGCATACAAATATGGAATAAACTATGGATCCTCTCCAAGGACGGTGGCAAAGCAAGACGGTATGCCACTGGTCCAACCCGCTAGGTGATCTCATACAGTCCAATAAAATGCGGCGCTAACTTGCCTCGCTGCTGGAACCGAACTAGTCCTTTCCATGGTTCAACCTTCAGGAATACTTTGTCACCAACCTGAAACTCAAGGTCACGACGTCGGTTGTTTGCATAACTCCGCTGTCTGTCCTGAGCTATCTGCAAATGCTGTCTGATCAAAGCCAACTGCTTTGTCGCCTGATCTATCAACTCGGGACTGTCCAGACGTCTCTCGCCTACCTCATCCCAACACAGGTGTGTACGACAACGTCTACCATACAAGGCCTCATACGGTGCCATACAGATGCTGACTTGGAAACTATTGTTGTAGGAAAACTCTGCTAACGGAAGACATCTATCCCATATAGTCTGTTTGTCGAGTGCACAAGCTCAAAGCATATCCTCCAACGTCTGGATCGTCCTCTCTGACTGTCCATCCGTCTGCGGGTGAAAAGCCGTACTGAAGTTCAGACGGGTACCCAAAGCACCCTGAAACTTCCCCCAGAAACGAGAAGTAAATCTCGGGTCTCGGTCTGAAATGATAGAGACTGGAACTCCATGAAGTCTGAAGATCTCATCAATATACCGGTGAGCTAACTTCTCCGGTGTATCGGTAACTCGTACTGGCAAGAAGTGGGCTGACTTGGTCAACCTGTCTACGATCACCCACACCGCGTCAAAACCTCACTGAGTCCTCAGCAAACCCACAACAAAGTCCATCGTGACATGCTCCCACTTCCATTCCGGAATCGGAAGCGATTGGAGCAGACCGGCGGGTTTCTGATGCTCGGCCTTGACCTGCTGGCAAACTAAGCAACGAGCGACAAACTCAGCGATGTGTCTCTTCATCCCCGACCACCAATACTGCTCTCGCAAGTCCCGATACATCTTGGTGCTGCCGGGATGAATCGAGAACATAGAACTGTGTGCCTCGGTCAAAATCAACTGACGCAACTCCTCATCTCGAGGAACACAAATTCTGCCTCGGAATGTCAGAATACCATCATCTCGAACCCTATACTCACTGACTGTGTCACCACTAGTACTACTATCCAGCTGCTGTCTCAACTGAACCAACACTGGATCCTCTAACTGCTTGACTCGGATTTCCTCAAGTAAAGAGGGTCTGGCAACAACCTGAGCCAACAAAGCTCCAGAACCGTCATTGTCAAGCTGGACTCAAGATGCTCTAAAACACATAAGCATCGGAAAGTATTCTGAACGGATATACGCTAAGGAAGAAGAAGTCTTCCTACTTAGAGCATCAGCAACTACGTTGGCTTTACCGGGATGATAATCGATCACAAGGTCATAGTATTTTATCAATTCAAGCCACCTCCTCTGTCTCAAGTTAAGCTCTTTCTGGGTCAGGAGGTACTTGAGACTCTTATGATTTGTGAAGACTCTGCAAGTCTCAGCATACAGATAGTGGCGCCAAATCTTCAATGCGAATACCATGGCCGCTAACTCCAAATCATGTGTCGGGTAATTGCACTCGTGTGGCCTCAACTGTCGCGAGGCGTAGGCAACTACCTTCCCATCCTGCATCAGTACACAACCCAAACCATGCTTTAATGCATCACTGAACACCACATATTCCTTACCACTGATCGTTAAGGTAAGAATAGGAGCGAAAACCAATCTGGACTTCAACTCCTCAAAACTCTGTTGACACTTCTCAGACCACACAAATGGTTCACCTTTACGTGTCAAACGAGTCAACGGTCCTGCTAACGTCAAGAAGTTCTCCACAAATCATCGGTAATAACCGGCTAAACCCAGAAAACTTCGTATCTCAGGCACATTACGGGGAGGTTCCCATGATACAACAGCCTCGATCTTCTAGGGATCCACCAATACTCCTATAACCGACACAACATGTCCCAAGAAAATGACTTCTCCTAACCAGAACTCGCACTTAGAAAACTTGGCGTATAACTGTCGAGCTCTAAGTGTCTCCAATACCATCCTCAAATGCTCAGAATGCTCCTCCTCTGACTTTGAATAAATGAGGATGTCATCAATGAAGATAATCACGAATCGATCAAGGTACTCCCGGAATACTCGGTTCATCAAATCCATGAAGACGGCCGGTGCATTCGTCCATCCGAATGGCATGACCAGGAACTCGTAGTGCCCGTAACGAGACCTGAAAGCTGTCTTCGGGACATCCGACTCACGGACTCGCAACTGATGATAACCCGATCTCAAATCAATCTTTGAGAACACCGACGCTCCCTGAAGCTGGTCGAACAGATCATCTATTCGGGGCAGAGGGTACCTGTTCTTTATAGTAACCCAGTTCAACTGCCGGTAATCAATGCACAACCGTAGTGAACCATCCTTCTTCTTTACGAACAATACCGGTGCTCCCTATGGAGAAACACTGGGTCGGATGAAACCACGATCTACCAGATCCTCCAATTGAGCCTTCAGCTCCTTCATTTCTACTGGAGCCATCCGATACAGCGGGATGGATATCGGGTTTGTTCCTGGAATCAACTCGATCCCGAACTCCACCTCTCTCTCTGGTGATAACCCGACTACGTCATCTGGGAATACATCCCGAAACTCACTGGCAACCGGAACTTGATTCAACTCCGGCGACTCGGCTGAGGTATCTCTGACATGGGCCAGAAACGTCGTACAACCCTTACTGATTATCTTCTTCGCACTAAGCCATGAGATCGCACAAGTAGGCACAATACGCCTATCTCCCTCGAAGCAATACTCCGAACTATCAGGTAGACTAAACTAAACCCGCTTGGTGAAACACTCCATTCGGGCACGATATCGGGCTAAGCAATCCATACCCAATATAACATCAAACTCCCGGATGTTAAGCGGAATCAAATCTGCCTCCAACTCAGGTGTACTCAACCCCAGAACGCAACCTTTACACACCTGACTGCATGTCAAAAGCTCACCTAACGGGGTCATAACCTCAATAGGTGGAGCTAACGGAGACAACAGGCGGTCTGCACGAGCTGAAATTCTAGGACCGAAAAAAGATCTATTTGCTCCTGGATCTAACAAAACTCGAGCAAGAACAGAAAATACAGTAATAGTACCTGTCACCACGTCGGGGCTAGCATAGGCCTCAGCATCAGTCAAGGTAAAGAAACGGGTCTGTCTCGTCTGTGCTGGCTGACTGGACTGCTGACCCGATGTCTGACTACCAGAAGGTCTGCCTGGTGTTCTGGACGGTGGCCTGGTAGGACCTTGGGAAGGTGTGCGACTGCCAACTGGTCTCGCAGCACTAAAGGACTGTGATCTTGGCAGCTTCGGGCAGTCCCTCGCCATATGACTAAAGTCTGAGCAATTGTAACACTGTCTGTTCTTTGGACATGGCGGAATGTGGCGCTTCTGACATCTGTCGCACCACGGCATGAGTCTACCTGTGCTATGACTGGAAGCTATCGACTGTGACTGAGCAGGTGTGTGGCTATCGCCTCGTAAATGAGATGGCCTCGGGGGATACGGTCCTACTGAACGACTCGGTTGACGGTCAGATCTCGAACTGTGTCTAACTGGACCTCTGCTAGGTGCGGGGTCACTGCGGGGTTGACTAGTCGTCATCCTCTAACCTGAACTTTGACCCAAAACCATCTTCTCGGCATTCGCAGCAGCAATAACTAACGCCTTGAGATTGTCCACTGGAGTCGTCCCCACAATCGTCCTGATGTCATGACGTAGACCGTCCTGGAAGCGACGGGCTAACTGAACCTCTGTACCATCCTCAAGAGGTGCGAAACAGGACAACTCTCTGAGCTTCTTCTCGAACTCTAAAACAGTCCGAGTACCCTGCTCAATGCGGTAAAAATCTGCTCTCTTGGCATTCTGGTGAAACTCTGTGTAGAACCTGTCATTGAACAACTCAAGAAACTCGGCCCATGACGGTAACTGACCTCGGAACCTCAGACTGACAAACATCCACCACGTCAAAGCTTCTCCCTTAAGCAGATAGGTGGCTATACCAACCTTGTCCTCCTCGGACAATCGTATAGCCATCGCTGCTCGATCGAGCTCTACTAGCCACTCACGAGACTCAGTTGGACCCTTCGTACCAGTGAAGTTGGTACATCCCAACTCTCGAGCATCCTTTAGCAACTTCGTGAAGCTGCGCTCCCTAGCATCTCTTTGCGGAATCGGGGCCACAAGTTGCTGAACTGGAGCAACAGGTGCCTGAGGTGGGGCTGGTGCCGGAACAGGCTGGGACTGGGCTACTAACTGTTGTAAGGTAGCCAAAATCGCTGCTAAGGCCGGGTCTGAAGTCGGTGCAGCTGGAGCAACAGGCGCGGCTGGTGGAACCTGGTCACCCTGATCCTGTCCTGGCCTATGAACTGACTCGCCACTAACATCCTGGCGGTCTCGTGCTGCCGTAGTACGTGTCCTAACCATACTGTACACATCAAACAAACAAGGACATCCTAATTAGTCTAAAGACTAAAAAGGGACAATTAATACGATACAACGCTGGACTATGCACGTGCAGTGTAGTGAGTTGGTTCTGTCTAAAACATAAAACAATGACAGGGTTTAAGGTAGACTAATGGGCTTCAAAAGGGTATTTATAGGGCTTAGGGTAATAAACGGGCCTGGAACTAAAACAAAGGTTAAGAGGCCCTAAAGGGAATAAACAGGCCCGAGAACAAGCCCGAGTCCAATAGGGGCAAAACGGTATATTTTCACCGTCTCGGTTTCTGTCCCGGTCAACATGACAAACACACACTTGGACCACTAATACGATGCTGACTAGACATATGACTAGGACGGGGTTTCACAAACTATCTCTAGATGGCAAAGTGAAAAGTGGAATGGATCCGCACATCCCTCTATTCCAATAGAAAACGTTAGCTTTGACAAGACCGGGAATAGTTGAAAAAGAGAAAAAGTACAATATCCGAGGTTGAAGGATCCAAGTCCCAAGGCACGGGAGGAGTTCATTTCGGAAGAACCGATGGCATTGAAGATGACGTAGCTTAACGTCAATGGAAGAATTAGCTCAAGCCACTGTACCGGTATAGGAGCCTTTAGGCCTATCGAACATAGGAGCGGGGGAGGGGCCACAAAACTCAGCTGCCATCATAAAATGAACCAATATAGCTACATGGCTCATGAACTACTCCTGAAAGGGGGAAACATCAACGGGTGAGATAAAAATCTCAGTAGGAGACACAACATCATATGTCCTACGGGGAAATCAAAACACATACAAGAAGAAAAGGAACGGTTTACTATACGAACAAGGACGTAATCGAAGCAACCCGAAGAATATGGAATTCACACATTTGATTTTATAATATAATATGTAGTTCCAGCCCAATAAGTTATAACTCAATAACTCGTAACATAACACACCTAACAATGCCAACCAAAAACCCATCGGGATGGACATAATAAATCACCCCTCGAGTTACCTTGCTAAAGGGAAACCTGGAGCCCACTGGCAGTGTAAATTTATATTTTAGGAAAAATACTATATTTACATACGTAACCTCTACCGCCAGTGTTGTCCGAGACTAGGCAGAGAAAACATAACACGTATCATACCCGTCTCCTTACTCGATACGAACTAACCTACGAAGACGTGGCAGGAAAACGAAAACAACACCCATACGACTCCCGAACAGGTAACCAACTCTCCCCTATCACTGGGATTCCATATACTCACCTCGCATTGGCCAAGTGAACGTTTAATAACTGTAGATATCAACTGATACATAAAGAAAGTTTATAAAACTATATTTTGACAAGCGTTACAGTTCCAAAGATACTACATTATTAATATGCTCGATAAAATCCATAATACCAAAAAAATAGGCTTGTAAATTCGTATACTTGACTAACCCACACATTTCGTTATGAACTCACCCTACGATTTAGTTAAACTAACTAACTAATATTTGGAAGATCCAGAATTAATGTCTTTACGAAACCCATAATTAAATATAAGAAAATATTAGGCATAGATCTCATTCTCACTATTTATTATTATTACTTACTTTATTAATTAATTAATTTGGTGCAACTACAACGGAAGCAAAGGGAACGAAATCGCTGAAGGAGAAGGGGACAAGCCTGGTATGAACAACAAAGGAGGAGAACGAGTACATGAATCGATGGGGAGCACGGATTCGGTTTACACGAATCCAGTGGAGGACCAGCTCATGGCACCGACAAAGAACTGAGGAAGGGAGCACAGATCTGGTTCTTTTGTGGTACACCTCACCCAATGTTAACAAAGAACGAAACTAGGAGGACAAAATGAGTAAAACGGGTATAGCAGGTGAGAATCAAGGGAGCAACCAGAGGCACAAGACTACAACGGGAAGGAGCTGCGACAAGAGGAAATAAATGAAAAGAAAACACAGGTTCGGTTTGCACAATCCGGGAGAGGCGGCTCACAGCATCGGGAAATTAACGAAGGAGACAGAGCACGCCTCGGTCGACATACCAAGAAGAAGAGAACTCCGGTGCTGCGAGTTGGGTAACACAGGAAAAACAGGTGGGGAAAGATCTGCTGGACGACAGAAGGGCACGTCTCAGCTTGACGTAGAAGGAAGAGGAGAAAACTTTGAGGGGCAGGTTGCGTAAACACTTGACGAAAAAGGAAGAAATGGAATAAGGGATGTGAGCTGGGAACACAGGAATAGCAGGGGTGCCCAGGGAAGCAGAAAAGAACAGCGGTCATTGTCAGTTACTAGGTATGGAAAAAGAAGAGTCAGCTGGGCACACCGGGTGTGCACTGGTGGAGGCGGTACGTTTATGCAGGCAACCCATCAGAAAGGAGAAGAAGCTGATGCAGTGTTAAGGCAGAGCAAAACTGGGAATGACATGGTGAGGTCGAGCCAACCTAGGTAGGGAACAACCCGATTCACACTCGCAACAAGAAAATGAAAACGCACCAGTACCAGAGAAAACATGGTCTTGGAATGACTAGGCATAGCTCACGAGAGAAATGAAGACTGGAATGAAGGAGGGTCATCGAATCAACTGCTCCTCCGGGATGGCTTGGTAAGCTCAGGCTACGCTTAATAAGGTAAAGGATTTGGTGGCAACGACTGGTTTAATCGGAAGCCACTCGACCATCGGGAGAGGATTTCCGCTCCAAGTTTGATTTCGGATTCGCGTAGCCAGAGAAAATTTGGAAGAAGAAAAAGTTCTCAACTAACGTTAATTCCTTATGCTTAAATTCACTCCAAAACAAGACTACAGGAGCAAACACTACAGGAAAAAAAGAAATTAAATGAACACCCCATCATAATCTTCAGGTTACGAACATAAACGTAAGGCATGAATCACGAAGGCAAGAATGCAGAAAAGGAAAAGACTAGCGCATCACAAGGAAACGAAGGCAAGAATGCAGCAAAAGGAAAAGACTAGCGCATCACAAGGAAACAGAAGACAAGAAAAGGATAGCGCATCAAGGCAGTAAGCATCAATTAAAAAAACAGATTTAGGAACAAGGGATTCGCCGATCAAACTTATGAGGCATAGACTCCTACCTGACGTGCAGATGAACTGGTGGCAATCCCTTTTCCCTTATCGCAATACCCAGATTCAGATCCACCTGAATCAAACCACTATCATAACAAGAAATCACAACCTAATTTAAAATACGGAAAGGAAATTCCTACCGTTCCCTCACCAATCTACAAACCTGACGGACAATCCAACAGTGGGAAAAAGGAAGGGGCTAAAGGCGATCATTGGGTTGTACGGAGGAAGACTCAACGAACGAAAAGAATTGGTGGCGACAGATTGGAAATAACGTGAGAAAGAGGATAGCGGACGACAGAACACAGGTTTTCTGTCTGGAATAAAGCAGTGGCAGTGATTAAGGTAGGCAAATGGGCTTAAAGGGTACGTACAGGGCCCTAGGGAAATAAACGGGCCCCGAAATAAGAGAAAGATATGTAGAAGGCCTTAGGGTAGATAAATAGGCCCGGAAACAAGCCCGGGTCTGATAGGGACAAAACGGTACATTTTCACCCTCTCGATTCTCATCCGGGTCAACACGTCAAACATACGCGTGGACCACTAATACGACGCTGACTGGACACACGACTAGGACGGGGTTTCAAAAAAGTACACCTCATTTTACTGCTCCTCTTATAAATAAAAAATAAAGAAAATCGAGAAAAAGAGTTACATTGCTCAGCAATGCTCATCACCTACAATAAAATCCAATTCCAAAATCATAGTTGCCTAGATTGCTCAGCAAATCAGGACAAACAACAATTGAGATTTGGCTGTATTGCTCAGCGGAGGTGAGATTGAAACGGGAGGGGCGTAGTAGAGACCCTCAGGGAGAGGGATCTGGGTGGTGACTCGACCATAAGGGGCTCTGCGGTGAGTCGACCGTCAGGGAGAGGGACCATAAGGGGCGAGGGGGGTTGTCCACTTCTAATAAACGTAATTGACCCAATTCTAGATCATCTTCTAGAATCATATAACTGTCAAAAGTGAGTGACTCTTCATCGGAACTGTTATAGTCTGAATACTCATAAGTCCGATACCATTGATGTCCAATAGCTTTGATAGTAATAGCTGGATCTACTACTACCTCGTCCATTGAGTATAAGAGAGCAAGGTATAGCCATCGGTTCCATTGGCACCGGCGATAACTGATGATTTTGTATTAGCTTAGGCAACAGCTCCGTATACGTCATCGGAATTGGGTCGTATTGAACGGGTGTCCGTCTTTGTCCATTCCTGACATTCTGTTGTCCCTGATTCAGAGTGTCATTCGCATTGGCCTGTGGGGCCGGTGCTCGCGGCCTGGGAGCCCGTTTAAAAGCTTGCTGTGATAGGAGTACTAGGGGCTACGCTGGCCACGTAGGAGGGAGACTGTGCCAACTTCTATACTTGCTGAAGGGGTAGTTTTAAGGTGTTGTGGGTGTACAAGGGGTGTACCAATTCATTTTTGTTTTATCCAGACATAAATATTTTTTTATAACTTCTAATCAATCTCATCTAAACATAATGACATGTAAGGTTGTAATGGGTAATTTTGTCTCAAAATTTGTCATTATTATGTGTTAAGCTATCAACGCCATTTTTTTTTATGTCTCTCTCCTCTCTCTGTCCTTTTTTTCTTATCTCTCTATTTTTTACTATTATTTTAACATTATGAACATGACACTAGGAATATATCAAAGAGCATATTTGTGTATATATACCTTGTGAAAATATAGATACGTGACAAAAAGGTCATATATATGTATATATGTATGTTAAAAATATGAATGTAACAAATAAATTCTCTATTACTTCTTAATTTGGAAGCATTAGGTATAATATAGGATCACGTTCATAACATACCTTATGTTTATATAGTATTCATAGTCTGTCATACCTAAAGAACATGTGAACTACGGAGGTTAGGTCTACATCACATGCATCACACACCGTGTGTCATATAAGGTGTGTAATATGATTTTAACAAATATTAGACATTAATATAATATCACATGCGTCACATACTCTATGTAATGTAGGATTCATAGTTTGTCATACATACAAAACATGTAAAGTAGGAAAGTTTGGTCTACATCAAATGCCTCACACACCATATGTCATACAAGGTTTGTAATCTGATTATAACAATCTATTACAATTAGATTACACACTTGTATGATATATTTTGTGTGACACATATAATGTAACTCCAACCTCCAAGGTTGATATATTATCTATGTATAATATAAACCCTAAATAACATAGGATATGTAACACTTGTGATGTTATATTAATGGCTACCAAACCATGCTTTGCTACCAAACCTGTCACGACCCAAACCCAACCTATTAGGACCCTTACCACCGTAAAACCCAAATAAGCCTCGCAAGGTCCTATTTGAATCCCACAAGGCTCAAGTCACCTAATTGTAAATTTTATTGGTTGATTTATATGTTATTTAAAGGTTGAAGCATGTTCATACATTAATGAATTTCTGGCTTATACGGAGTGAAAGAAAACATCAACAGAAGAATTATATTAATACTCAAAACAAGTGAAAACTTAACACACAAGTCTCATAGGAATCTCAAAACATCAACCAATAGTATTATGTATATTTCGGAAGCAACAAAAAGAGAAAGAGGGATTGGAAAGCCAGAATGAAAATCCACACAAGTTCAAAGACATGGCATGCGCATTCAATAGAAAAGAGGTGCAAATTCGTCTAGTCGTGTAGCCTTGATCTCACACATTTGGTACCAACAACAAAGCACACACCTAAGCCTGCAAAGGGGAAGAAAAGAAGGGATGAGATTTCCAGAATCTCTATAGGATCACAACATCATAAGTCCTAGGGATTCCCAATCAAACATCTCCCAATAACCAAAAAATCAACACCTAAAACTAGCTAAGATATCTAATTAAAACCGCAAGCATCAAACACATATTAGGGGATGAAATCATCACAAGCACACACAATATGAAGGTAGGCTAATATTGGTATAAAACAAAGGGAAAAACTGAAAAGTCTTCTTTTTCAGAAGCACACAGGCAGCCTATACATAATCTGATTTTCAAAATCAAGGTTTGTCCCCATCTACCCATGTTTTTCAAGGCTATGCTGCAAAAAGGGTAAAATGGTTAGACAATCAATATTAAAGCAAGCCTTTTAGTTGTCTTCGACATTCAGACTCGAACTGGCCTAGGAGCACTCTTGTAGCAGCGCATACAAGTCATCCTATCACTCTCAAACAGGGTCCTAACATCCAGGCTCGAACTGGCCTATAGGGCATCTTGACGTCTAGAATCGAATTGACCTATAGGGCATCTTGACATCCAAACTCGAACTACCCTACAAGGCTTCCTGACGTCCGGACTTGAACTGGCCTACAAGGCATCCAGCGAGCTACTGAAAATGCCTTTGACAAGTTTTGGCAAAGTAGATGAACCAGGTGTGGTACATAGGTTTATACCACAGGACTCTTAACCATGCCTTCTGGTAATCATAATAATTATATCCACCGAGAGGCTGATCGGTAATTTTAACAGAGAAGGTTTTATTAGTGTAAGGATGTTGTCTCCATTCATCCTTGGTTACTACTCTCAAAATTTTTATGCGGGAGAAGGCAATCTGATCGGGGAATCTTTTATCCATGGTATGATTTATTTCGAGGGATTGGGTTTCTAAGAGAATTTGCTCATAGAAAAGCCGGGTTTTATACGGATGCTCTATCAGGTGGTACTCTTTGGGTGGGAAAATCTGAGCCGATAATTCTTTTAACTCTTTGGTTTCTTCATCTTTTTCTAGCTCAATGATTTTCAAGTCACTCTTGTGGGTGTATAAATCGGTTGTTTCCTTTTGATTGGCTAATTCTTGAAAGATTGGAGGTGGTACCCTAGTGGTGATGGTTTGAGGAGATCTATGAGGATATAAGGGTAAAGGAACAAGGGATTTGCGTTTTATTTGATCTGGAGTTACGGGGGCAGTAACTAGGGCTGAATAGTAACTGGGCTGTATTATAGCAGAGGGAGAAGCGGGAGAAGAAGGGGGAGAATTTGCATACCTTTTATCTGTCGACGAGGACGCCAGCATGGCTGTCAGTGATTTCCTTTTGTCCATCTTATCCTGTGAGATGAACAATGTGATTGATTTCTTTTTGAACAAAATTTTTTAGCCGCAACAGCTCGATGACTGGTCCACCACTCTTTACTTGTCTTTTTATCGACTTTTCCAGATTGTTAATTTCCTTTCGTCGTTCTCGCTCTTTGAGATTTGCCCGCGTCGCTTGTTGTTTTATGGTAAAAAATGGCTGGTGGCGATAAGTCTTGCTCACCTTCTTTTTATCCTTTGTTAACCTTTCAGTTACCCAATATGTCCGCCAGCAGTAACTGTGAGGATACTCTTTATCTTTTTCGACTTCTGTAATAATCGTCTGCTGTCTCATTTCTTAGTTTGCTGTAAATATAGAATATCATCATCGAGTTCACATAGAATATCAATATGAGTATTTATCCTCTGTAAATATTTTCTTTTTCTATGTTGTTTATATTTAGTCCAGTTTTTATCAATCTTTTTTCCTATTTTAGCTTTTATTTTTATTAAATTAATGATTTTCTCTTTCATGTTCTTCAATGAGTTCTTCAATTAGTCTTAGCATTTTTCTTCCAAAATGCTCTCTTTTTTCAAATTCCTTACAGTCGCAATAATCAGGCAAGGCAATATGATTAACTACGTGTCCGTCTACACTATCACGTATGCCTTCTATCAATTTAGTTTTTAACATCCTAATTTCTTCAATTCGTGAAAAATCTATTTCCATTAATTTGTCGACACATTTTTCTATAGTCCTTTCTTGAGCATAAGGAACAGCCATGTTACCTGTTGTAGTCTTTTTATTCTTTATTCGCTCCTTTTACGATCTTTGTATCCCTGCAAGAATTCTCGTGATAAAAAGTCAGGTAAATTATTTAATTTGCCTTTAATGAATTCAATGCTAAAATCAAAATTTGATAACAAAGCTTGCCATCTGGCAAATATTTGTTTTGATACCAAGTTTTTAACATCTTTTTCTAATATGAATTTAGCCGACGAACAGTCTACACGTATTAAGAAAGTTTTATTAAATAGATCGTCCTGAAAAGCATTAGTACATAAAACTATAGCTAAAACTTCCTTCTTAACAATAGAGTAGTTTATTTGTGCTTGATTCCAGATTCCTGAATAGTATCGTACTAATTGTTCTTTATTGTCAATTTTCTGTTTTAATATACCACCATAACCATATTCTGAGGCATCTGTCTCAACTATTAAGTTTGCATTAGGTAAAGGGATTCCTAAACACGGAAGTTGTTTAACTTTTTGTTTTATCTCTTTTACTACGTTCGTCATATCGTCATTCCATTCGGGAGCGTTCTTTTTTAGCCTAGCATATAAAGGTTTACAGATTATCCATATTTTGGGTATAAAATCAGCTATATAGTTTAAACATCCTAAAAAGCGTTGTAATTGTTGCTTATCTTTTATTTCATCAGGAAATTTAATAGAGAACTCAATGCTCCTATCTATAGGAGTAATAGTTCCTTGATTTATATTGTATCCTAAAAATCTTATCTTAGTTTGGAAGAGTTTTATTTTTGATGCAGACACAACCAAACCATTTTCTTTGACTATACTTACAAATCTTTTAACATGTCGAAAATGTTCTGTAATAGATTTAGAGTATACTAACACATCATCTATATATACAATTGTAAATTTGTCATAAGGGTTAAAAATATCATTCATTACCTTTTGAAACTCTGATGGTGCATTTTTTAAACCAAATGGCATGACATTCCATTCGTAGTGTCCAAAGGGAACTGTGAATGCTGTTTTATATTTGTCTTCTTCTTGTATCTGTATTTGCCAGAATCCTGATTTCATATCAAATTTGGAGAATATAGTTGCTCCAGATAATCGTTTGATTAAATCTCTTTTGTTTGGGATGGGGTATCTAATCCATTGTAAACATTTATTTAAGGGTTTATAATTTATAACGAGTCTAGGAGCACCTCGTTCTAATTCTGCATTATTCTGTACATAGAAAGCCACACATGACCAAGGGGATTTGCTGCTTCTGATTAGCCCTTTTTCTAATAATCCTTCTATTTCTTCTTTACAATATCCTAGTAATTCTGTGTTCATTTGAATAGGTCTGGCTTTCGTCGGGATATCTTCTTCCTTAAAATCTTTATCATAGGGTAGCTTGACAATATGTTTTCGTCTATTCCAGAAAGCATGTGGTAAGTTTGAACAGACCTCATTTTCAATCTGTTTTTGTAGTTGTGTCATCTGTTGTTTAATTTCTGGTTTCTGTAAATCAGACTCTATTTTGGTATGGTTGAATTCATTTAGTAATGAATGTAAATGTTTCTTTTTATTTATCAATAAGATTTCTTTTCGAATTCCCAATTCTTTCATCATAAAGATATCTCTTTCTTGTATGTTTTTACAGAACTCAAAGCTTAATTGTTTTCCTAGTATCTCGGTTTCTAGTCCTTTATGGGTTACCATGAAAGGGTATATTTGGGTTAGAAATGGAGTTCCTAATATGAGATCTTGTGATAGATTTTTAACTAGTAAGAATGTATTTTTAAAGCATATGCCTTGATTGCATATATGAGCATATGAAATTTTATATTTTACTTCTAACTTTTGTTTATTAGCTGCATGTAATCTTTCTCTTGTTTTTTCATAGTATTTAGTTGGGATTAGTCCTTCTCTTACACAATTATGATCTGCTCCTGAATCTAATAAAGCTTTGATTGTTATTTTAAAATCTTTTATTACAATAGTAACGTAAGAATACCATTTTTGAAATTCTATCTTTGATATGGCATTTATAAACTCTTCATTTTGTTTATTACTACTTTCTGGGAGATCTATGACTCTTGCTTTTCCTTTATTCTGGTGTTTTAGTAATTCTAATTCTTGTTTAAGTTCGTGTACTTCTTCTTTGACATATTTAATTTCTTGTTTTAGTCCTTCTAGTGTTAACAGTTCCTTCTTGTTTTCCTTTTTAAATAGGATTTCATTTAAATTATAAGTTTTACTTTCTTTTTGTTTTGTTTCTTTGCTATTTTTAACGTAAGCTTCGTATTCTAGTAAATAATGTTTTTGTAGCTCTCTATCTTCCTCTTTTAATATTAAATCAAGTAAATTATTTTCTTTTGTTAAAGTATTAATCTCATAGCACTGGCAGGGTCCAATACACTCGCAGTCTTCTAGGGTTTCTATTTCAGATGTTTCTGTGCTATGTTCCTCTTTTCCTATCAGGTTAAGTAATTCTTCCTTTTCACTCTCATCTATTTCTAAGGCTCTGATCTTTTTAAGTAGAGGACAATCTTTTCTGAGGTGTCCAATCCGTCCACATCTAAAGCAAGTGGGTCCCTTTTTATCGTTATCGGGTTTCTTAAATCTCTTTTTGTTATACCGAGGTTTTTCATATCGAGTTTTCTCATAAGTTTTCTGAAAAGGCTTTTGGTATCGTTTTGTCTTCTTATGCCTTTTTTCTTTATGCTTGGCTGAAGGGGCAGAGATTTTCTCATATCCATATTGTGTACAGAATGATCCTAATTCTTTTCTTCCACTAATCTTATCTTGTTTAAGTTTAGATTTTAATTTTAATTCATTGCATAAATTTAATCCTTCTGTATTTACTTCTGTGATTAGATCTCCATATGTTATCATATCATAATGTATGCTATTGCCATTAAACTTTCCTTTGATTCTATTTCTGACTCTATCGGCGAATAGCCGGGGCAATCCAGCTATAAATCTTTCTTTCCAGTAAGGCTGTTGACAATCTTCTCTCAGAAATACTTTAGATAAAAACATATCTTTGTACCAACGGAAATCTTGTAGTTTTGGACAAGTAAGATTGGATAAGATTATAGAGGCTTTTTCGGAAATACTTTGAGGATTTCCTATAAAATGTTTTGTGATTGCGTATATTAATGTAGCAAAGGAATTTTCTACAACATATTGGTGACCTTCGCGTACCTCTGGTTTTACAGTTGTTAGGATTTCTGTTTTTTGTGAAGTAGACAGATAATTATCCCACCATCCTTTTAATTGTCCAGTGAATCCTGAAGTTATTATTTTTGTTACTTCTCTTTCACTGTTATTTATTATTTTATAGGCAGTAGCTGCCATACACATTTCATTTAATAAGTCGGTAATTCCTTGTTCGGTTTTACCATCTAAATTCCATTCGTAAATGCTTTTACCATCATAACTTCCTTGAGAGTACTTTTCTTCTATTTGTATATCAGGTAGGGATGGTCTAGGGTAATAATGAGGGATCCTAGGTCTATCATAAAGTCGTACTTTATTAATTTCTAGCTTATCTTCGAATTGTTCTATTACTTTATCTATTTCTGTATTATCATCATTTGATACTGATTCGCTATCTGTTTCAGAAATAGCTGTTATCTGTGGTTTTGATAATTCTAAAAGTTCTAACTGTTTTGTTATTTTCTTTAACAATTCATCCTCTGGATTTAACTTAAATTCCTTAATGTCTTCATTTGGTTTTACCAAAGGTTTTTCAATTCGTAATTCTTTCTTTTCTTGTGAGTATTCTAGATATTCTAATTGCTGTGAAATTAATTGTAACATTTGATTGGTATAATTATTCTGACTTTTTATTTTCCCTAGGTCTGTATTATCGGCTTCTTTGAAAGGTGCAGCAAGAATGGTGTTTCCGTTCCAGTCTATGGCTACTTCCTCAAAGGGTGGATATTTTGATTTTTCAGTAGTTTGTGATTGGGTTTTTATCCATGTAGGGTAGTTCCATTGGCCATGGATCTAATACTACCTTGTCCATTGAGTATAAGAGATCAAGGTATAGCCATCGGTTCCATTGGCACCGGCGATAACTGATGATTTTGTATTAGCTTAGGCAACAGCTCCGTATACGTCATCGGAATTGGGTCGTATTGAACGGGTGTCCGTCTTTGTCCATTCCTAACATTTTGTCGTCCCTGATTCAGTGTGTCATTCGCATTGGCCTGTGGGGCCGGTGCTCGCGGCCTGGGAGCCCGTTTAAAAGCTTGCTGTGATAGGAGTACTAGGGGCTACGCTGGCCACGTAGGAGGGAGACTGTGGCAACTTCTATACTTGCTGAAGGGGTAGTTTTAAGGTGTTGTGGGTGTACAAGGGGTGTACCAATTCATTTTTGTTTTATCCAGACATAAATATTTTTTTATAACTTCTAATCAATCTCATCTAAACATAATGACATGTAAGGTTGTAATGGGTAATTTTGTCTCAAAATTTGTCATTATTATGTGTTAAGCTATCAACGCCATTTTTTTTTATGTCTCTCTCCTCTCTCTGTCCTTTTTTTCTTATCTCTCTATTTTTTACTATTATTTTAACATTATGAACATGACACTAAGAATATATCAAAGAGCATATTTGTGTATATATACCCTGTGAAAATATAGATACGTGACAAAAAGGTCATATATATGTATATATGTATGTTAAAAATATGAATGTAACAAATAAATTCTCTATTACTTCTTAATTTGGAAGCATTAGGTATAATATAGGATCACGTTCATAACATACCTTATGTTTATATAGTATTCATAGTCTGTCATACCTAAAGAACATGTGAACTACGGAGGTTAGGTCTACATCACATGCATCACACACCGTGTGTCATATAAGGTGTGTAATATGATTTTAACAAATATTAGACATTAATATAATATCACATGCGTCACATACTCTATGTAATGTAGGATTCATAGTTTGTCATACATACAAAACATGTAAAGTAGGAAAGTTTGGTCTACATCAAATGCCTCACACACCATATGTCATACAAGGTTTGTAATCTGATTATAACAATCTATTACAATTAGATTACACACTTGTATGATATATGTTGTGTGACACATATAATGTAAATCCAACCTCCAAGGTTGATATATTATCTATGTATAATATAAACCCTAAATAACATAGGATATGTAACACTTGTGATGTTATATTAATGGCTAATGCTTTAAAACTCAGAACTAATTGGGATGTAATAGAGAATGTCATCTTGATAATGTCATACTCATAATATACACAGACATGCTCTTTGATACATTCTTAGTATCATAATGTCAAAATAATAAAAAAAATGAAGAGATAAGAAAAATAAAAGAAAAAAAGAAAAAAAGACAGAGAGAGGAGAGAAACATTAAAAAAAATTGCCGCTGACAGCCTGACATATAATAATGACAAGTTTTGAGACAAAATTACCTTTACAACTTTACATGTCATTATGCTTAGGTGAGGCTGATTGAAAATTATAAAAAAATATTTGTGTCTGGGTGGAGCAAAAATGACCTGGTCTAAACTAGGAAGGGTCATGTCTCATATCCTCCCCTTCTTATAAAAATTTCGACCTTGAAATTTCTACATAAGAACTATGGGTTATGGACCTACCATTCTTTTGTTGCACCACTCCGCGTCTTAGTAGACCAAGCCATACTAAACAAAAGACACATGCCACATAACTATTCAAAACCAAAACCAGAAAAGAAAGGGTACTTGGTGGAGAGGCGTGCATTGGTCAATATACATATAGTGGAAATAAAACACAAACATGCACACAAAACACAACAAGAAAACACACATATTTCGGCATACACACAAAGCACAAAACACACAACACTCAGCAAATCATACATAACAACATGCAAATCTTATAGTCTTGTTTTCATACTTGTAAGTCATAATCAATCAATATACATATAGACATATGCCCATGCTTCTAAAACTGAGAACACAATATCATGCAAATCAAAAAATCTACTAAACCATGCTTTGCTACCAAACCTGTCACGACCCAAACCCAACCTATTAGGACCCTTACCACCGTAAAACCCAAATAAACCCTCGCAAGGTCCTATTTGAATCCCACAAGGCTCAAGTCACCTAATTGTCAATTTTATTGGTTGATTTATATGTTATTTAAAGGTTGAAGCATGTTCATACATTAATGAATTTCTGGCTTATACGGAGTGAAAGAAAACATCAACAGAAGAATTATATTAATACTCAAAACAAGTGAAAACTTAACACACAAGTCTCATAGGAATCTCAAAACATCAACCAATAGTATTATGTATATTTCGGAAGCAACAAAAAGAGAAAGAGGGATTGGAAAGCCAGAATGAAAATCCACACAAGTTCAAAGACATGGCATGCGCATTCAATAGAAAAGAGGTGCAAATTCGTCTAGTCGTGTAGCCTTGATCTCACACATTTGGTACCAACAACAAAGCACACACCTAAGCCTGCAAAGGGGAAGAAAAGAAGGGATGAGATTTCCAGAATCTCTATAGGATCACAACATCATAAGTCCTAGGGATTCCCAATCAAACATCTCCCAATAACCAAAAAATCAACACCTAAAACTAGCTAAGATATCTAATTAAAACCGCAAGCATCAAACACATATTAGGGGATGAAATCATCACAAGCACACACAATATGAAGGTAGGCTAATATTGGTATAAAACAAAGGGAAAAACTGAAAAGTCTTCTTTTTCAGAAGCACACAGGCAGCCTATACATAATCTGATTTTCAAAATCAAGGTTTGTCCCCATCTACCCATGTTTTTCAAGGCTATGCTGCAAAAAGGGTAAAATGGTTAGACAATCAATATTAAAGCAAGCCTTTTAGTTGTCTTCGACATTCAGACTCGAACTGGCCTAGGAGCACTCTTGTAGCAGCGCATACAAGTCATCCTATCACTCTCAAACAGGGTCCTAACATCCAGGCTCGAACTGGCCTATAGGGCATCTTGACGTCTAGAATCGAATTGACCTATAGGGCATCTTGACATCCAAACTCGAACTACCCTACAAGGCTTCCTGACGTCCGGACTTGAACTGGCCTACAAGGCATCCAGCGAGCTACTGAAAATGCCTTTGACAAGTTTTGGCAAAGTAGATGAACCAGGTGTGGTACATAGGTTTATACCACAGGACTCTTAACCATGCCTTCTGGTAATCATAATAATTATATCCACCGAGAGGCTGATCGGTAATTTTAACAGAGAAGGTTTTATTAGTGTAAGGATGTTGTCTCCATTCATCCTTGGTTACTACTCTCAAAATTTTTATGCGGGAGAAGGCAATCTGATCGGGGAATCTTTTATCCATGGTATGATTTATTTCGAGGGATTGGGTTTCTAAGAGAATTTGCTCATAGAAAAGCCGGGTTTTATACGGATGCTCTATCAGGTGGTACTCTTTGGGTGGGAAAATCTGAGCCGATAATTCTTTTAACTCTTTGGTTTCTTCATCTTTTTCTAGCTCAATGATTTTTAAGTCACTCTTGTGGGTGTATAAATCGGTTGTTTCCTTTTGATTGGCTAATTCTTGAAAGATTGGAGGTGGTACCCTAGTGGTGATGGTTTGAGGAGATCTATGAGGATATAAGGGTAAAGGAACAAGGGATTTGCGTTTTATTTGATCTGGAGTTACGGGGGCAGTAACTAGGGCTGAATAGTAACTGGGCTGTATTATAGCAGAGGGAGAAGCGGGAGAAGAAGGGGGAGAATTTGCATACCTTTTATCTGTCGACGAGGACGCCAGCATGGCTGTCAGTGATTTCCTTTTGTCCATCTTATCCTGTGAGATGAACAATGTGATTGATTTCTTTTTGAACAAAATTTTTTAGCCGCAACAGCTCGATGACTGGTCCACCACTCTTTACTTGTCTTTTTATCGACTTTTCCAGATTGTTAATTTCCTTTCGTCGTTCTCGCTCTTTGAGATTTGCCCGCGTCGCTTGTTGTTTTATGGTAAAAAATGGCTGGTGGCGATAAGTCTTGCTCACCTTCTTTTTATCCTTTGTTAACCTTTCAGTTACCCAATATGTCCGCCAGCAGTAACTGTGAGGATACTCTTTATCTTTTTCGACTTCTGTAATAATCGTCTGCTGTCTCATTTCTTAGTTTGCTGTAAATATAGAATATCATCATCGAGTTCACATAGAATATCAATATGAGTATTTATCCTCTGTAAATATTTTCTTTTTCTATGTTGTTTATATTTAGTCCAGTTTTTATCAATCTTTTTTCCTATTTTAGCTTTTATTTTTATTAAATTAATGATTTTCTCTTTCATGTTCTTCAATGAGTTCTTCAATTAGTCTTAGCATTTTTCTTCCAAAATGCTCTCTTTTTTCAAATTCCTTACAGTCGCAATAATCAGGCAAGGCAATATGATTAACTACGTGTCCGTCTACACTATCACGTATGCCTTCTATCAATTTAGTTTTTAACATCCTAATTTCTTCAATTCGTGAAAAATCTATTTCCATTAATTTGTCGACACATTTTTCTATAGTCCTTTCTTGAGCATAAGGAACAGCCATGTTACCTGTTGTAGTCTTTTTATTCTTTATTCGCTCCTTTTACGATCTTTGTATCCCTGCAAGAATTCTCGTGATAAAAAGTCAGGTAAATTATTTAATTTGCCTTTAATGAATTCAATGCTAAAATCAAAATTTGATAACAAAGCTTGCCATCTGGCAAATATTTGTTTTGATACCAAGTTTTTAACATCTTTTTCTAATATGAATTTAGCCGACGAACAGTCTACACGTATTAAGAAAGTTTTATTAAATAGATCGTCCTGAAAAGCATTAGTACATAAAACTATAGCTAAAACTTCCTTCTTAACAATAGAGTAGTTTATTTGTGCTTGATTCCAGATTCCTGAATAGTATCGTACTAATTGTTCTTTATTGTCAATTTTCTGTTTTAATATACCACCATAACCATATTCTGAGGCATCTGTCTCAACTATTAAGTTTGCATTAGGTAAAGGGATTCCTAAACACGGAAGTTGTTTAACTTTTTGTTTTATCTCTTTTACTACGTTCGTCATATCGTCATTCCATTCGGGAGCGTTCTTTTTTAGCCTAGCATATAAAGGTTTACAGATTATCCATATTTTGGGTATAAAATCAGCTATATAGTTTAAACATCCTAAAAAGCGTTGTAATTGTTGCTTATCTTTTATTTCATCAGGAAATTTAATAGAGAACTCAATGCTCCTATCTATAGGAGTAATAGTTCCTTGATTTATATTGTATCCTAAAAATCTTATCTTAGTTTGGAAGAGTTTTATTTTTGATGCAGACACAACCAAACCATTTTCTTTGACTATACTTACAAATCTTTTAACATGTCGAAAATGTTCTGTAATAGATTTAGAGTATACTAACACATCATCTATATATACAATTGTAAATTTGTCATAAGGGTTAAAAATATCATTCATTACCTTTTGAAACTCTGATGGTGCATTTTTTAAACCAAATGGCATGACATTCCATTCGTAGTGTCCAAAGGGAACTGTGAATGCTGTTTTATATTTGTCTTCTTCTTGTATCTGTATTTGCCAGAATCCTGATTTCATATCAAATTTGGAGAATATAGTTGCTCCAGATAATCTTTTGATTAAATCTCTTTTGTTTGGAATGGGGTATCTAATCCATTGCAAACATTTATTTAATGGTTTATAATTTATAACAAGTCTTGGAGCGCCTCGCTCTAACTCTGCATTATTCTGGACATAGAAAGCCGCGCATGACTAAGGAGATTTGCTGCTTCTGATTAGTCCTTTGTTTAACAATCCTTTTATTTCTTCCTTACAATATCCCAATAATTCTGTATTCATTTGAATAGGTCTGGCCTTTGTCGGGATATCTTCTTCCTTAAAGTCTTTATCATAGGGTAATCTGACAATATGTTTTCGTCTATTCCAGAAAGCATTTGGTAAGTTTGAACAGACCTCATTTTCAATCTGTTTTTGTAGTTGTGTCATCTGTTGTTTAATTTCTGGCTTCTGCAAATCTTCCTCTATTTTAGTATGGTTGAATTCATTTAGTAATGAATGTAAATGTCTCTTTTTATTTATTAATAAAATTTCTTTTCGAATCCCTAATTCTTTCATTATAAAGATATCTCTTTTTTGTATGTTCTTACAGAACTCGAAACTTAATTGTTTTCCTAATATCTCAGTTTCTAATCCTTTATGAGTTACTACGAAAGGGTATATTTGGGTTAGAAAAGGGGTTCCTAGTATAAGATCCTGTGATAGATTTTTAACTAGTAAGAAAGTATTTTGAAAGCATATGCCTTGATTGCATATATGAGCATCTGAGATTTTATACTTTACTTCTAACTTTTGTTTATTTGCTGCGTGTAGCCTTTCTCTTGTTTTTTCGTAGTATTTAGTTGGGATTAGTCCTTCTCTTACACAATTATGATCTGCTCCTGAATCTAATAAAGCTTTGATTGTTATTTTAAAATCTTTTATTACAATAGTAACGTAAGAATACCATTTTTGAAATTCTATCTTTGATATGGCATTTATAAACTCTTCATTTTGTTTATTACTACTTTCTGGGAGATCTATGACTCTTGCTTTTCCTTTATTCTGGTGTTTTAGTAATTCTAATTCTTGTTTAAGTTCGTGTACTTCTTCTTTGACATATTTAATTTCTTGTTTTAGTCCTTCTAGTGTTAACAGTTCCTTCTTGTTTTCCTTTTTAAATAGGATTTCATTTAAATTATAAGTTTTACTTTCTTTTTGTTTTGTTTCTTTGCTATTTTTAACGTAAGCTTCGTATTCTAGTAAATAATGTTTTTGTAGCTCTCTATCTTCCTCTTTTAATATTAAATCAAGTAAATTATTTTCTTTTGTTAAAGTATTAATCTCATAGCACTGGCAGGGTCCAATACACTCGCAGTCTTCTAGGGTTTCTATTTCAGATGTTTCTGTGCTATGTTCCTCTTTTCCTATCAGGTTAAGTAATTCTTCCTTTTCACTCTCATCTATTTCTAAGGCTCTGATCTTTTTAAGTAGAGGACAATCTTTTCTGAGGTGTCCAATCCGTCCACATCTAAAGCAAGTGGGTCCCTTTTTATCGTTATCGGGTTTCTTAAATCTCTTTTTGTTATACCGAGGTTTTTCATATCGAGTTTTCTCATAAGTTTTCTGAAAAGGCTTTTGGTATCGTTTTGTCTTCTTATGCCTTTTTTCTTTATGCTTGGCTGAAGGGGCAGAGATTTTCTCATATCCATATTGTGTACAGAATGATCCTAATTCTTTTCTTCCACTAATCTTATCTTGTTTAAGTTTAGATTTTAATTTTAATTCATTGCATAAATTTAATCCTTCTGTATTTACTTCTGTGATTAGATCTCCATATGTTATCATATCATAATGTATGCTATTGCCATTAAACTTTCCTTTGATTCTATTTCTGACTCTATCGGCGAATAGCCGGGGCAATCCAGCTATAAATCTTTCTTTCCAGTAAGGCTGTTGACAATCTTCTCTCAGAAATACTTTAGATAAAAACATATCTTTGTACCAACGGAAATCTTGTAGTTTTGGACAAGTAAGATTGGATAAGATTATAGAGGCTTTTTCGGAAATACTTTGAGGATTTCCTATAAAATGTTTTGTGATTGCGTATATTAATGTAGCAAAGGAATTTTCTACAACATATTGGTGACCTTCGCGTACCTCTGGTTTTACAGTTGTTAGGATTTCTGTTTTTTGTGAAGTAGACAGATAATTATCCCACCATCCTTTTAATTGTCCAGTGAATCCTGAAGTTATTATTTTTGTTACTTCTCTTTCACTGTTATTTATTATTTTATAGGCAGTAGCTGCCATACACATTTCATTTAATAAGTCGGTAATTCCTTGTTCGGTTTTACCATCTAAATTCCATTCGTAAATGCTTTTACCATCATAACTTCCTTGAGAGTACTTTTCTTCTATTTGTATATCAGGTAGGGATGGTCTAGGGTAATAATGAGGGATCCTAGGTCTATCATAAAGTCGTACTTTATTAATTTCTAGCTTATCTTCGAATTGTTCTATTACTTTATCTATTTCTGTATTATCATCATTTGATACTGATTCGCTATCTGTTTCAGAAATAGCTGTTATCTGTGGTTTTGATAATTCTAAAAGTTCTAACTGTTTTGTTATTTTCTTTAACAATTCATCCTCTGGATTTAACTTAAATTCCTTAATGTCTTCATTTGGTTTTACCAAAGGTTTTTCAATTCGTAATTCTTTCTTTTCTTGTGAGTATTCTAGATATTCTAATTGCTGTGAAATTAATTGTAACATTTGATTGGTATAATTATTCTGACTTTTTATTTTCCCTAGGTCTGTATTATCGGCTTCTTTGAAAGGTGCAGCAAGAATGGTGTTTCCGTTCCAGTCTATGGCTACTTCCTCAAAGGGTGGATATTTTGATTTTTCAGTAGTTTGTGATTGGGTTTTTATCCATGTAGGGTAGTTCCATTGGCCATGGATCTAATACTACCTTGTCCATTGAGTATAAGAGATCAAGGTATAGCCATCGGTTCCATTGGCACCGGCGATAACTGATGATTTTGTATTAGCTTAGGCAACAGCTCCGTATACGTCATCGGAATTGGGTCGTATTGAACGGGTGTCCGTCTTTGTCCATTCCTAACATTTTGTCGTCCCTGATTCAGTGTGTCATTCGCATTGGCCTGTGGGGCCAGTGCTCGCGGCCTGGGAGCCCGTTTAAAAGCTTGCTGTGATAGGAGTACTAGGGGCTACGCTGGCCACGTAGGAGGGAGACTGTGGCAACTTCTATACTTGCTGAAGGGGTAGTTTTAAGGTGTTGTGGGTGTACAAGGGGTGTACCAATTCATTTTTGTTTTATCCAGACATAAATATTTTTTTATAACTTCTAATCAATCTCATCTAAACATAATGACATGTAAGGTTGTAATGGGTAATTTTGTCTCAAAATTTGTCATTATTATGTGTTAAGCTATCAACGCCATTTTTTTTTATGTCTCTCTCCTCTCTCTGTCCTTTTTTTCTTATCTCTCTATTTTTTACTATTATTTTAACATTATGAACATGACACTAAGAATATATCAAAGAGCATATTTGTGTATATATACCTTGTGAAAATATAGATACGTGACAAAAAGGTCATATATATGTATATATGTATGTTAAAAATATGAATGTAACAAATAAATTCTCTATTACTTCTTAATTTGGAAGCATTAGGTATAATATAGGATCACGTTCATAACATACCTTATGTTTATATAGTATTCATAGTCTGTCATACCTAAAGAACATGTGAACTACGGAGGTTAGGTCTACATCACATGCATCACACACCGTGTGTCATATAAGGTGTGTAATATGATTTTAACAAATATTAGACATTAATATAATATCACATGCGTCACATACTCTATGTAATGTAGGATTCATAGTTTGTCATACATACAAAACATGTAAAGTAGGAAAGTTTGGTCTACATCAAATGCCTCACACACCATATGTCATACAAGGTTTGTAATCTGATTATAACAATCTATTACAATTAGATTACACACTTGTATGATATATGTTGTGTGACACATATAATGTAAATCCAACCTCCAAGGTTGATATATTATCTATGTATAATATAAACCCTAAATAACATAGGATATGTAACACTTGTGATGTTATATTAATGGCTAATGCTTTAAAACTCAGAACTAATTGGGATGTAATAGAGAATGTCATCTTGATAATGTCATACTCATAATATACACAGACATGCTCTTTGATACATTCTTAGTATCATAATGTCAAAATAATAAAAAAATGAAGAGATAGGAAAAATAAAAGAAAAAAAGAAAAAAAGACAGAGAGAGGAGAGAAACATTAAAAAAAATTGCCGCTGACAGCCTGACATATAATAATGACAAGTTTTGAGACAAAATTACCTTTACAACTTTACATGTCATTATGCTTAGGTGAGGCTGATTGAAAATTATAAAAAAATATTTGTGTCTGGGTGGAGCAAAAATGACCTGGTCTAAACTAGGAAGGGTCATGTCTCATATCCTCCCCTTCTTATAAAAATTTCGACCTTGAAATTTCTACATAAGAACTATGGGTTATGGACCTACCATTCTTTTGTTGCACCACTCCGCGTCTTAGTAGACCAAGCCATACTAAACAAAAGACACATGCCACATAACTATTCAAAACCAAAACCAGAAAAGAAAGGGTACTTGGTGGAGAGGCGTGCATTGGTCAATATACATATAGTGGAAATAAAACACAAACATGCACACAAAACACAACAAGAAAACACACATATTTCGGCATACACACAAAGCACAAAACACACAACACTCAGCAAATCATACATAACAACATGCAAATCTTATAGTCTTGTTTTCATACTTGTAAGTCATAATCAATCAATATACATATAGACATATGCCCATGCTTCTAAAACTGAGAACACAATATCATGCAAATCAAAAAATCTACTAAACCATGCTTTGCTACCAAACCTGTCAGGACCCAAACCCAACCTATTAGGACACTTACCATCGTGAAATCCAAATAAGCCTTGCAAGGTCCTATTTGAATCCCACAAGGCTCAAGTCACCTAATTGTCAATTTTATTGGTTGATTCCTAAGCTATTTAAAGGTTGGAGCATGTTTATATATTAATGAATTTCTGGCTTATATGGAGTGAAAGAAAATATCAACAGAAGAATTATATTAATACTCAAAACAAGTGAAAACTTAACACACAAGTCTCATAGGAATCTCAAAACATCAACCAATAGTATTATGTATATTTCGGAAGCAACAAAAAGAGAAAGAGGGATTGGAAAGCCAGAATGAAAATCCACACAAGTTCAAAGACATGGCATGCGCATTCAATAGAAAAGAGGTGCAAATTCGTCTAGTCGTGTAGCCTTGATCTCACACATTTGGTACCAACAACAAAGCACACACCTAAGCCTGCAAAGGGGAAGAAAAGAAGGGATGAGATTTCCAGAATCTCTATAGGATCACAACATCATAAGTCCTAGGGATTCCCAATCAAACATCTCCCAATAACCAAAAAATCAACACCTAAAACTAGCTAAGATATCTAATTAAAACCGCAAGCATCAAACACATATTAGGGGATGAAATCATCACAAGCACACACAATATGAAGGTAGGCTAATATTGGTATAAAACAAAGGGAAAAACTGAAAAGTCTTCTTTTTCAGAAGCACACAGGCAGCCTATACATAATCTGATTTTCAAAATCAAGGTTTGTCCCCATCTACCCATGTTTTTCAAGGCTATGCTGCAAAAAGGGTAAAATGGTTAGACAATCAATATTAAAGCAAGCCTTTTAGTTGTCTTCGACATTCAGACTCGAACTGGCCTAGGAGCACTCTTGTAGCAGCGCATACAAGTCATCCTATCACTCTCAAACAGGGTCCTAACATCCAGGCTCGAACTGGCCTATAGGGCATCTTGACGTCTAGAATCGAATTGACCTATAGGGCATCTTGACATCCAAACTCGAACTACCCTACAAGGCTTCCTGACGTCCGGACTTGAACTGGCCTACAAGGCATCCAGCGAGCTACTGAAAATGCCTTTGACAAGTTTTGGCAAAGTAGATGAACCAGGTGTGGTACATAGGTTTATACCACAGGACTCTTAACCATGCCTTCTGGTAATCATAATAATTATATCCACCGAGAGGCTGATCGGTAATTTTAACAGAGAAGGTTTTATTAGTGTAAGGATGTTGTCTCCATTCATCCTTGGTTACTACTCTCAAAATTTTTATGCGGGAGAAGGCAATCTGATCGGGGAATCTTTTATCCATGGTATGATTTATTTCGAGGGATTGGGTTTCTAAGAGAATTTGCTCATAGAAAAGCCGGGTTTTATACGGATGCTCTATCAGGTGGTACTCTTTGGGTGGGAAAATCTGAGCCGATAATTCTTTTAACTCTTTGGTTTCTTCATCTTTTTCTAGCTCAATGATTTTCAAGTCACTCTTGTGGGTGTATAAATCGGTTGTTTCCTTTTGATTGGCTAATTCTTGAAAGATTGGAGGTGGTACCCTAGTGGTGATGGTTTGAGGAGATCTATGAGGATATAAGGGTAAAGGAACAAGGGATTTGCGTTTTATTTGATCTGGAGTTACGGGGGCAGTAACTAGGGCTGAATAGTAACTGGGCTGTATTATAGCAGAGGGAGAAGCGGGAGAAGAAGGGGGAGAATTTGCATACCTTTTATCTGTCGACGAGGACGCCAGCATGGCTGTCAGTGATTTCCTTTTGTCCATCTTATCCTGTGAGATGAACAATGTGATTGATTTCTTTTTGAACAAAATTTTTTAGCCGCAACAGCTCGATGACTGGTCCACCACTCTTTACTTGTCTTTTTATCGACTTTTCCAGATTGTTAATTTCCTTTCGTCGTTCTCGCTCTTTGAGATTTGCCCGCGTCGCTTGTTGTTTTATGGTAAAAAATGGCTGGTGGCGATAAGTCTTGCTCACCTTCTTTTTATCCTTTGTTAACCTTTCAGTTACCCAATATGTCCGCCAGCAGTAACTGTGAGGATACTCTTTATCTTTTTCGACTTCTGTAATAATCGTCTGCTGTCTCATTTCTTAGTTTGCTGTAAATATAGAATATCATCATCGAGTTCACATAGAATATCAATATGAGTATTTATCCTCTGTAAATATTTTCTTTTTCTATGTTGTTTATATTTAGTCCAGTTTTTATCAATCTTTTTTCCTATTTTAGCTTTTATTTTTATTAAATTAATGATTTTCTCTTTCATGTTCTTCAATGAGTTCTTCAATTAGTCTTAGCATTTTTCTTCCAAAATGCTCTCTTTTTTCAAATTCCTTACAGTCGCAATAATCAGGCAAGGCAATATGATTAACTACGTGTCCGTCTACACTATCACGTATGCCTTCTATCAATTTAGTTTTTAACATCCTAATTTCTTCAATTCGTGAAAAATCTATTTCCATTAATTTGTCGACACATTTTTCTATAGTCCTTTCTTGAGCATAAGGAACAGCCATGTTACCTGTTGTAGTCTTTTTATTCTTTATTCGCTCCTTTTACGATCTTTGTATCCCTGCAAGAATTCTCGTGATAAAAAGTCAGGTAAATTATTTAATTTGCCTTTAATGAATTCAATGCTAAAATCAAAATTTGATAACAAAGCTTGCCATCTGGCAAATATTTGTTTTGATACCAAGTTTTTAACATCTTTTTCTAATATGAATTTAGCCGACGAACAGTCTACACGTATTAAGAAAGTTTTATTAAATAGATCGTCCTGAAAAGCATTAGTACATAAAACTATAGCTAAAACTTCCTTCTTAACAATAGAGTAGTTTATTTGTGCTTGATTCCAGATTCCTGAATAGTATCGTACTAATTGTTCTTTATTGTCAATTTTCTGTTTTAATATACCACCATAACCATATTCTGAGGCATCTGTCTCAACTATTAAGTTTGCATTAGGTAAAGGGATTCCTAAACACGGAAGTTGTTTAACTTTTTGTTTTATCTCTTTTACTACGTTCGTCATATCGTCATTCCATTCGGGAGCGTTCTTTTTTAGCCTAGCATATAAAGGTTTACAGATTATCCATATTTTGGGTATAAAATCAGCTATATAGTTTAAACATCCTAAAAAGCGTTGTAATTGTTGCTTATCTTTTATTTCATCAGGAAATTTAATAGAGAACTCAATGCTCCTATCTATAGGAGTAATAGTTCCTTGATTTATATTGTATCCTAAAAATCTTATCTTAGTTTGGAAGAGTTTTATTTTTGATGCAGACACAACCAAACCATTTTCTTTGACTATACTTACAAATCTTTTAACATGTCGAAAATGTTCTGTAATAGATTTAGAGTATACTAACACATCATCTATATATACAATTGTAAATTTGTCATAAGGGTTAAAAATATCATTCATTACCTTTTGAAACTCTGATGGTGCATTTTTTAAACCAAATGGCATGACATTCCATTCGTAGTGTCCAAAGGGAACTGTGAATGCTGTTTTATATTTGTCTTCTTCTTGTATCTGTATTTGCCAGAATCCTGATTTCATATCAAATTTGGAGAATATAGTTGCTCCAGATAATCTTTTGATTAAATCTCTTTTGTTTGGAATGGGGTATCTAATCCATTGCAAACATTTATTTAATGGTTTATAATTGATAACAAGTCTTGGGGCGCCTCGTTCTAATTCTGCATTATTCTGTACATAGAAGGCTGCACATGACTAAGGAGATTTGCTGCTTCTGATTAGTCCTTTGTTTAACAATCCTTTTATTTCTTCCTTACAATATCCCAATAATTCTGTATTCATTTGAATAGGTCTGGCCTTTGTCGGGATATCTTCTTCCTTAAAGTCTTTATCATAGGGTAATCTGACAATATGTTTTCGTCTATTCCAGAAAGCATTTGGTAAGTTTGAACAGACCTCATTTTCAATCTGTTTTTGTAGTTGTGTCATCTGTTGTTTAATTTCTGGTTTCGTTAAATCTTCTTCTATTTTGGTATGGTTCAATTCATTTAGTAATGAATGTAAATGTCTCTTTTTATTTATTAATAAAATTTCTTTTCGAATCCCTAATTCTTTCATTATAAAGATATCTCTTTTTTGTATGTTCTTACAGAACTCGAAACTTAATTGTTTTCCTAATATCTCAGTTTCTAATCCTTTATGAGTTACTACGAAAGGGTATATTTGGGTTAGAAAAGGGGTTCCTAGTATAAGATCCTGTGATAGATTTTTAACTAGTAAGAAAGTATTTTGAAAGCATATGCCTTGATTGCATATATGAGCATCTGAGATTTTATACTTTACTTCTAACTTTTGTTTATTTGCTGCGTGTAGCCTTTCTCTTGTTTTTTCGTAGTATTTAGTTGGGATTAGTCCTTCTCTTACACAATTATGATCTGCTCCTGAATCTAATAAAGCTTTGATTGTTATTTTAAAATCTTTTATTACAATAGTAACGTAAGAATACCATTTTTGAAATTCTATCTTTGATATGGCATTTATAAACTCTTCATTTTGTTTATTACTACTTTCTGGGAGATCTATGACTCTTGCTTTTCCTTTATTCTGGTGTTTTAGTAATTCTAATTCTTGTTTAAGTTCGTGTACTTCTTCTTTGACATATTTAATTTCTTGTTTTAGTCCTTCTAGTGTTAACAGTTCCTTCTTGTTTTCCTTTTTAAATAGGATTTCATTTAAATTATAAGTTTTACTTTCTTTTTGTTTTGTTTCTTTGCTATTTTTAACGTAAGCTTCGTATTCTAGTAAATAATGTTTTTGTAGCTCTCTATCTTCCTCTTTTAATATTAAATCAAGTAAATTATTTTCTTTTGTTAAAGTATTAATCTCATAGCACTGGCAGGGTCCAATACACTCGCAGTCTTCTAGGGTTTCTATTTCAGATGTTTCTGTGCTATGTTCCTCTTTTCCTATCAGGTTAAGTAATTCTTCCTTTTCACTCTCATCTATTTCTAAGGCTCTGATCTTTTTAAGTAGAGGACAATCTTTTCTGAGGTGTCCAATCCGTCCACATCTAAAGCAAGTGGGTCCCTTTTTATCGTTATCGGGTTTCTTAAATCTCTTTTTGTTATACCGAGGTTTTTCATATCGAGTTTTCTCATAAGTTTTCTGAAAAGGCTTTTGGTATCGTTTTGTCTTCTTATGCCTTTTTTCTTTATGCTTGGCTGAAGGGGCAGAGATTTTCTCATATCCATATTGTGTACAGAATGATCCTAATTCTTTTCTTCCACTAATCTTATCTTGTTTAAGTTTAGATTTTAATTTTAATTCATTGCATAAATTTAATCCTTCTGTATTTACTTCTGTGATTAGATCTCCATATGTTATCATATCATAATGTATGCTATTGCCATTAAACTTTCCTTTGATTCTATTTCTGACTCTATCGGCGAATAGCCGGGGCAATCCAGCTATAAATCTTTCTTTCCAGTAAGGCTGTTGACAATCTTCTCTCAGAAATACTTTAGATAAAAACATATCTTTGTACCAACGGAAATCTTGTAGTTTTGGACAAGTAAGATTGGATAAGATTATAGAGGCTTTTTCGGAAATACTTTGAGGATTTCCTATAAAATGTTTTGTGATTGCGTATATTAATGTAGCAAAGGAATTTTCTACAACATATTGGTGACCTTCGCGTACCTCTGGTTTTACAGTTGTTAGGATTTCTGTTTTTTGTGAAGTAGACAGATAATTATCCCACCATCCTTTTAATTGTCCAGTGAATCCTGAAGTTATTATTTTTGTTACTTCTCTTTCACTGTTATTTATTATTTTATAGGCAGTAGCTGCCATACACATTTCATTTAATAAGTCGGTAATTCCTTGTTCGGTTTTACCATCTAAATTCCATTCGTAAATGCTTTTACCATCATAACTTCCTTGAGAGTACTTTTCTTCTATTTGTATATCAGGTAGGGATGGTCTAGGGTAATAATGAGGGATCCTAGGTCTATCATAAAGTCGTACTTTATTAATTTCTAGCTTATCTTCGAATTGTTCTATTACTTTATCTATTTCTGTATTATCATCATTTGATACTGATTCGCTATCTGTTTCAGAAATAGCTGTTATCTGTGGTTTTGATAATTCTAAAAGTTCTAACTGTTTTGTTATTTTCTTTAACAATTCATCCTCTGGATTTAACTTAAATTCCTTAATGTCTTCATTTGGTTTTACCAAAGGTTTTTCAATTCGTAATTCTTTCTTTTCTTGTGAGTATTCTAGATATTCTAATTGCTGTGAAATTAATTGTAACATTTGATTGGTATAATTATTCTGACTTTTTATTTTCCCTAGGTCTGTATTATCGGCTTCTTTGAAAGGTGCAGCAAGAATGGTGTTTCCGTTCCAGTCTATGGCTACTTCCTCAAAGGGTGGATATTTTGATTTTTCAGTAGTTTGTGATTGGGTTTTTATCCATGTAGGGTAGTTCCATTGGCCATGGATCTAATACTACCTTGTCCATTGAGTATAAGAGATCAAGGTATAGCCATCGGTTCCATTGGCACCGGCGATAACTGATGATTTTGTATTAGCTTAGGCAACAACTCCGTATACGTCATCAGAATTGGGTCATATTGAATGGGTGTCCGTCTTTGTCCATTCCTAACATTTTGTCGTCCCTGATTCAGTGTGTCATTCGCATTGGCCTGTGAGGCCAGTGCTCAAGGCCTGGGAGCCCGTTTAAGAGCTCGTTGTGATAGGAGTACTAGGGGCTACGCTGGCCACGTAAGAGGGAGACTGTGGCAACTTCTATACTTGCTGAAGGGGTAGTTTTAAGGTGTTGTGGGTGTACAAGGGGTGTACCAATTCATTTTTGTTTTATCCAGACATAAATATTTTTTTATAACTTCTAATCAATCTCATCTAAACATAATGACATGTAAGGTTGTAATGGGTAATTTTGTCTCAAAATTTGTCATTATTATGTGTTAAGCTATCAACGCCATTTTTTTTTATGTCTCTCTCCTCTCTCTGTCCTTTTTTTCTTATCTCTCTATTTTTTTATTATTTTAACATTATGAACATGACACTAAGAATATATCAAAGAGCATATTTGTGTATATATACCTTGTGAAAATATAGATACGTGACAAAAAGGTCATATATATGTATATATGTATGTTAAAAATATGAATGTAACAAATAAATTCTCTATTACTTCTTAATTTGGAAGCATTAGGTATAATATAGGATCACGTTCATAACATACCTTATGTTTATATAGTATTCATAGTCTGTCATACCTAAAGAACATGTGAACTACGGAGGTTAGGTCTACATCACATGCATCACACACCGTGTGTCATATAAGGTGTGTAATATGATTTTAACAAATATTAGACATTAATATAATATCACATGCGTCACATACTCTATGTAATGTAGGATTCATAGTTTGTCATACATACAAAACATGTAAAGTAGGAAAGTTTGGTCTACATCAAATGCCTCACACACCATATGTCATACAAGGTTTGTAATCTGATTATAACAATCTATTACAATTAGATTACACACTTGTATGATATATGTTGTGTGACACATATAATGTAAATCCAACCTCCAAGGTTGATATATTATCTATGTATAATATAAACCCTAAATAACATAGGATATGTAACACTTGTGATGTTATATTAATGGCTAATGCTTTAAAACTCAGAACTAATTGGGATGTAATAGAGAATGTCATCTTGATAATGTCATACTCATAATATACACAGACATGCTCTTTGATACATTCTTAGTATCATAATGTCAAAATAATAAAAAAAATGAAGAGATAAGAAAAATAAAAGAAAAAAAGAAAAAAAGACAGAGAGAGGAGAGAAACATTAAAAAAAATTGCCGCTGACAGCCTGACATATAATAATGACAAGTTTTGAGACAAAATTACCTTTACAACTTTACATGTCATTATGCTTAGGTGAGGCTGATTGAAAATTATAAAAAAATATTTGTGTCTGGGTGGAGCAAAAATGACCTGGTCTAAACTAGGAAGGGTCATGTCTCATATCCTCCCCTTCTTATAAAAATTTCGACCTTGAAATTTCTACATAAGAACTATGGGTTATGGACCTACCATTCTTTTGTTGCACCACTCCGCGTCTTAGTAGACCAAGCCATACTAAACAAAAGACACATGCCACATAACTATTCAAAACCAAAACCAGAAAAGAAAGGGTACTTGGTGGAGAGGCGTGCATTGGTCAATATACATATAGTGGAAATAAAACACAAACATGCACACAAAACACAACAAGAAAACACACATATTTCGGCATACACACAAAGCACAAAACACACAACACTCAGCAAATCATACATAACAACATGCAAATCTTATAGTCTTGTTTTCATACTTGTAAGTCATAATCAATCAATATACATATAGACATATGCGCATGCTTCTAAAACTGAGAACACAATATCATGCAAATCAAAAAATCTACTAAACCATGCTTTGCTACCAAACCTGTCACGACCCAAACCCAATCTATTAGGACCCTTACCACCGTAAAACCCAAATAAGCCTCGCAAGGTCCTATTTGAATCCCACAAGGCTCAAGTCACCTAATTGTAAATTTTATTGGTTGATTTATATGTTATTTAAAGGTTGAAGCATGTTCATACATTAATGAATTTCTGGCTTATACGGAGTGAAAGAAAACATCAACAGAAGAATTATATTAATACTCAAAACAAGTGAAAACTTAACACACAAGTCTCATAGGAATCTCAAAACATCAACCAATAGTATTATGTATATTTCGGAAGCAACAAAAAGAGAAAGAGGGATTGGAAAGCCAGAATGAAAATCCACACAAGTTCAAAGACATGGCATGCGCATTCAATAGAAAAGAGGTGCAAATTCGTCTAGTCGTGTAGCCTTGATCTCACACATTTGGTACCAACAACAAAGCACACACCTAAGCCTGCAAAGGGGAAGAAAAGAAGGGATGAGATTTCCAGAATCTCTATAGGATCACAACATCATAAGTCCTAGGGATTCCCAATCAAACATCTCCCAATAACCAAAAAATCAACACCTAAAACTAGCTAAGATATCTAATTAAAACCGCAAGCATCAAACACATATTAGGGGATGAAATCATCACAAGCACACACAATATGAAGGTAGGCTAATATTGGTATAAAACAAAGGGAAAAACTGAAAAGTCTTCTTTTTCAGAAGCACACAGGCAGCCTATACATAATCTGATTTTCAAAATCAAGGTTTGTCCCCATCTACCCATGTTTTTCAAGGCTATGCTGCAAAAAGGGTAAAATGGTTAGACAATCAATATTAAAGCAAGCCTTTTAGTTGTCTTCGACATTCAGACTCGAACTGGCCTAGGAGCACTCTTGTAGCAGCGCATACAAGTCATCCTATCACTCTCAAACAGGGTCCTAACATCCAGGCTCGAACTGGCCTATAGGGCATCTTGACGTCTAGAATCGAATTGACCTATAGGGCATCTTGACATCCAAACTCGAACTACCCTACAAGGCTTCCTGACGTCCGGACTTGAACTGGCCTACAAGGCATCCAGCGAGCTCCTGCTAGGAATAACCACCCATAAACCTCTTGGTTCAGTAAGCATCTCCCCTCTCCCTAGGAGCAACGATACTTACCTCGCATGGTTAGTGGCAAAAATATCCTTTAAACAAAGCACAAACAAGGCATATACATGCATACACAAATCACAACAAAGGATCCTCAATCAAATCATAATACAAATCAAAAATCAATCCTCAAAGTCATAACCGAATTAGGCAATCTGTTGCCCTATTAACTTCTGAGACTCCCTATCATCATAATCACACATTCCGCAAGCATATAACCAAGATAGACAATCGAATTCAATCATATTCAAACAATCAAATAATAGGGTAACCAAAGGAATCGATGAGGCGTAGATCCTAACTCTCAAGTGTATGAATCAGTTGCAATCCTTTGCCTTTCCAATAAGATCAGAATCTCTTAAACAATCACAAGGCAAAGACCACACAATATTAAGCCATAAGACTACTTAATTAAAAACCAAAGGCATTGAGAATCCTTACCAATTAACCTACCAAAATCCAGCAATCCGGATGCAGCAATATCTTTCCCTTGAATGCGTGATGTGATGGCCAAAAACTCAATAAGAATCAACTTGATTATTCACCCTAATTCAATATACAAATTTTGGCAACACCTTAAGGTTTATAGAGCAACTTGTGATTTCAACATTAGAGAGGTTAAGGGTTGTGATTTCATGAAATTAAGAAAGGAACGAGTGTTTATAACATGTACAATAAAAAAAACAAGATCAGAATCCAATAGGTTAATCAATTGATCAAGATAGGCATCAATAGGGCAAAGGTAGGGCATGCTGATTTTATGAATAAGGAAGATTCAAAGGATGAATTTAAGATTTTACATCATGAATGGATGCTAAATAATCATACGAACAAGAGGAACAATAACAGAAATCAATTGAAGGCAGAATCACACAATCTTGAAACCTAATCCCGCCAAATTACAACCTAAATTACTACAAAGAAAAAATAACCTTCAGATGAAAAACCCAAGATGAATGGATAGAGAACGGAAAGAGCTTTCCAACAAGCCATTATTTACAAGAATCTGACAAACGAGGAAAGAGTTATGCTATTTTGAAGTTCAAACAGATTTTGGCAATTCTACCGAATTACGACTTAAATTTTTGACAAAGAAAAACTAAGCTCTAAATGAAAGCCCAAGATGGTTGGAAAGAGGATAGAAAGAATTTTCCAACAAGCTATTATTTGCAAAAATCCGATAAAGAATGAGCGAGTTATGCCAAGATGAAGGTTAAGAAGTTTCGGCTAGGGTTTAGGCAAAATTCGGAATTTGAGAGGAAAATGATAAATTTTGAAATTTCTAGGTGGGTTATGGTATGTTTAGGTGGGATAGGCTAACCATTCTTTTATAGGTATCTAAGGAGATTTAACTAAGAGATAATTTCCTACTTTTAAGCTTAAAAAGATAATTAAAGAATAATTCTATTAGAAGGATAATTCTATTTAAAAGGATAATTCTATTAAAAGAGATATTCTATTTAAAAGGAAGACTTATCTAATACCTTAGACAATAAGGGATAAAACTATGAATAATTAATATAAAAATACCAAAATTAAAATAGAAAATATCTGACAGCAACCATTTTAAGCCATCACGTATCCATTTTTAGAGATAAAATAATCATTTCAGCTACATCGACTCTTGGACTTCTTGGACTTCTTGGACTTCTTAGACATCTAAACTAGGAAGGGTCAAGATCTCACATATAAACTTATTTTACCCAAATAAATATCTGATATCTGCATTGATTTTTCTTGGGGAGTCGTTTCTTATAAAAGAATTGATTATTCCGTGTGAATAAGTAAGAAAGAGAACAATGTAATTAGAGAGTAGAAATAAGAAAATAACTAATTGATAAAATAAAAATTTAAATGACTAAAAATTAAAATATTATAATGATAAAGATAATCTTGACAATATAGTTTTAAGATGTGGATGACGTCATCCGCCTCTTCTATCATTTTTACGTATCTATCTTGGTTTTATGTATCAAATATATCTAGTAAATTATAAAGTATTTAATTGTAAGATTGATTTTATTGGTTAAAAAACCTATACTAATCGAACAATTCTACTAAAACAAACACATTATAAGTGTATTTGAGTATGATAGGACTATTACTCTAAATTCGTTTATTGATAGTTTCACTAAGCCTAATTGATATAAGATGTCACCTGGAATAACATCATTATTTTCTTTAAATTCCTGTGTAACATTTTAACTCTATCATTAGTTTTGTAGGTTTACTATTTATACTAATTGAATACTAGCAATATATATATATAGTGAGGCTATGATAAAGATCTGTACTCTTGTATACACGGTGGACGTCAACCCCACCCTTACCGCTGCTCTTCCTCATTCCTCTCTAAAGTCCTTATTAATAAATTGATTTGTTAGAATGCACACAGACTTTCAACAGCCTTACGCGTACGAGATAACTTTATGAATGTGGTAAAAAGAAAAAAATGATTTTGTTTCCAAAAATATAATTCTACGGTCCGCTGCCGTTTAACATTGATTTGTCCTAATATATGGATTAATTGAGATCACAAGGATAATTTACTCTAATTTCTAAAATATTCATTCAACATAAATTTTAGCTGATCTATTTATCATTCTAAATGGAAGCATGATGTTTAAATTTTCCAAATTATACTATGATGAATTTTGATAAAAAAAATCTATTTTAAAGTAACTTGCTATTCAAAATAAGTTATAATATTATAAATTTTTAATTTAGTCTGTGATATTCGGAATAATAATTCTAATTTTAACAATTAATATTTTTTTGTATATTAAACGAGTAATAATTTCTTAAATGACAGTTTGCCTCAAAAGGAATTCCAAACAGAGTCGAGTCCCGCTTGTTCCGCCGTCAGTTGGCTTCAGTTGGAGTAGTAAAGCCAAGGGCACCAAACTGCGATGGGGTGCTTGGTATCTACCACCTTCTTTACGTCTCTCTTGGCCCCAAAATTCCCTCCCAAGGTAATTCTTATTACTTGTATTTGTACTGCAAAATCGGTTTCTTTCTTTTCTTATTTTGTTTCTTCCGCGAAGCTCATCGGGCCACCGAAGTAACTCGAGTTCGGCACATGGGTATTTCATGCTTTTGCAGTGCAACTCAATTTTTTTGTTAAAGAATGCGAACGTGCTAAGCTTTATGAGCTTATATGCTTATTGTTTGGTGGGGGTGTTCTTGTAGGAAATAAAGCTTAATAACGGAGTTTTGGCTCGATTTTCAAGCCAAGCAAGCGACGGAGCAGGTACTCATTATTGCTTTTCTTGTTGAAGTAGGGTCTTTGTGCCTCACACCTCAAGTGGTGATGCATTTTATGCTTCGTTTAAATGGTTGGCGTTTTCTTTCATTTGTTTTCTTAAAATTGAAAGTGTATTTGTTTCAATAACAGTGAATAATCTCCTCTTTTGTACAATAAACACTAATTACATATGGTTCCCACTGGTCCGAAACTTTTTAAATACTCTATGCTCAAAAGCCAATGACTGAACTCTTGGCCATGAATGGTTAAGGATGTTTTCTTTCAGCTTGACATACCATGGTAGATATATGCTTGTGGTAGAGGTAGATTTTAGTCTTGTTAGCATTCTCTTGGATATATGTTGCTGCAGCAGAAATCAGTTTTGAATTCTCTGCATAAGCTATATTTCTTTCACCACGGTGTAATTACTTCACTTTATTATTATTGCATATTGAAATATAGTCCATGTGGAGATGGGGTGGATTGCATTAGGATGAAGGTTGGTGATAAATACTTACCCCAGGAGAAAACTTTATAGTTGCTTTTCATGCTTTTATCTTTATCAAAAGCATTTTCATTAAAAATTTCTCCTTCCTTTATGGTACTTGGGAATTTGTGATGGTAACCAAGAAGTTTAGAGCATAAGAAGAAGATAATATAAGAAGGGAGAGTTCTTGCTAATTCATGCATGCCATGTTATTCATTAAATAACAAAGTCGGTAGCGCGGGGGTTTCGTAGTAGGATCAAGAAGTTATAGATTTCTTCTTTGATTTCCAAAGAGCATCTTGGTTTGTTGATTCTATGTGAAACAAAGAGGAGTGATATGAGTAATGTGATGGTCAACGGGTTATGGCCTTGAGGGAGTATAAAGTGGACTGCAATTGACGCCGTCGGTAGCGTGGGGGCTATTTTTTCAAAATGGGATGAGCAGATAATTAAAGTCGTGGAGATTTTCAAGTATGAAAGGTGGATTTCGTTGAAATGTGAGATGGCGAATGCGGACTTCTGCTTGCCTTGTGTAGGGATTTATGCCCCTAATAATGTTCATGACAGGTGTGCCGATTGGACAGAGATGTTAAGGCATGGAAGAAATGATGCAAATCCCTGGATAGTCATAGGGATTTCAATGAAGCTCTCCGTGAAGAAGAGAGGAGGGGGAATATTCAACTGGAGAGGGACCTACAAATTGCAGGAGTTCATGGATGGTTGCGGTTTAATTGATATGCCACTCATTGGAAAATCTTTTATGTGGTTTAGCTCTCGAGGAGCATCAAGGATCGATAGAGTGATTGCATCGCCAGATTGGATTAGATTCTTCAATACTCACAGATTATATGCCGGGGACAAAGGACTCTCTGATCATATCCTATTGATCATGAGAACCGGTTCCTTGTCTTGGGGAGCTAGACCATTTCGAATGTGGGATGCATGGTGGGGAGAGAAAGATTTTCTGAAGGTAGTAAAAGAAATTTGGGGGGACGCTGAGTCAGTATTTCCTAGGAGGTTCTGTCTCGTGAGGAAGCTTAGTTTCCTCAGGAAAAAACTCAAGATCTGGCATAAGGAATATTTCAGAGATTTGGAGGGGAGGTTAAAAGACATATTTGCTGCAATATTTCATGCTTTGGATGGGACTAGTAGTATACGAAGCAAGTGGTGATCAATAAGTATCACCCTAGAATAGGCTCTAGTGGAATTGAATGTGATGCGGAGAGTGCGTCCGGTGTGTGGAAGAGAATCATAAAAAACAGTGCTCTGATTTTGCCTAATGGTCGATGCATCATTTCTATGTTTCATTGGAAAGTTGGAGATGGCAGGAACATTTCCTTCTGGAATAGTTCGTGGTGTAGTGAAGATACATTGGCATCGATTTTCCCAAGGCTTTTTGAGGTGGCAGTTTTAAAAGATGGGTCGATTCATGACCACGGGATTTACAACGGAATCTGGCAATGGAAATTATCATGGAGAAGAAGATTTTTTTGGTGGGAAGAGGAGGAAGTTCAATATTGATGGGATTTATTGAAGATAATGGGCCAACAGATCATGGAGGAGATTCTTTGGTGTGGCATAATACAATAGAATCTTTCTCGATCCGGACTTGTTACGCTTCATTAGATTCTATATTCTTTCCGGATCTCGAAAGGAGTATTCTGAACTTCTGGTTGAGACAAGGAGCTCCCAAATGGCAAGCCTTTATGTGGCTTGCTTGACTGGAAAAAATATCGTCCGGAGGTTTTTTGGCGAGGTTGGGTATCCTGGGAGAGGAAGAGGGCATTTGTAGAGCATGTGGGTTGAGAGAGGTGGATTCGAATCATATTCTATTGAATTGTGGGAGGGCATGGAGGTGTTGGTCTCTGATGGTGAACAAATGGGGATTCAAATGGGTGGAGCCGAGGTCCATGTCCGACCTGTTCAGGCATTGGGATGGTTTCGCTATTCCAAGACACTCAAAGGATCTGTGGTTTGCGATTTTATTTTCAACAACTTGACAGAAGAGCAGCTGATTTATTTTGCAACGGTTTAGTTCATGGTTTTGGTTGGGCTAAATCAAATTTAAAGAATGTCTGGTTGAATGGCATGATGATGATGATGCCAATAGGAGATCTAGCCAGACTGCTACATTAATTGTTTAATGTGAAAAACTAAGATACGGGTTTCCTGTAAACAGTATCTTGGATTTTCATTTTGCTCTTGTGCTGATGTATTGAACAGATATCAATACAACTTCGATGTTATTAAAAAAATAACAAAGTCGGTTACAATATCCTCACAGAATGTCACTGACACACATAATCATTTTTCTCTTTTCTCTGATATTGCCAACTCATTACAATACATATTCTGTCAATTTGGCTGGTTTCATACAAGAACGTTCACTCTTCTTTGTTCTGACATGGATTCTCGGTCTGGGCTGAAGGACTAGCTTGGACAGCAAACATTCCTCTTTATTAGCGGCAGAAAATATCTTCCCTCAAAATATACTTTCTCAAAACTATCCTGTATGGGTGTTAAAGATTATTGTGAATGAACAATAAGTTGAAATATATGCTGCATGCATCCCTTTTGAATCTGCATGGTTCTCTTGTTGGAAGTGAAAGTCCTGAGTGATAAAATGAACAAATTTTTGTGTTTATGCTAGCAGAGGACATTCACATTGATCTGTATTTGATTTTCAAGTCTCATTAGTGGTTGCTTCATTTTCAGTTTATTTGAACTTTGTTTGTAGAAACCTTCTCTCTTGGCAACCACAGCTCAAGTAGAGAGATACTTTGTGTGAATCAGAGCAGTTGCAGAAATTTAACAGCCTCTTTTGGTCACTTTGGTGAACTAGTTTCTTGTTGTATGAAATTAAGTTATTCTAGCATAACCATAATTGGCTATTGGATAGGGCCTGATGTGGATGATGGTTGGGGATTTGTTGAAGTTTTTTTTGATCAAATTGCTTGATTCTCATCTAGCTTCCTGAATGCCTTGTTGACAGATGTAACTTGGTTATCTGCTTTTGTGCTTTAGAATTTAAGATATTAGTAGGAAACATCCTTATGTGAAGTGCCATATGAGCCGAAGTACTTTTTTTTTTTGATGGAACGATGATTTTATTTATGAACATAATATGTACAAACAGTGGACACAAAATCAACAAGCACTATGAAAGGCTAGAATCCCCGCCCCACTCCAGGTATCCTATCCATTCACAGCCTTAATGTAGCATTTGATGCCAATCATCGATTGCTATCAGATCGGCCTCTGAAGTTCACACCTTTGATGTTCGCTCTTGCCCAGTCAATCCCTTGTACCAACGCTTCCAACGCCACTGCTTTGGAGTCTTTATGCTTTCCTCTAAACACCCTGCTATCTCTGGCTAGCCACAGGTTCCACACCCTTGCCATAAACACGCTCTCCCAGACCTGGTCGAGCTTCTTGCTAAGAAACAGCCCTTCCCACTGGACTGTGAGATCTACCAGAGTTTGAGGTAGGGCTTCGTATACACCCCATTTTCTCATTATCTCCATCCAACTTCCCCATGCAATCTTGCACTGGACTAAGGCGTGATCGAACTGATGGATCCATATCCTTGAAATTTGGTAATTATTCCATCACAACAAGCACCACGCCAGACCATAATGAAGAATTCGTTGGTGCCATAATACAAATAGGCAATTCCCTATATGACATAAGGGAAACATTTGATGAAATCATGCACAAAGCACGCGAAAGACGACGACAATAACAACAACAAAAGAATTTACACTGGGACACTTTAGGGCAACCCAGCGGTAAGTATGATTATTATGTTCGTTATAGTCCTTCAGCATGGACCCTCAACAATACAGCGGTAAACATCGTTGCCATTGGCTGGGATGACAATGATAATGACTATATTGACAACATACCATAATGGGATCATTTCCCACACAACACTGATGAAGATAACAAGACCACTTCTAGCACAAACAGTGAGCTGAAAGATGTGCCGTTTAGTGCTTTAAGTGACGACAGGGATGTACTGGCTAGTTACACTCTAGAAGATTTGCTTGCAGAACTGGAATATCCGTAGCTGCACAAATTGCTGCAAAGGGTTATTAACGAACACACACTAAGTTCTGCTACATCAGCATATAGACCACCGTCGGAACCCATAATAGGACCAGTCAATTACAGCCCTGCTGAAACAAGCCGGCAACGCGGAAGGACAGACCCTCCTGTGCTCGTACAACCACTTCGCAGTAGAGCAATTGAGTTGTCCAATGCAGCAGCACACAACAACATATGGGCATTACCACTAGCTCAGTATACACAAGGAGCTATGTTAGTTCTTCCGGATGATATTGGGTTTTATGCTGATGTTATTTCCCGTGGGAATCCGTGACACTCAATCTCATCGATGATCCCAGTAAAGTATGGGCCAACAATCAGGCTAAGATAAAATTCATTGAAAACTTACTCGGGGAAGATGAAAAGAAAATATGGATGCAATGACGCCTCAATTTCCCTGACGACTATACTATAGTCAAAAATATAGCTGAGGATACTCAAAACATATTCTCTCACATCCGAAGGGTATTTATATTTGAAGATCCTTACCAAGGAGGCACAGACGAGCAGAACAGGGCTTATATTGACTTGGAAAGTCTCAACTATGACAACATAAAAGATATTTTCAGCTATTTGAATGAGTTTCAGCGACTTGCAGGAAAATTCGGGAGGTTTTATTACCCAGATATCTCTGAAAAGCTATTTTGCAAAATACCTCCGTTAATTGGTAAAGAGGTTGAAGCAGCATGGTATGAAAAGTATCCCGGAGCTACAGTAGCAGTCATTCCCAGACACTTTACCTATCAATACTTAGCAGAATTATGCAAAAGGTCAGCTCTACAACAAAGTATGAAAGACGTCACGTTTTGTAGTCGAATACCTATCCCTGGACATTACAACACAAGCAAAAGGTATGGTTTACGAAAATCCAAAACATATAGAGGCAAACCTCATGAGTCACATGTTCGAATTTTTCGACGCAAAGATGCAGGTAAAATAAGGAAATGCAAGTGTTTTATTTGTGGCGAGGAAGGCCATTTTGCTCGTGATTGCAGAAGTAAAAAGGGAAATATAGCAAGAGCAGCAGTTCATAAGGAGCTAGACCTGTAGGGCAATTTCGACATAGTATCCGTTGATCAGGATTAATCAGATTCAAGTGCAATTTGTAGTTACTCCGAAGGCGAAGGCATATCGCAGGATCTTTTTGCTCCAGTCACTGATAAATGGGCTAGCAGGCGATTCTCCTGAAGCCCAAAATCAAAACTTGATTCGAATCATGAATTGCAAATCTCGCAACAACGCAGAGCCCACCTAGTGCCAGCAGAAATCCTCTACAATACTGGCTGGAATGACCAACGCCACAGAGTATATCAACATTACTCTGAAGAACGAATCTTGGTCCCAGAAGAGCATTATGGGTTCCGACAGTGGTCTGTATGCTGATGTAGCAGAACTTAGTGCGTGTTCGTTAGTAAACCTTTGCAGCAATTTGTGCAGCTGCGGATATTCCAGTTTCGCAAGCAAATCTTCTAGAGTGTAACTGGTATGTACGTCCCTGTCATCACTTAAAACATTACACGACACATTTTTCAGCTCGCTGCTTGTGCTAGAAGTGATCTTGTTATCTTTGTCAGTATTGTGTGGGGAAGGATCCCATTGTGGTATGTTGTCAATATAGTCATTATTATTGTCATCTTGCGAAATAGCTTTTCAGAGACATCTGGGTAATAAATTCTCTCGGATTTTGCTGTAAGTAGCTTAAACTCATTCAAATAACTGAAAATATCTTTTATGTTGTCACAACTGAGCCTTTCCAAGTCATTATAAGCCCTGTTATGTTCGTCCGTGTCTCCTTGGTAAGGATCTTCAAATATAAATACCCTCCGGATGTGAGAGAGTATGTTTTGGGTATCCTCAGCCATATTTTCGATTATAGTATAGTCGTCGGGGAAATTAAGGCGTCATTGCATCTATATTTTCTTTTTATCTTTCCCGAGTAAGTTTTCAATGAATTTCATCTTAGCCTGATTGTTGGCCCATGCTTTACTGGATTCATCGACGAGATTGAGTGTCACGGATTTTCAACGGGAAATAACATCAGCATAAAGCCCAAAATCATCTGGGAGAACTAACATAACTCCTTGTGTATACTGAGCTGGTGATGCCCATATTTTGTTGTGTGCTGTTGCATTGGACAGCCCAATTGCCCTACTGCGAAGTGGTTGTACGAGCATAGGAGGGTCTGTCCTTTCACATTGGAAGCTTGTTTCAGCAGGGCTGTAATTGACTGGTCCCATTATGGGTTCTGACGGTGGTCTGTATGTTGATATAGCAGAACTTAGTGCATGTTCATTAGTAACCATTTGCAGCAATTTGTGCAGCTGCAGATATTCAAGTTCTGCAAGCGAATCTTCTAGAGTGTAACTGACCAGTATGTCCCTATCATCACTTAAAGCACTACACGGCACATCTTTCAGCTCGCTGTTTGTGCTAGAAGTGGTCTTGTTATCTTCGTCAATGTTGTGTGGGGAAGGATCCCATTGTGGTGTGTTGTCAATATAGTCATTATCATTGTCATCCCAGCCAGTGGCAATGATGTTTACCGCGGTATTGTTGAGGGTCCATGCTGGCAGACTATAATGAACATAATAATCATACTTATCACTGGGTTGCCCTAAAGTGTCCCAGTGTGAATTCTTTTGTTGTTCTTGCACCCATTGTTGTCGTTGTTGTCGTCGTTTTTCGTGTGCTTTGTGCATGATTTCATCAAATGTTTCCCTTATGTCATATAGGGAATTGCCTATTTGTATTATGGCACCAACGAATTCTTCGTTATGGTCTGGCGTGGTGCTTGTTGTGATGAAATAATTACCAAACTTCAAGGATATGGATCCATCAGTTCGATTCTAGGTGTGCACAGAACTTGGTCTTCTTGCGATTTCAGTCTGTACTGGCTGTAAAATCAATCTTTGACCCTGTAATTGTGCGGTAGTCCATTGTTCTCCTGGAACTGCTTGTATACCTTCGGATGCAAAATGTTCTGACACATTTTGCACATTATATTGAAAATGAGCAAAACTGGAATTGGTTAAACGGCCGACAAGTGAACGAGCGATCAGCAAGTTAGATTCCCCTCCTGTCCATCCTTCATAACCTCTAGTTTGAATGGCTAATTGGATATGGTGGTAGAAATCATGAATAAACATCATCATATTTGGCGCAAGGTATACCAACTGGGTACCGTGAGTCAGATCAACTTCCATCGTGCCAACTATTGCCCGATCATCCGACCATCGTGTGTCACGGATGACAAGTAGAATAGTAGTTCCAGCATTTCGTCGGTGCAGCGCATCTATCAGAACCATTAGGAGGCCGAGGTGAAGATGTTCCATTTCTTCTTCCCTGAGCCTCGAGTATGATTGTTGGTTTATAAAACCCATATTAAGCTACTGATGCTCTTCTATGACCAAGATTCATTCTTCAGAGTAATGTTGATATACTCTATGACGTTGGTCATTCCAGCCTGTATTGTAGAGGGTTTCTGCTGGCATTAGGTGAGCTCTACGTTGTTGCGAGATTTGCAGTTCTTGATTCGAATCAAATTTTGATTCTAGGCTTCGGGAGAATCGCCTGTTTCTAAAAAGTCGTGGTGCCCGTCTTTGCAGTTCATATTGAATGCGACTCCTGGTCCGATAACTGCGTATTTGGTCTTCCTATGTTGGCTGCTGATTTGTGGAAAAAACAGGGGGTAATGTTTCCGTTCGGCTGCGACTCATTTGCGAAGTTTGGCCTTTTCTTGTTCGTTAATCTGCTTTGGATCTCTAAAGACATAAAAGGGGTTCTTTTTGGCTGCGTTGCTAGTGGTGCTTATACCGCTTATATTTAAAGTACCCAATCTTTTTGTAAGGTCTTCGAGTTGCAAGCTAAGGTTGTTGGAGGCTGCAGGGACCGCAGGTGGTCGCTTTAGTTCCTGCTTCAGTTGCTGAATTTCTTCCTTCAGATCGGACAACTGTTCAGCTTGCTTAACCAGAAGGTGGATAAGCAATTTGTTTTGATAAATAATGTGTGCGACAGTTTCTCCTTTCGAGAATCCGACTGCCGGTTGGTCAATACTATCAGTGGCTTCTAGTGCTGCTTTGTAAATTGATGAGGATTTCGTAAATTTCCAATGGTTCATTCAATATCACACTGTCAAATTTAAACAAACAAGGATCCAAGAGTATTTACCTGTTGCTTGTAAATTGTCACTATATATTTTTACCAGCTATGTTAACCTTATTATGCTCACTTTTTCGTCTATATCAAAGAAGACTTACGTCTATTGCATAAAGAAGTTAAAACACAACTGCAAAATTACATAGGCAATAAACGAAACAACGAGTAAAAACCCGGAATTGATTAGTTGCTCATACCTTTGGAGGCTTCGCTACCAAGTTAAAATTGTTGCATGGAATGTTGGATCGATGGTGTGGTAAAGGATAACCAGCAAGATAGTTCAAAGCAGGATAATTCAAACACTGACCTTGTCTGGTCTTTCATTCATTGTGAGTGCCGTATTTAAAGGCCAAGGATTCAAACAAAAGACACACAAAGTAAATAAGGAGGAATCTTTTCACGTGGGCTGGGTGCTCATTGAGCCCCATCATCACCCACTGTGAGAGACTCCTTACAGACACAAAAGACACAAAGTAGAAAAGGAGGAATCTGTTCACGTGGGCTGGGTGCTCATTGGGCCCCATCATCACCCACTGTGAGAAATTCCTTCTTATCATACGACAGTGAGGTGTGATCCTCACAGTATTGGAGAACATGGAGGATATAGAGTATTAGAAGATAGGTTTATTATGGATAAGGGTTTCCAGCGTTGCCACAAGGCGGGCTAGTTTTTGGGATTCTCCTGATTCAATGTCGCTATAGAAGTTGTCGCGTGTGCGGGTGGCCCATGTGAGATCATATCGGATATGGGTCATTGCGAGTAAGATGCCCATTTCGCCTTGCACCTTCCGGAGATGTTTCTCGTAATATCGTTTCAACTCACTGCGCTGTCGGTTATAGTGTTCCATGGTGGCATGCTGGAGGAGGAGAAGTTCGAAGGCAATTTCTTCATATTTCCGGAGGCCACTGGTAATAGCAATGTCATGGCCTGGGAAAGTAAGTTGATCTCGTGTGAGGTATTGTACCCCATAGTCTTCCCAGCCTCGAGCTCGGTCAAGGCTCATTCCAGTTCCTGGGATATTGTGGCTAGATGTTCCTCGTCCTGTCATTTTGCATTGAGGAGACTAGTGAGTCGAGAGAGAGAATCAGCGAGAGTATTATATTTACCCTCAATGTGTTCAAATTAAACTGCTACTCCTGATGCTGTAATAAAATCAGTAAAATTGAGCCAGCGAACTCGGGAGGGCTTATTGGCAACACTTTGGTTGTAGAAGCTGATAATTGCTTGGCAGTCAGTTCGGATCAGGACCTCCCTGCGATCTAAATAGTAGATCTTGAAAGCTTTGAGCCCTTCCATGCATGCATGTAGCTCAACATCAATTGTTGACTTAATGATTGGAAATTTGCCACTAGCATAGGCACATATTCGTTCGGTCGATTTTGCATTATACTTCTTGGGCTTTCATTTGCAGATGGCGCCCCATCCTTCCATACATCCATCGGTTTCAATCACAATGTATGCTGTTCTTGGTGGAAGTTCCATGTCAGGCAGATGTTGTACCAGCTGCTTAATCTTTGTTACTAATTCCCAATCCGATGCCTTCATCTTCTTATCCCCATGTGGGTTGTTTTTTCATAAAGAGGAGCTAATAAAGTGCCTAGCTTTGGAATCTAGCTCCGAGCATAGTTGAGGATGCCGAGCCAAGATCTCAGGCCTTTTTTGTCTTTGAGGTCGTCTGGTCGTGTAGCCAGAATTTTTTTGATGATATGCGGCTGCAATTTTAGCTTGTTGTTGCTTAGAATTGCTCCCAAAAATTCGATTTATGGAACTGCGATCTTCATTTTGCTAGGTGATAACACCAGGCCATGTGTGCGACAAATCTTCAGTAGCTGGTTTAAGTGTCTTGCATGGGCTTCTTCTGTTTCGGAGAAAACAAGTATATCATCTATGTAGACTGCAGTAAAATCTTCACAACCTCGAAAACAGGCATCCATCTTGCGTTGAAAAATAGCTGGAGCATTCTTGAGTCCAAATGGCATAACTAACCATTCATACAAGCCGTCAGGGGTGATAAAGGCTGTCCACAAGATTGATGATTCTGTCATGGCAACTTGGTGGAATCCACTCTTTAAATCAAATTTGGAGTAAATTTTGGTCGTACCGACTTTTTGAATGATGGTGTTGATGTCTGGCAAGGAGTATTGGTCTTTATAGGTATTATTGTTTAATGATCGATAATTGAACACCATCCGTTCTTTGCCTTTCACTTCGTGTCCTGTAACTGGGTCAATGATAGTACCAGAATGCACGATTATAGCCATTGTCCGATGTCTACTGTTACTGTGCCGGATGACTCCAAGTTTCAGTAAGATGTCCACATGGTGCTTGAATTGTTCTTTCATTGCTGGCATCACATGTTTTAATTGTTTATCCTGAATAATAATGTCTGGATTGACGATATCCAACTGGCATTGAATTTTATTTCGTTGCTAGTGTTTCAGAGGTTCTTCACCGATAAACCCTTGCCTCTTCAATTCCTCGAGCAGGGGGCTAAAGTGATGTTGAAATGTAAGACTAGTGTGGTCCAGGTTAAAGTATACTTTTTCCTTGATGGCCCAATATTCTTCTGCCTCCAAACCCAATTATGGAATGGCACAGCTAGCAAGCTCCATTGCTTGTTGTGTGGGAATGGTCGTCACATTCTTGTAGAAAGTGAGGGTATTTACTTCAATACGCAGGCCGCCATACATGGATCGAATAAAATTACAGCCGATCAACATTTCAATACCATCCTTCATGCTCATACTGAAACTGTAAGTGAATGGGATTCGGAATTTGTTGTCACCAATTTTCATCTGACCAGGCTTAACTTTGTATTTAACCATTTGTGTGGAATTGATCCCGGAGAAACTAACGGGTACGGACTTAAGTCCATGATTTTTTTGCCTTTAGATATCTCAGTTAGGTGCTCAAGATCCTCCTATAGTTGTATCTCTAACTTTTCTGAGAGGCGCTGCTGATATTTTTCATTTTCCTTGATAAGATAAACGCAATAGATCAGGAATTCTTGAATCAGAATATCCTTTTTATTATACTCCTTTGGGCCCAATGGTTCTGGCTGGATAACTTGCTTCAGATAAAACTGTGAGCATAACGGGCATGCAGTAAGTTTGCAAGTTGTACAGTGTAGTCGTATTCGCCTGTTGGTTCTTGTATGGCAGAATAAACACTGGTCATGGCGAGGTTCTATATCCTGATTGAATGCATAATTGTGGCTGCAGACTTCTTGGTCTTGTGATATCTTGACCGGTGGTCGCCACCCAAACTCTGCGACTGATGTAATTACCATGACCCATTCATCAGTGACTAGAGCAAAGAGATCCTGTGATATACCTTCGCCTTCGGAGTAACTAGAAATTGCACTTGAATCTAATTCATCCTGATCAACGGATACGATGTCGAAATTGTCCTGCAGGTCTAGCTCCTTATGAATTGCTACTCTTGCTATATTTCCCTTTTTACTTCTGCAATCACGAGCAAAATGGCTTTCCTCGCCACAAATAAAACACTTGCATTTCCTTACATTTCCTGCATCTTTGCGTCGAAAAATTCGGGAATGTGACTTATGAGGTTTGCCTCTATATGTTTTGGATTTTCGTAAACCATATATTTTGCTTGTGTTGTAATGTCCAGGGATAGGTATTCGGCTACAAAACGTGAGGTCTTTCATGCTCCGTTGTAGAGCTGCCCTTTTGCATAATTCTGTTAAGTATTGATAGGTAAAGTGTATCCTGGGAATGACTGCTACTGTAGCTCCGGGATAATTTTCATACCATGCTGCTTCAAGCACCACTAGCAACGCAGCCAAAAGGACCCCCTTTTATGTCTTCAGAGATCCAAAGCAGATTAACGAACAAGAAAAGGCCAAACTATGCAAATGAGTCGTAGCCAAACAAAAACATTATCCCCTGTTCTGTTCACAAATCAGTAGCCAACACAGGAAGACCAAATACGCAGTTATCGGACCAGGAGTCGCATTCAATATGAACTGCAAAGATGGGCACCACGACTTTTTTGAAGCAGGCGATTCTCCTGAAGCCTAAAATCAAAACTTGATCCGATTCATGAACTGTAAATCTCGTAACAACGTAGAACCCATCTAGTGCCAGCAGAAACCCTCTACAATACAGGCTGGAATGACCAATGCCACAGAGTATATGAATATTACTCTAAAGAACGAATCTTGGTCACAGAAGAGCATCAACAGCTTAGTATGGGCTTTATAAACCAGCAATCATACTCGAGGATCAGGGAAGAAGGAATGGAACATCTTCACCTCGGCCTCCTAATGGTTTTTCACACTGAGACACTTTAGGGCAACCCAACGGTAAGTATGATTATTATGTCACGGATTCCCAACGGAAAATAACATCAGCATAAAGCCCAATATCATCTGGGAGAACCAATATAGCTCCTTGTGTATACTGAGCTGGTGGTAATGCCCATATGTTGTTGTGTGCTGTTGCATTGGACAACCCAATTGCCCTACTGGGAAGTGGTTGTACGAGCACAGGAGGGTCTGTCTTTTCACCTTGGCGGCTTGTTTCAGCAGGGCTGTAATTGACTGGTCCCATTATGGGTTCCGACGGTGGTCTGCAAACTGATGTAGCAGAACTTCTTCCTTGACGGCCCAATATTCTTCTGCCTCCAAACCCAATTCTGGAATAGCACAGCTAGCAAGCTCCGTTGCTTGTTGTGTGGGAATGGTCATCACATTCTTGTAGAAAGTGAGGGTATTTCCTTCAATAATCAGGCCGCCATACATGGATCGAATAAAATTACAGCCGATCAATATTTCAATACCATCCTTCATGCCCATACTGAAACTGTAAGTGAATGGGATTCGGAATTTGTTGTCACCAATTTCCATCTGACCAGGCTTAAGTTTGTATTTGTCCATTTGTGTGGAGGACATAGAGTATTAGAAGATAGGCTTATTATGGATAAGGGTTTCCAGCGTTGCCTCGAGGCGGGCTAGTTTTTAGGCTTCTCCTGGTTCAATGTCGCTGTAGAAGTTGTCGCGTGTGCGGGCAGCCCATGTGAGACCATATCGGATATAAGCCATAGTAAGATGCCCATTTCGTCTTGCACCTTCCGGAGTTGTTTCTCGTAATATCGTTCTAGCTCACTGCACTGTCGGTTGTAGTGTTCCATGGTGGCATGCTAGAGGAGAAGTTCGGAGGCAATTTCCTCATATTTCCGGAGGCCCCTGGTAATAGCAATACCGCAGTAAACATCATTGCCACTGGCTGGGATGACAATGATAATGACTATATTGACAACACACCACAATGGAATCCTTCCCCACACAACCCTGACGAAGATAACAAGACCACTTCTAGCACAAGCAACGAGCTGAAAGATTTGCACATTATATCGAAAATGAGCAAAACTGGAATTGGTTAAACGACCGACAAGTGAACGAGTGATCAGCAAGTTAGATTCCCCCGTTATGCTCACAGTTTTATCTGAAGCAAGTTATCCAGCCAGAACCATTGGGTCCAAAGGGGGAGGTCCTGATCCGAACTGACTGCCAAGCAATTATCAGCTTCTACAACCAAAGTGCTGCCAATAAGCTCTCCCGAGTTCGCTGGCTCAATTTTACTGATTTTATTACAGGATCAGGAGTAGCAGTTTAATTTGAACACATTGAGGGTAAATATAATATTCTCGCTGATTCTCTCTCGACTCACTATTCTCCTCCTCAGTGCAGAATGGCAGGACGAGGAACATCTAGCCACAATATCCCAGGAACTGGAAGGAGCCTTGACCGAGCTCGAGGCTGGGAAGACTATGGGGTACAATACCTCATACGAGATCAACTTACTTTCCCAGGCCATGACATTGCTATTACCAGGGGCCTCCAGAAATATGAGGAAATTACCTCCGAACTTCTCATCCTCGAGCATACCACCATGGAACACTACAACCGACAGCACAGTGAGTTGAAACGATATTACGAGAAACAACTCCGGAAGGTGCAAGGAGAAATGGGCATCTTACTCGCAATGGTCCATATCCGATATGGTCTCACATGGGCCCCCCCGCACACGTGACAACTTCTACAGCGACATTGAACCAGGAGAAACAAAAACTACTCAGGAACATCATCTGCTCTCTTATAGTACCCTAAGGTGTTACCGAAATTTGTATGATGAATTAGGGTGAATAATCAGATTGTTTCTTGCTGAATTTTTGGCCATCACATCATGCATTCAGGGAGAAATATTGCTGCATCTAGATCGCTGGATTTTGATAGGTTAATTGGTAAGGATTCCCAATACCTTCAGTTTTTAGTTAAGTAATCTTATGGCTTAGTATTGTGTGGTCTTTGCCTTATGATTGTTTAGGACTTTTTGATCTTATTGGAATGGCAGAGGATTGCATCTAGTTCAGACTAGTGAGAGTTAGGATTTATGCCTCATTGGTTCCTTTGGTTACCCTTGATTGTATCTTGAGTAGTCATTGATTTCGGTTTGGTCATCTTTGAATTGATTGCGCAATTGGGTTATTTATCTTAGGGATAATTTCAGAAATTAGAAGGGCATACATACGGCTATGATATGGTTAAGGATTTTTGATTGTATTATGATTTGGTTGAGGATCCTTTGTTGTGATTTGTGTATGCATGTACTGTGTGTGTATGCGTATATGTGTGCCTTGTTTGTACCTTGTTTGTGCTTTGTTTGAAGGATCTTTTTGTCGCTGGCCATGCTAGATAAGTATTGTTGCTCCTAGGGAGAGGAGAGATGCTTACCAAACCGAGAGATTTATGGGTGGTTATTCCCAGTAAGAGTTCATTGGATGCCTTGTAGGCTGGTACAAGTTCGGATGTCAGGATGCCTTGTAGGCTAGTTTGAGTCTAGACGTCAAGATGTCCTATAAGCCAGTTCGAGTCTGGATGTTAGGATGCCCTGTTTATGTTTGGTAGGATGACTTATTTGTGTATTTGCAAGCGTACTTCTAGGCCAATTAAAGTTTGGATGTCGGAGACAATTAAAAGGCTTGCTGTAATATTCATTGTCTAACCGTTTTACCCTTTTTGTAGCATAGCCTTGAACAACATGGGCAGATGGGGACAGACATTGGTTTTGAAAATTAGATTATGTTATAGGTTGCCTATGTGCTTTTGAAAATTTGACTTACCCTTATATTGTGTGTGCTTGTGATGATTTTGGCCCCTATTATATGTGTCTAATTGATATCTTATTTGGTTTTAGGTGTTGATCTTTTGTTTATTGGGAGATGTTTGATTGGGAATCTCTAGGACTTATGATGTTGTGATCCTACTGAGATTCTTTTAATCTCATCCTTTTTTTTTCTCCCCCTTTTTCAGGCTTAGGAGTGTGCTTTGTTTCTGGTACCAAAGGTGTGAGATCAAGGCTGCACGGCTGGACAAATTTGCACATCATATGCACCCCTTTGCTATTGAATGAGCATTCCATGTCTTTGAACTTGTGTGGATTTTCATTTTAGCTTTTCAATCCCATCTTTCTCTTTCTTGTTGCTTCCAAAATATACATGATACTATTAGTTGATGTTTAGAGATTTTTATGGGACTTGTGTGTGTTATTTCCACTTGTTTTCAGTGTTAATATAAGTCTTCCGCTGATGCTTTCTTTCACTCCTTATAAGCCAGAAATTCATTAATTTATAAACATGCTCCAACCTTTAAATAGCATGTGAATCAGCCAATAAAATTGATAATCAGGTGACTTGAGCCTTGCGGGATTCAATTAGGACCTTGCGAGGGCTTATTTGGGTTTCATGACGGTAAGGATTCTAATAGGTTAGGTTTTGGTCCTTACAAGCCCATTAGGTGAGCAGAAGGAAAAAGCACGTATAACATACATAGACACAAATAATACTAGGCACACGCGCATACAAATGCATCAACAAGTCACAGTCAACACGTATAATAACTTCATGCACAATGAGACCGTGACTGGGCTTGGCAATAACTCACAGTCCGTCCGGTGCCAGGAGTAGGACTGGGATTCGTCATTGGCACCTCACGCTTACCTTTGTTATTACTTACCAATGCCGAAAAACCACTGACGATGCCAGGGTGTTAGGTGATGGCAACTCCCCCTAAGCAGTCCTCACTCTATAGGATCCTGTCTTATCTCTGTCGGCTTGCTCATGTAGTCCCGGTCCCGTTTTATAGCTTCTTACTTGGCATCTTTACGTCTTGCTACCAAACTCACAGAGCTCTCAAGGGTTACATATGTCACCCTATGTGACTTTCGTGCTTTTCATATTCATACACGAATACATTCTATGCATTATGATATAAACACATGACAAAGCAGAATTTTGCCATTCATTCATCATACATTAGCATGGCATATCATATTTATGCGATTCATAACATAGCATGCATTTGAACGATTAACATAGCAAGTAGCACGTCAAATCTCTTGCCTTTTATAGCACACACACATTTTCGATTCATTACTTATTATCGTATTAACTTTCATGCAATATTTCATGTCAATATTCAAAATAATAAAAATTTCATCCACTTATAGGTTTTGAAGCCCACATATGCATCGAGGGCTTGTCAGACTGATTCTTCGAAGTCCTACCATTTGTAGGTATCCATCTATGCACGATTATAATCAAATTCTTTAGAAATCATACTCAACACATAATAATACATAAAATCATATGTCTAACCCCTTTAATCGATGCGTTTCTATCCCTGTATCAATGAAAAACCACATAGGGAAATTTTCCTATTTTTTCCTATTTTTTGAAACTTACACAATTTATTTTACCTACCAAATCAACTCCAAATTCAAAAATTTTGGCACTACTAAATTATCCATTTAATCTAATATTTTCTGTAATTTCCCGAACTTTTTTCAATTTTTTACTTATTTTTTCTTAATTTTCTAACATTTTTCCCATTTTTTGTAATTATTTTAATTCCAGCCAACTAGAACACAACACTTGTCATCATCAGGTGCACCCAGACCTGCATTCGAACCTACATGGTCGTGACATATGTCCCACTCCTAGTGTGCAAAATCGCCTCAGCCTCAGGCTCAGGTGATGCCTTGTCCTGTGAATCAAATGATGCATTGCCTGCTCACGTAAGCGATTTGTCCCACGCAGCGATCGAAAGACTTGTTGTCTGAAGGATTCTTTTTCAACCGCCAGATGCGAGTTGCAGGTTTTTCTAGAAAATCAAATCTTTAAAACACACTCTAAACCTTCGAAATTCTTGTACGAATTAGACTTCTAGCAACTCAAACATATTCAAATTCCTATAACATGACTGGCGAAGGGAGGAAACCGCCGAAAGGCTAGGTTAATCCTAAAAAGGGCATCATTTTATCAAACAATAGAATTTGTTGTTGTTTTGACCATGTTTTGACCAATCTTAGTCAAAACAACACACCCTTTAATTAGATTATTTTAATATTATAGTAATATAATAATAATTAATATTAATAATAATAATTATTATTTTATATTTATAAAATTAATAAAAATTTGTAATAAATACAAAATTTATCAGAAAAATACTCCAAAAATTTTTATATACTCCTTATGAATAGTACTATCAACTAGAACTCAAAATTTTTTTTTTTTCATTAACTCTTAATTTATTAAAAATCAAATATTCCTCAATTTATCTTAAAAAATCATAATAATTAAAATTACAAATCCAAAAATTCATAAAAAATTTCTTAACCCTTTTAATTATTCATTAGACCATTCGAAGGTCTTAGTACATCAAAACTATCAATATATCTGATCATATGATTTTTCATCCTATAATTACTTCAATAAAATTAGTATCTCATTAGTCACGATAAATCTCCAAAAATATAATTAATCGATCATAAGGGCCTCGACACTCCTTTAAGAATGAAGAATGTATATTTTAGAGTTACACATATCGTAAAAGTCGTATTTCTAAGTATATGACAAGGTATTGGATGGTGAAATGACCAAAATACCCCGGGATCCCGTTTTCCAAGAAAACACACTCCGATGTTCCTTTTTCAGAGTCAAAATCTCAAATTGATATCTATCAGTTCTGATGACTCATCCCAAGTGGATAAGGATATCATAAACCTATCTGAGTATCATATGAGCCCTAAGACTACATAGTGGCCTAAATAAATAAAATCGGCAAACAACTTCCAATCGCCTTCATAAGTACTCAAATAGTCCATTAAACTCGTAATAAATCCTGACTATAGTTTAAACCCCACTAATTTCGTTGTCACAGATCGATTTGAGCCTTTAGTTCATTTAACCCATAGAGTCAGGATCTCACATTTGCAACAATTTTGATTTCTCTTTTTAATATAACCTGCAAAATACAAACCAATTATAATCGATTAACCAATACTACCTACCCTCACTAGTTTTTTTTTAAAACATAAACAAATCGATTCATTTCTTTGCTACTCTAAGTATGATTTAATGTGTACCTAATGCCACTCTTAATTTATAAGATCATCAATCAAATACAGTTTTAATAATAAATCAATCACTATTCAAGCCAAACTAGCATTTTCAGTTCATAAACAGGAGTGAACGACAATATCCTCAAACGTATGTATAATAGACTCCCACAGACATAAACCATAATAATCCATAAAAAAAAACCATAACATAAATGAACTAACAAGATTGAATATCATAATAATAAAAACAAATATGAGAATAAAAAACAAAGTATAATAAATAAAAGATAAGAAAGATGATACTCAGTCTAATCTAGCTACATCGCCACACTATGGTCGGATCCTGGTAAACAAATAATAGTGCAACCAGCTATTGCTGTCCTGCTAGAATCAGAAAGCCCTCACATGCATGTCTGTCATCTGCAGATGACTCTTTCGCACCTCTTGTAGCTTATCAACCAATGTCTACTACTGGACTTCAATAACAACTAGGCAAGTTCAACTTGAGGATCACTTAGGCAAGTCCGAACCCTTGAGATAGGTTGTGTGTGCCTAATTTTCATGTGTTGTGTGTTTTGAACATGCTGAGTGTGTTGTGATATGATTGAGGATGCCATGTTGTGGTATTATTCCTTGTACTTGGTTATGTGTGCTTGTACATGTTTGTGTGTCAGGATCCTTTTCCGACGGTCATTTGGGGTAAGCGTTGATGCTTCTTAGGAGAGGAGAGGTTCTTACTAGTATGGGAGTCGTATGAGTGGCAATCCCTATCATGTGCACGCTGGATGCCTAGTCCTTGTGTGGCTAGATGCCCTTATCCTTGTGTAGTTTGGATGTTTAGTCCTTATGTGGCTAGATGCCTTGTCCTATGTAGTGGTAAGATGAATAGGCTTGCTGATTAAATTGTGTGCTAACCATTTACTGTTGTGTAGCAAAGCCTTGGACAACACAGGTGGAGGAGATGGCCTTTCTTTGCCGAGATTGAATGATGAATTGCCTGCCTGTGTAGTTTTGATTTTTGAAAGTGTTTGTAGTCTACCTTCAGCCTATGACTTTCGGCCCTACCTCTTTGTGTTTGTGGATGATTGTTTGATACCTCTTTAGTTGTGTAGGAGGATCTGATGTTGTTTGGGAGATGTTTGTTTAGATTTTTGCAGATCTTATGATGTCGTGACCCTGCTGAGATTCTTGTAATCTGACCTTGTTGTTTTCACTATTTTTTAGGCTTAGCGCATCCCCTATCTCCTTGATGTTTGCTTGCGCATATAACTACTCTCTTATTAATGCTTGTTTTCGGAATTTACTGTAGGGTTACCTATTAGATTTTGAGATCCCTATGGGACTTGTGTGTTGTGGTTCATTTGATTAATTATAAAGACTTCCACTGATGTTTTTATTCACTCCGTATGCTATTAGATTGTTTGTCCATTATTATCATACTCCAACCTTTAAAAATATAAGAGAAAAATTTGGTAAAAAATCGGAATTTAGGATAGATATGCCTTGTGGGATTAGGTCCTAGGTTGAGCTTGTTTGGGTTTCATGATGGTAAGAGTCCTACTAGGTTGGGTTTGGGTTCTTACAGGTTTGGTAGTGGAGTATGGTTTAGGAAATATAATCTATTATGTGTTAACATGTTTACTGGCTTTGTGTTTGTAGGAGAAACATGCGTACACACCCACACTTTAGAGGTCAATGCCAAAAGTGTCCTGATGTGAAAATGATAGGTTTAATTCTATGATCAAATATGTTTCCTGCTATATGTTTTGTGAATTCTTGCATGCTATATGATCTGATATGTTTTGATCTGTGTTTCGTTATGTTTCCTTGTGATTGCCGAATGTATATGAGTTGTAGCATGATGATTGTGAACTGTTGATATGTGCTACCGAATACTCCTGTATGCTACCATGTGTGTTGAATGTGTGTTTAAGTGTATGTGTGCGTTGCTAAGACTTGTGTGTTTTTTTTCCAATATATGCATATCATCCGGTGTACGCCTCTCCACTAGGTACCACTTCTTTTCCTTAGTTCCGTAATTGGGTTATGTGTTTAGTGACTCCGTGTGTTTGTATAGTATGGCAAGGCAGAACGCACCTAGAGATTGTTGGGGTAGGTATGAAGCCCAAGCCAAACAACAACTTATTGACTAGAATGAACCTGATGCCCAAAATGAGAAAGAAGGAAAAGCTGAGCCCAAAAACCAACCTGAGGCACCAGCCATTGATCCCGTAATGGCACAAATACTGAACGTATTGCAAGGAATTGCTGCAAACTAGCAGCGAATGGAAGCCAAGTTCTAGAATGCTCCTGCACCCACACCACCTGTGGAAGATCTTATTCCTCCACTTGAACTTGTTCAGCCAGCTCATCCTAAGGAAGCCGAGAGACTTCGAATTGTTATTACGAAATTGCTGAAGGAAGCCCTCGTCAGCTGGGATTGAAAGATTTCAACGGTTTAGCAAGTGCCACTAGGGCTCATGAATGGATTAACACCCTATGCCGAATGTCCTTGTTCTTGTGGATCTCTGATGATGACAAGGTTGCCATCGCCACTTTCTTACTTGAGAGAGAAGCCCTCACATGGTGGACAACCATGAGTTTACAGTTCGGGAATCGGCTGCCTACATGGGCAGAATTCTGGCATGAGTCTGACAAAAGGTTCTTCATCAGATTCCATAAGAGCGAATAGCGACAAGCTTTCTATAAGCTTGAATAAGAAACCCGTTTAGTGCTGGAATACAAAAAGGAATTATAGGAGTTATCCTGTTTTTCACTTGAGAAAGATCGCTCACCTTATCAACTTGCGAGACGATTTCAAGATGGGCTAAGTATCGAGCTCAAAATAATTGTGAGCACGACACTGGTGAAAAATTTGCAAGAATTGATTGTTGCTGCAACTGAAGCCGAGAAGATCGTGCAAAGCAAGAAGCCTCCCACAGCAAACAATGACGGATCATTCCAACGAGGTCCCAACTTCAGCCGGCATACGAGACCTTATCCTTTAAGGTCCTATCTCCAGAAAAACAAAGGCAATGGAGGTAACTACTGGAAGAATTGTTCTGGTCCTAATCCTAATGGATCTATGTGGAGTTCGCAGCCACGACGATGCTACAACTGTGGAAAAATAGGCCATATTCAGAGGGAGTGTCCAAAACCGAGGTGTATTATAGGCGCACCAAATGTAGGCCGAGGTGGATATGTCAATCCCACTAAACCACCAGCACTGGCAGTTGGAGGATCACCCAGCGGATCTACTAGTGAGGCGCGCAGGCCAATGAGGTTGTTCTCCTTGACTGATGCTGAAGCAAGCCCAGATGTGGTGACAGACACTATTTCCTTCTTTTCTCAAAATGCTAATGTGTTACTAGATCCCTGAGCGAATAGATCATTTGTAAGTCCAAGGATAGCACTTAACGAGGATCAACCTCTGTCTCCCTTGTCTCCTCCTATTGCGGTTCTGACTCTTTTGGGAGAACAACTGACTTGCGATCTAGTGTACATCAGCTGTGTTGTATGTATGGGTTCAAATATATTTGAAGTGGATCTGATACCATTGGAAATCCGAGAGTTGGATGTGATCTTAGGCATGGATTGTTTGGGTTATCAAGACTGAATGGAGTGTTTCATCAAGCATGTGTGGTTCACCCTTCCAAATGGTTCCAAATATTGCTTTGAAGGTGATAGGCGAGTTGTTCCAACTTGCATGATTTCCTGGCTCGATGTGAAGCGATTGATCAGCAAAGGATGTACTATGTACCTCGGGCATGTACATGACATTTCTAAAGAGTCATCGGATCTGGATTCTGTTCCAATGGTTTGTGAATTTTCGGATGTGTTTCCCGAAGACAGTCGGTTTGACGCCAGTAAGAGAGGTGGAATTCGGAATTGAACTAGTACACCGGGTACGAATCCGATTTCCATTCCTCCTTATCGTATGGCTCCTGCGGAAATGAAAGAATTAAAGAAGCAATTGGAAGATTTGTTGGATAGTGGTTTCATCCGACCTAGTGTGTCACCTTGGGAAGCACCTGCCTTAGTAGTAAAGAAGAAAAATGGTTCGCTATGATTGTGCATTGACTATTGGCAATTGAATCATGTGACCGTGAAGAACAAGTATCCTCTGCCACGAATAGATGACTTGTTCGACCAGCTCCAAGGTGCAGCCGTGTTTTCCAAGATCGATCTCACATCGGGATACCATCAATTGCATATTCGTGAAGCTGATATTCCGAAGACTACATTAAGATCGCGATACGACCACTACAAATTTCTGGTTATGCCATTCAGTTTGACCAATGCTTCTGTGGTGTTTATAGACCTGATGAATTGAGTGTTCTGAGAGTTCCTGGACAGATTTGTGATAGTATTCATCGACGACATTTTGATTTACTCAAAATCGGAAGAGGAGCATGCTAAGCACTTGTGGATTATAATGAAAATTCTGAGGGATCGACATCTGTTGCAAAATACTCTAAATGAGAATTCTGGTTACACAAAGTTGGTTTTCTTGGCAATGTTGTTTCTGCCCATGGTGTTCTTGTGATCCAAAGAAGATTGAAGCCGACTGTATTTGAAGTTTACAGTGTCCTTGGCTTAGCTTGATACTACCATCGATTCGTAGAGAATTTTTCATCTCTTGCCGGACCTTTGAAAAAATTAACACCCAAAGGAGAGCCGTTCATGTGGAACGAGTAATGCTAGCGAATTTTTGAAGAACTGAAGAACAGATTGGTAACTACACCTGTCCTTAGTTTGCCAGTCGACGGAAAATAATATGTAGTATACAACGATGCATTAAAATCTGGACTTGGATGTGTGTTGATGCAAGATGGGAATGTCGTTGCCTATGCTTTGCGACAGTTGTATCCACACGAAAGCAACTATCCTACACATGATTTGGAACTTGCAGCCGTGGTGTTCGCATTAAAGATATGACGCCACTACCTATATGGTGAGACATGTAGAATCTTCACCGACCATAAGAGCTTGAAGTATCTCCTTACACAGAAAAAGTTGAATATGAGACAACAAAGATGGGTGGAGCTGATTAAAGACTATCATTTGATCATCAAATATCATCTCAGAAAAGTAAATGTTGTTGCTGATGCCTTAAACCGGAAGACCCATTCTTCTTCTCCAACTATTTTAGCCTATATACATGTGCATTACATGCCTATGTTGCTGGATTTTTTTGGTTCGTTCTTGGCTTGAATCGAAGTCAAATCTACTATGCTGGAAGAGATCCGAACTCAGCAATCTGAAGATCCAAGATTGGCTGAAATTCGGCAACAAATATCTGATGGTGTTTATGCTATAGTTTGTGATTTCAGAATTCGAGATGATGAAGTTCTTGTCTTCAGAAACCGAGTATATGTGCCACAAGATGTTGATGTTTGCAATCTAATTTTGTCCGAAGCACATAGTTCAAAGTTGCTATTCATCCTAGTAACGCAAAGATGTAGTGAGATTTGAAAGAACAATATTGGTGGCCAAACATGAAGCACCACATTGCTGAGTTCGTTGCCCGATGCATTATATGTCAATAATTGAAGATTGAGCATCAAAGACCCGCTGGTTTTCTTCAGTCACTTCCGATTCCAGAATGGAAGTGGGAACATGTCACGATGGACTTTATGACCGTTTTTCCTAGATCTCAGCGAGGATCCGATGCCACTTAGATGATCATGGATCGATTCGTGAAATCTGCACACTTCCTTCCTGCTCGTGTGACAGACACCCTTGAGAGATTGGCTATTCTTTATTTGGATGAGATTGTTCATCTACATGGAGTGCCAGTTTCAATTGTTTCAAATCATGACCCCCGTTTTACTTTATGATTTTGGGAGAAATTCCAGAATGCACTGGGTTCGAGATTGAATTTTAGTATATCGTTTCATCCTCAGACCGATGGTTAATCTGAAAGAATGATTCAAACACTTGAAAACATGTTGCATACATGCATAATGGATCGGAATACCGGTTGGGAGCGATGTCTACCTTTGGCAGAGTTCACTCACAGTAATAATTTTCATGTAATCTTTGGAATGGCTCCGTATGAAGCATCGTATGGGAGACATTGCAGAACTCCCATTTCCTGGAATGAAATAGGCGAGAGACGCCTAGATAATCTGGAATTGATTGATTAAGAAATGGAGCAATTGAATTTGATTTGACAAAGGCTGAAGACAGCGCAAGATCGGCAGGAAAACTATGCCGGTTATCGACGAAGGAAGCTGGAATTTGCGATAGGTGACAAGGAGTTTCTGAAAGTCGCTCTATGGAAAGGTGTCCTTCATTTTCAGCATCGAGGTAAGCTAGCACCTCGTTACATTGGACAGTACGATATTGTTGAAAGAATCAGCCCTGTTGCATACCGACTTGCATTACCTTCGAACATGGAAATAATTCACAACGTGTTTCACGTTTCGATGCTGAGAAAGTATGTGCGAGACCTTGCTCATGTCCTTAAAGAACCACCAGTTGAGTTGGTGAAGACCTATCCTACCCCGTACAGCGAGTTTCCATACTAGATCAGTCAATTGGTCAACTTCGCAATTGAAGCGTGCCTATGGTACGAGTTGTTTGGCTTAATAGGCAAGTTGAGGAATAGTCATGGGAGATTGAGGAATCTATGCATGAAAAATTTCCTGACCTGTTTTCTTAGGTACTTGTGCTACACAAAATTTTTATGAGGGGAGGATGTGAGACCCGAAATTTTGGAGTCCTAGAAGTCCAGAAGCCAATGCAGGCGAAATGACCATTTTTGTGAGACCCAGCCCGTAGGGGGAGTCAGCTTACCCAATCCCACATCAGAAAGGAGCGAGGGAGGTCTTGGGTTTATATGTGTTGTGTGATGGTATCATTTGTAACAAGATGCATCTTTTGGGCCCTGTGGTTAAAAGCCCAACTGAGCGTTGCAATTGTGATTCATCATGCACACATACACGTCTGGCCGGTGGGCCGAGGGTCCGGTGGCCGGGTCTTGAAAAATGGTAGCGGAGCCGATCTTGTTCCCTCTTCCGGGTGGGCTTGGGCCGTGTTGTGTGTTCATGTTTAGGCCTGTGAGTCTGGACCCAAGTTAGTTACGTTTGTGCTCCCCTCGTGAGGACACGAGGTCTATAATGAGGGGAGATTGTGAGACCCAGCCTGTAGGGGGGGTCAGGTTACCCAATCCCACATCAGAAAGGAGCGAGGGAGGTCTTAGGCTTATATGTGTTGTGTGATGGTATCATTTGTAACAAGATGCATCTTTTGGGCCTTGTGGTTAAAAGCCCAACTGAGCGTTGCAGTTGTGATCCATCACGCGTACATACACGTCCGGGCCCACTAAGTAGATGGTCCAAGGGCCGAGCCGTGACAAATGGTAGCGGAGCCGATCTCGTTCCCTCTTCCGGGTGGGCTTGAGCCGTGTTATGTGTTCACATTTGGGCCCGTGAGTTTGAGCCCAAGTTAGTTACGTTTGGCTCCCCTCGTGAGGACACGAGGTCTATAAGGAGAAAAGATTGTGAGACACAGCCCGTAGAGGGGTCAGGTTACCCAATCCCACATCGAAAAGGAGCGGGGAGGTCTTGGCTCCTGAAGAAATGGTTGTATGATAGCCGAAATGGTACTGAAGGTTCAATGCTCATTTCCGAATTCATTTCTCCTTTGTTTCATTTCCTTCTTGGTTCATTTCCATCTTAAATAATATATCTCCTAAAATTAAGGGATAATTCTAGAATTTAATCCTAATGATTATCTTCTTACATCTAGGCTTAAAAATAGGAAAATTAAATCCCATTACATCATATAAAAGGAGTAGTCGGCCACACATAAATCCCACACCAAAAACATACAAAATCATTATGCAATAAACCCCTTCTTCCTTACCCTTGAAGCCGAAAATTCCTAAACACCTATCCTAGCTGAATTCTTTCATCCTTCATCAGATTTCTGTGAATAATAACTTTTTGGAAAGATCTTTTCATCCTCTATCTTGCTATCTTGGTTTGGTCATTAGAAGGTTAGTTGTTCCCGATGTAAATCCTTATCACAATTCCCTAGGTATGACTGCCAAAATTTCTTGATTCTTCCTTCAATTGGTTTATGTTGTTGTTTCTCTTGTTCGTATGATTGTTTTGCACCTATTCTTGTTATAATATCATGAATTCATTCTTTGAATCTTCCCTATGTATGAAATCGGCATGCCCTATACCCTTGCCCTATTGTTGCCGATTTTTGCCAATTGCTTTGTCTATTGGTTTCTGATCTTGTTCGTTTTTAATTGTATGTATATTTGGCACCCAATCCTTCTATATTATCATGAAATCATAGTCCCTAAATCTTTTATGCATGAAATCACAATTTGCTCTATTGCCCTATCTTAGTGCCAAAATTTTCATAGTTAGTTGTGATATGATTGAGGATGCCTTGTTGTGGCATTATGCCTTGTACGTGCTTGTATGTGCTTGTACATGTTTGTGTGTCAGGATCCTTTTTCGGTGGCCATTCGGGGTAAGTGCTGATGCTCCTTGGGAGAGCAGAGGTTTTTACTAGAATATGAGTCGTATGGGTGGCAATCCCCAGGTGTATGCTGGATGCCTAGTCCTTGTGTGGCCAGATGCCTTGTCCTATGTGCTAGCAAGATGCCCTTATCCTTGTGTGGTTTGGATGCTTTTATCCTTGTGTGGTTTGGATTTCTAATCCTTGTATGGCTATATGCCTTGTCCTATGTGCTGGCAAGATGAATAAACTTACTTTTGTGAAGCAAAGCCTTAGACAACACATGTGGAAGGGGATGACTTTTCTTTGCCGAGATTGAATGATGAATTGCTTGATTGTGTAATTATGATGTTGTTTGGGAGATGTTTGTTTAGACTTATGCAGATCTTATGATGTTGTGACCCTACTGAGATTCTTGTAATCTCACCTTGTTGTTTTCATTATTTTTAATGCTTAGGTACATCATTTGTTCGTGGTACCAGTGTGTGAGATCAAGGCTACACGATAGGATGATTTTGCATCACATTCACATCCCCTATCTCCTCGATGATTGCTTTCCCATATAACCACTATCATGAAGTTTGATTGGACTACTTTCTGGTTTATTGAATCCCTCTTATTCATGCTTGTTTTCAGAATTTATTGGAGAGTTAGTTGTTGGATTTTGAGTCCCTACGGGACTTGTGTGTTGTGGTTCCTTTGATTAATTATAAAGACTTCTATTGATATTGTCATTCACTCTGTATGTTACCAGATTGTTTGTCTATTATTATCATGCTCCAACCTTTAAAAAACATAAGAAAGTAACTTGGTAAAACTCGGAATTTAGGATAGATAAGCCTTGTAGGATTTAGATTTTGGATTTCACGGTAAAAAGGGTCTTAATAGGTTGGGTTTGGGTCCTTATAATTTAGCATCCCTATAAATATTAGTCACTGTAATAGTACCCCCTAGCAGCTCCTCTACTCCTCTAGCAACAGTCAAAACATCATTAATTATCCAAAAATCTGGCTCCTCCTCCTCAACATCCAACTTCTCATAGTACTCCAAATCAAAATAGTTATTAATCACAGTAGAAGCAAATGACACATCTATATGATGAACCATCACAACAAACCCAAACACATTAGACAAATTAGCATATAACTCAAACACTAAATCAGGACAAGCTTCAATAGAAGCCTTAGCAGCAAAATCAATGTAACCCAACTTTTCACATAAGTTTTCATAATGAGGGACTGCATTATAGTATTTGTTGGTCATTTTTGTGTACTACTTGTGTCTTGCCTCGGACCCCAAAAATTTCTTGCAACAACTACCATAGGCTCACTATATACACTATCATATCACACGACAATGCATATAATAGACCTACAAGAGTAGTGGTATGGTAGTAAAGCAGAGATAATAATAAAAGAATTTATTGATATATCATATAGCAGAATTAAAAACAAGATACAATGCTGTTTGAGTAGCATCAATGAATAATTAATTTAGCAATTAGTACCTAAGAATCAAGTGATTACATTGGCTCTAACATATTCAAACAATCTAGGGAAAATATTATGAGCACAATGCTCCTTAAGGATTACCTCGAGTATGGTTCTTTAATCGTCAATTGTTTCTTGCTATACTAGGGAATGAACTCCTAATCATCATTGATTATCTCTGCATTTATATACCAATAATCTGGCAGAAGCTTGTCAAGTGAGTTGATGGAAAATATGCATAGCAAAACATATGCAATCATTTAACCATAACACAGGCATACTGGCATACAACAAACACTTATATACGCATCATAGCAATTCAGCACGGTCATAGTCATAGGACTGGGATCCGTCAATGGTATGTCTATATACAGCTCCTTACATCTCTTGTTATCTTGTATGCTAAACTCAATCTGTCCCGATAGGACATGCACTCTTCTTGGCCCAATACTATTGATGATGTTGGGGTGCTAGGTGATGATAGCTCCACCTACTTGATCCCTATTTTAGGATATCCTGTTTATTCATTTTTTTGTTAAATTATATACCCTGTTCCTCCTTATGCCTCCCATGGAAAATTCATGCCACACTACCATACTTGGAGAGCTCTTGGGAGTCACATAGGTCACCCTATGCTATTGCAATGCTTGATTCTATTTCATAATTCCGAATGCACCCAAATACTTCATATGCACTTCCATAATTATTGTCACACATGGCACATTCAATAAATGCACAACATAATTCACAACATGGCATATCTAAACAATCAAGCATGAGGCAACAAGAAATGCACGCCTAGTTCATAGCACACATAATTTTTTCATTCATTGATCCGTTATTTTCTAATTACTTATGCTCATGCATATTCATTTATGCCTGTAAACAATGTATTAAAGAGGTTCGTCCACTCATAGTTTTTCAGACACCTATATATATATTTATAATCGAATCCTTAATGTTTCATACTCAATACATAATCACATATAAAATTACGCATCTATAACATTAATACGATGTATTTCTACTCGAGAATCAATCCGAAACCGATCCATACATTTTTCCTTATTATTTTTGTATATCTTAATCTAATTATTTGACCCATCAAATCTCATCAGCTTCATACAATCTTGGTACCATTAAATTCCATGTTGTTTTTAGTATTTATCATAATTTTTCAGAAATTGTCCTTAAATTTATTCCATTTTTTCTCAAATTTCTACCCTTTTTTGGCTGTTTTATATTTTTTTGTTGAATTTATTAATTTCTGACCAATCACCGAACGACATGTGGCGGAACCAGATGCATCCAAAGCACTATATGAACCTGCAGGGTTGTGACACATGCCCGGTTCGGGGCATGCCACGTCTTATCCGTGCCTCTGGCTCAGACAAAGTCTGCCTCACCTATGCACGACTTGTCGCCTGCATGGCATGTCTTCTGGTCTACTGACCAAACGACCCATCGTTTGAAGGGACCTTGGATGACATGTCATTTGAGGCTGTCTTTAACCTTCAGATGACTTTTACTTTCAACCAAAAACCAGAGATGCAATCTAACTAGACCCAAGGATGCTTGCACTATCATTTTGGCCAGACGAGACCCATTTACTGAGCTCATTGTATAGCCAGTATGATGTCATTTCATGAGTTCATGAAACGATGTCGTTTATCATCAGGATAGTTGCCGATTTTTTCATATTTGGCGATCCACCTACCGTGGGATATATATCCTAATTTCAATCTAGAATCAAGCATTCCGGAATTAGCAAGCCCAAAACTTCTCAAAACCTCTCGCTTTTGGTACGAGACAACCTTCTGAATGCGAATGTGTAATTCTTGGGTATTTTCATGCTGAAATTGAGGTGCAATAGGCGAGTATTGTGAGTTTCTAGTTTGGATTTTTGAATGATTATAAGGTGCGGATTTGCCTATAAAAATTTATGTTTTATGGATGGATATGTTGCTTGAGGTAAGAGAAACGATTTAGTATAGTATTTACTACGGTTGGTTGTGTATAGGAGATGGGGAATTTTAGGGTTTTTGCAAAACAACCATGTCAGGAGGTAGGAGACGACATGTCATCTAAGGGTCATCTAAATGACAAGTTGTTTGGCTAGGGTAGCTGACGACGTGTCGTCTACTTGTATATAGGCGTGGGCAATAATGGACCTGAGCCTTAGGCTCGGGTGATGTGGTGCACCCCAATTGAGCCATGTGTCACAAATATGGCAGCTCGAGAGATGGCCTTCCAGCACTTGGTGCTACCAGGTGGCTTGTTCTGGTTGGCTAAAAATAAATAAAATTTAAAAAATAAGAAAACCGGTAGAAATAAAGGAAAAATAGTAGAAATTTGAGAAATTTTTTGAAAAATTACAGAAAATACTAGAATTATTAAGAATTCTAGTGGTGCCAAAATTTATGAAATTAGAGTTGGTTTGATGGGTCAAATAATAAGAATAGGGTTTGAAAAAAAAAAGGAAAGTAGGAAAAATGTCCGAATCGATTTTGAGTCGGGTTTTGTATAGAAACACATCGAATTAAGATTATAGACGTATGATTTTATGTGTTCTTATATAACTTAGCATGTGATATTGAAGATTGGTTATGAAGCATATGTAGGTGGTTACCTACAGGTGATGGGCCTTGAGGAATTGGTCCAGGAAGCAAGTGTGAGCTCTTCGAACTTTGGAAACCCATGAGTGGACGGATAATTTAAATGCTTAATATCTTGCATGATTAATTAGTTATGATTATAAAATAGATAATTAAATGATAATTGACGTAAAATACTATGTATGCTATGTGATTGTCAGTTTTGCAGTATGCTTATGCTTAGCCTGATATGCCACGTTATGAGATATGTGATGCACTTATATTTGATTGTATTGAATTATTGATATGTCATTGATATCGAATTCGAGCATGTAGACATTATGTTATGCTCATCTTGATATATGCACTCTTAGGGTTGTTTGATGTCACCCGGAGACATCAATACCTTTTATAATCATTGTGCTTAAATTTATACGTTTATTCTAATGTCGACTTCGTAATTTGTTATTGTATCACTAGCCTTCTAGAGTTACTATATACATTGTTGTGTGATGTAGCAGTATACATAGTGGTCCTTTGATGACTATTGTGACAAAAAAAAAAATTTGGGGTTCTAGGGCATGACAATGCTGATTGGTTCCCTTGATGGTACCCTGGGTTATAGCCTCATTCTTTATTCTGATTGGGATTTGAATCATAATTAAGATTATTATTCTTTTAAAAAAATTGGGATGATATTTTTAATTTTCATCATAAGTGGTTCCGAAGTGATACTGTTTCTTCCCTTGATTGCCAACATTATTGGCCTCTTCAATGTTCATTGGACACTGGTAATTATTGTGAATTCTCACCACAACGGTCACAAAGGGCCAAAACAGGCTGGTTTCTAGGATTCTGATTCACCACTACCACTCCTACCCTACTTTGGTTGAGCTAATCTCTCATAGTAGCCACTTCTACAATCAACTTGGTAATAACATCACTTCCAGTTTCCCTAGAATTCTATCAAAACCAGTATCTGTATTCTAAGTCTGTCCTCCCAATGCTGCTTTCTTTATCAAATCAAGAGTTTCTCCAGATTCTTTATCTAAGATGTTTCCATTAGTAGAGGTATTCAACATAATCTTGTGCATCTCTGATAACCCTCTAAAGAAAACATATAACTGAAGGAAAACTAAAATAGCATGGTGAGGGCACCTTTTAACAACCCCTTGAATGTATTATAAGCTTCATATAATGATTCTTTTGGCTGCTATTTAAAATTACTAATCTCATGTCTCAGTTAGGAAGTTTTTGCCAATAGAAATAATTAGGCCAAGAAAGCATTCATAAGCTCCTCCCATGTTGTATTAGAACCAGTGGGCATATTTTCTAACCAGTCTGCAGCTTTCTCAGATAGATAGAAAGGAAAAAGCTGAAGTCTTATTGCCTTAAGAGATACTCCATTGAACCTGAATGTGTCTATTTTCTTGACAAACATCTTCACATACTTTATTGGATTCTCCTTTTCCAGCCCAAAAAACTGGTAGTTCTCCATCATCTAGATCATTGTATGCTATATTTTAAAGTTATTGGCCTGAATGGCAGGCCTGTGGATGTTGTTTCCTAATGTCTTAGCTGTTGGCATGTTGTAAGCCATGACAGCTCTACGCCTTGGCTGCTGATTAGCCACTACTGGGTCTGCATTATCACATCCATTGACTGCATCACGATTCTGGTGGGTTATTGTTTGGTCAGATAAGTTAAGCCACCTGAGCCTTTGTATAGTCTTCTCAATTGAAGGTCAATAGATTCTAGGTCAAATTTTTTGCTCCTTAAGTTATACCTGTTCTTCAGTTCTGCACACTAAAAAAAAAACACGAAATTTAATATAGAAGAAGAATTAGGGATAAATTGTTAGTTTTAAAATTGTTTCTCCGATAACAACGCCAAAAATTTGTCAGTGTAAATTGAATTTAACTTTAGTTATAAGCACACGATTGTCAACACGTAATATAGTTCAAAAGAATGAGTATCGATCCCATAGGGAAAGTCATTTAAAACCAATCAATTCGTCTAATCCACTATTCTAGTTAAATGAAATAAATAAGAAATTATAATTAAAATAAACTTAAAATCTAAGTTAACTAGCTAGATATTATGGTTAGGGTTGTTAGATAATTTGGGAATTAATCCAACTATTGTTCAATTTCAATGTTCTGTAATATGTTCTTCATTATCTTTCAATCCCTTAATATCTTTCTAGACCATTCAGAGTTAATTCAGACTCCCAATTAACTATATTCCTTTGATAGTTAAGTTTTTGAATCGTTTTATCCAAATCAATATGAACCCTAGGTTTGACAGATATATTTCTATTATACCTAGTTTCAACAGTTGACCTAGGATTTCTAATTAGTTGTCGTAGTCTATTTGTTCTTTCGAATCACTTGAAACTCACTTGTAAACAAACTAGCCAGGTTTGTTAATTAATCAAGATTAGAAATAGGTTTAAGAACTGGCAATCAGAATGCAACAGATTTGAATCCTAGCTTTATGTCAGTAAAACAAGATTACAGAAGATGAGGAGAAAGAATTAATTCAAATATTCTTGACATTAATTAAAAAACATAAGTAAAAAAAGCCTACGTTTCTTAAATATTGAAATGCTTCGACTAGTCGTACCAATGTAGAACGACCGATCCTTGCTTAAAAATCATTGTTCAATTCCACAGGAGTATAACCGATAATTTAGTAGACACGATTGGTCATTTCTTGTTTTGGTAAGGCCTTCAATTAGTTTTTCCTAGTCCAACGACCAGTTGTTTCTGGTTTGTGCCGGTTTCTTGCAAGGTTTGACTGGTCATTTTGATGACTTATGTTTAGTATTGATCATCTGTGATTGTTTTTGGTTCATTTGATGTTTTTATGGATTAATTGGATTGTTAAATTAGATATTTTTTATCGTTTGTTAAGTGTTGTGGTTGAGCATAGGGTGTAAACCATTGCTAGAATGATCATTGAAATATATGTACCTGTGAAGGGAAACGGATTGCTCGGTTCAATAGAGGATTAACACTGAACAACAACCGACCGGTTGGATTATCTTAACCGACCGATTGGTTCAACAAAATCCAAGATGTGAAGGCTTACTGACCGGTCGTTTGGACAGCACCAACCAGTGGGTTGTATGAGATAGAGATGATCAAATACGAGATAAAGATGATCACATACAAGATAAAAACTATCAACTTATTTTTAATATAAAACAGATGTAAAGGTTTACATTATTTTTCATTAAACACATTACGTATTCAAGTCATTTCTTTAGAACATGTCCTCGATCCATCAGTGATTAAGATAAAAATATGTTTTGTCTGAGTTTTAATTAATGTCAAGACTATTTGGATTAATTTTTTCTCTTCATCTTTTGAAATCATGATTTACTGACGTAAAACTGGGATTCAAATTTGCTGTGTTCTGATTACAAGTTCTTAACCCTATTTCTAATCTTGATTAATTAGCAAACCCGACTAGTTTGTCTACAGGTGAGTTTTAATTGATTCAGAAGAATGATTAAACTGCGAAAACAGATTAGAAGTCATAGGGTGGTTGCTGAAACTTGATAGAATAGGAATATATCTGCCAAACCTAGGGTTCATATTGATTTTGGCAAAGCAATTCAGAGACTTAATTATCATAGGAATATAGTTAATTGGGAGTCTGAATTAGCTCTTGATAGTCTGGAAAGATAATAAGGGACTGAAGGATAATCAAGAACAAATTACAGAATATTGGAATTGGACATTAGTTGGATTAATTCCCAAATTATCTAACAACCCAAACTTTAATATCTAGCCGGTAACTTAGGTTTTAAATTTAGTTTAATTATAATTCCTTATTCATATATGTGAGATCTCGTCTCTCCGAGTGCCTAGTCCACGTGACCGTACAGTGAGAGTGTCTGTTTTTGGTCCGTTGTGAGTAGTTAACCGATTTGATCTGAGAGTTGACTGTTGACTAGAGAGTTGATCATTGATCGGAGAGTTAACCTTTAGGGTGGACATAGTTATACGAAGCCTAGGTGTGCATCTAGGTATCTTAACGAGTGATCAAGGTCGAGAGTCAAGGTTTGAGTAATTGGAAATCATTATAGATCGGTTTCAGGTCCGTTTTGAGTAACCGTGGACATATGAACCGAAAAACCCATTTTGGGGCCATTTGTTATTTTTCAAGTCTATTTACCCATTTTTTAACCTAATTAATTATTTTAACCATTTTTGATGATTATTGATTTTAAAACCCATTTGGCCACTCGGGGCATATCAGACTTTTTAAATAAGCTGTTTAGGTTTTTCCAAGATTTTGGGCCTAGAGTATAAATGCCCAGCCTGAGCCAACACTTAGAATTTTTCTAAGTGTTAGATGTTCAGTAAGCTGTTTCCCTACCCCTCTCTCCCTTCTCTCTCATGCCCACACCCACCAAACGAGAAACCCGATCATTTCTTCGAATTTTGTTCGATGAAAACCACCGAGCTTCGTCCCAAAATACATTCCTTATTTTTCCCAACCAATTTCCATTAGTAGTTTTTGATCAAGTAGCTGTAATCAGTCTGTTCTTCGCTTTAGGGCATTTTTTGGGGTTTTCATTGTCCATTTTTGGTTCCGTTAGCTTGCTGTAGGTATTACTAAACTAAATTAGTAGATTGGATCACTTGAAAACACCATCTTAATCTATGGGTGAGCATTTTTTATTTTAGCGGCATTTTCGGTAATTTTAGGTGATTTGAGATTTTGATTGAGTTGTCAATTTTAGTTGTTCCTATTGCTCGGGTTTGTTGATTTATGTGTGGAAAAGTATATTTGTGGGCTGGGAAACCCAATTGCGTTATCAGGTGAGCTTGGGTGTCGATTTGGAGCAGCGAGTGGTTTGCGTGAGTTTTGGACGTTTCATCCGTTGGTTGGATTTCTGGAATTTTGAGCTGGGAGCATGTTGTTAGGGTGAGATGTGATTTAGTGTGAGTGTTGTAAGGGTCTCTTAGGGTTCGTTTTAAGTTTTGAGCCATTTAGTCGATTTTGTCAATTTCTGCACGATAAGAGGTAGGAGTTAACGTTTTATTTGCTTACACAGAAATGTTTTGTGTTATTGAATTAAGCTATGGTAAATACTTGGTTTTGAATGGAAGCCATACGTGTATTGTGTATGATGTTCATTTTAGCTTTATGAACTTGATTTCCATGTTTTAGGTGCATGAACCGTATGTTTAATCTCCTAAGCATGTTGGCTGCATGTTGAGAGGGAATGTGAAGCGATGCTTGAACCTGTGCAATTGATTGTGTCTATACCTATGTGATTGATTGTGTTGGGCCCTTGGAATTGTGTATTTTATGGCTTGTGATGTGTCTTTCGTTGCCAAGAAAACTTGGTAAGGGTTCCCAAGGTTTTGCATGAGTTTGGGGAGCATTCTGGGTCATTTTGGGGGTGCGTAACTCATTTAAGACAAGTACACGCCCATATATACTCCCAGTAGCCTGTGTACTATTTTGGACAAAGCAGTACACAGCTTGTGTAGGGGAGTACATGGTCGTGTACTCAGGCCAAGTCTATGACACAGCTGACACATGGGAGTACATGCCCATGTATTCAGGTCATGTACTTGTACACAACCTATTCTAAAGAGTACACAACCATGTACGACACGTTGTGTACTGCTCCCACACCCCTTGTTTCGATTCCACACACCCACGTACTTGTCTCAGTAACCTGTATACCCTTCCCATAACCCGTGTATCTCATTTTGAGACTCCCAAACCCACCCTAAACCTACCCAACACCAAATAAACATTGAATCACATCTTACTCAACCTCAAACGAGTGCCCCTTTGATAATTGCTTGCATTTTATGCATTATAGGTTTCAATGTAAAAGCTAATTATACATGTTCTTAGGAATGACATGGACTTGACGGTTAATGCTTGGCCAAGCAAGGTAAGTACATGAAATCCCAGCAGAAGGGAATATTGCTTACCTAATGTTGTTGTATAGGTAGATTATATATGTGTGCATGAATTTACTATGACTTAGCAGGCTATGTGTTTATATATGTATGGGTTGTGATTGAGTGTGATAATATGATTTCTCCACTTAGTTTCATATAACATTGGCAATAGAGTATTTATATGTATTTTGTAAACAAAAAATTAATTACTAGTGGGTTTTGGTTTCTCTTTAGTAGGGGTTACTTGAAAGTGCTTTGTGATCCACCACGATAGGTTTTGGGGCATAGTAACCCATGAGACAATGTTTTATACTATGAGTTTATGAAAGCTATTGGGCTGGTCTTTATTGTATTGTGTTTTACAAATCATACATTATGCTTACTTGTTTTTGAAACACTTCAATGCACGTTTAGTATGCATGGATGATAACAGTATTTAAAGTAACTATTTTATAACTAATTTTTTGTATGCCTCTATTTCACCAGATATGCTTATGACAATGTAACTTCCACTGAGATTTTTGATCTGACTCCCTCTTGTTGATATTTTTAGGGCTAGATCATTCATCATAGCCATTCGTTCTTAAGGTCATGTTTTCTTGGTGTTGGTCTTAGAGTTGGATTATTGTACTTGCATGTCTTGGAAGCTCGGCATATTTTGTGTCTCATCATTTTCATACTCTATCGACATACATGCTTTTTTTATTCTCTGTTTGTTTTTATAGACTCATTGAGGGCATTATTTTCAAGAGTTAGTAAGTTATTTTCATGTATGACTTAGATTCCCGTTTATGTGATGAGATGCGTGCCTTGGGGATTTTTGTGGATCCATATGGGCTTGTAGTATGGTCTCACTCTATTGCATGTTTGGAGCTGTGTGGCCTGTTGTAAGTGATTTAAGACTTCCGCTGTATATGTTTGCATACTTCATTGCTTGTTTGTGCCTGGTGTATATTGTGATGTGCCATGCTCCCTTTAAAAGAAAAAATTCAAATTTATATGCGTTTTTGGGTTGGCTTGCAGCAGATTTTATGTGGGTTGTGTGCTAAGGATGAGTCCAGTGGAGATTGAGACAGATTTGATTCTGTAGGACATTTAAGAGTTGGACATCATTCTGTGTATGGATTGTTTGGCTAGATACAAAGCACAAATGGATTGCTTCGTGAAGAGACTATGGTTCAGGTTGACTGATGGTATAGAGTTTTGTTTTGAGGACGACATACGAGTGACATTGACATGCATGATCTCTTGGTCAAGTCCCAGATGGATGATTAGCAAGGGTTGTACAGTATTCTTGGCACGTATTCAAGATGTAACAGTTAAATCCGCAGAGTTGAGCAGTGTATCAGTGGTGAAAGAGTACCCCGATGTTTTCCCATATGATGTGACAGGTTTGCCACAAGAGTGAGAGATTGAGTTTGAGATCAAGCTATTGCCGAGCATAACTCCTATCTCCATCCCACCATATCAGATGGTGTTAACAGAGTTGAAGGAGTTGAAGACACAGATCAAGGATTTGGTAGATAGAGGATTCATCAGACCTAGTGTGTCTCTGTGGGGCACACCAGTGTTGTTTGCGAAGAAGAAAGATGACACCCTCCATTTGTGCATTGACTATAGGCAGCTGAATTGGGCCACAATGAAGAACCAATACCCACTTCCACTGATCGACGACTTGTTTGATCAGCTTCAGGGTGATTTAGTATTCTCAAAAATAGATTTGAGATCGGGATACCATTAGTTGAGGGTTCAGGAGTTAGATGTTTCGAAGATAAGATTTTGGTCACGGTATGGCCATTATAAGGTTTGGTTATGATGTTTGGGCTAACCAATGGCCTAGTAGTGTTCATGAATCTCATGAGCAGGGTATTTTGGGAGTACTTGGACTAGTTTGCCATCATCTTCATAGATGATATCTTGATTTATTCAAAGATCGGAGGAGACGCACACCTTGTATCTGAGGACTAGTGTTAGATATACTTAGAGCCCTACAGTTGTATGCCAATATTTCCAAGTGAGAGTTTTGGCTCTAAGAGGTTAACTTCTTGGGGCATGTGGTATCAGGTAGAGGAGTGCTAGTGACACTCAAGAAGGTAGAGGTGGTTGTATCTTGGGAGCATCCTCACAATGTTATAGAGATCAGTAGCTTCCTTGGTTTGGTAGGGTACAATAGGCGATTTGTGGAGCACTTCTTGGTGTTAACAAGCCTTTTGATGTGTTTGACGCGTAAAGGTGTTCTGTTTTGTGTAGACTGAGAAGTGCAAGCAAAGTTTCTAAGAGCTGAAATCTAGATTCGGGTCAACTCCAGTCCTTACCTTGCCAGTCAGTGGCAAGGGTTATGTGGTATTCAATGATGAATCAAATATAGGTCTTGGATGTGTGTTGATGAAGGAAGGAAAGGTAGTGGAATATGCATCCAGGCAGTTAAAGCTACAGAAGAGCAACTACCCATCTCACGATTTAGTGTTGGCAGCAGTAGTATTAGCATTGAAGATATGGAGGCATTACTTGTATGGTGGGATATGTAGAGTCTACGCTGACCATAATAGTCTCAAATATCTCCTCACCCAGAAGGAGTTGAATTTGAGACTGAGGAGATGGCTGGAGTTGATCAACAATTATGATCTGGTGATCGACCACCATCCAGGCAAGGAAAACGTAGTTTCCAATGTGTTGAGTAGGTAGACATCATCTTCCTTAGCATACGTTCGAGCAGAGTACATGCCAATGCTGATATGTTTGAGAGCATCTAGAGTAAAGCTTGACAGTGATGAGTCCGGAGCTTTGATTGCACAGTTTGTTATCAGGCCCTCCTTGCTATATGAGATTCGGGCCAAGCAACTTGAGGATTTAGTGTTGGTCCGAGTGAGATAGCAGTTAGAGGGTGATGGAAATGGCGATAGTATAGTTAGTGAGTACCAAGCCAGAGATGACGGTTTTTGGATTTTTCGAGGGAAAATGTGCATTCCTAGTGATGAAGAATTGAGATAGCTGATTTCGATAGAGGCACACAGCTCGACATTTTTTATTCACCCTAGCAGTACCAAGATGTACTAAGACTTAGAGTAGTATTGGTAGTCCAAGATGAAGAGGCACATTACAGAGTTTGTGGATAAGTGTTTAATATGCCAACAGATCAAAGCAGAGCATCAAAGACTTGTAGGGTGACTTCAGTCGTTACCCATTTCGGAGTAGAAATGGGAATATGTGATGATGGACTTTGTGGTTGGGTTACTGAGGCCTTAATAAGGCTTCGACATAGTATGGTTGATATTGGATAGACTGACTAAGTCTTAACACTTCCTCATCCGAGTGAGGGACACACCAGAGAGATTGGCATCGAGATATATGGATGAGATTGTGAGACTATACGGAGTTCTGGTATTTATCATATCAGATCAAGATCCAAGATTCACATCCAGATTGGGGGGAAGCTTCACAGTGCTTTGGTACCAGATTGAATTTCAGCATAGTTTTCCACCCTCAGATAGATGGGAATTCAGAGAGGACGATTCAGATCTTGGAGGATATGCTCCGTGCTTATGCGTTGGACAGGCAGACTTCTTGGGATCGTTACCTACCGTTAGCCTAGTTTGCATACAACAACAGTTTTCAAGTTTCCATCGGTATGGCACTATATGAGGCTTTGTATGGTAGGCGGTGCCGTACACCTCTGTGTTGGGATGAGGTAGGTGAGAGGAAGCTTGACACTCCTGAGATGATTGAGCAGGCGATAGAGCAGTTGGCTTTGATCAGACAAGGTTGAGGACAACTCAGGATAAATAGAAAAATTATGCAGATAAGCGCCAGTGAGATTTTGAGTTTGAGGTTGGGGACATGGTGTTTTTAAAATGTCATATCTTGGAAAGGTGTGATTTTTTTTCAGCAGCATGGCAAGTTTGCACTGAGGTACATCAGTCCATACACTATCATAGAAAGGATTGAACCAGTGGCATAGATACTCAATTTTCCACTGTTTTTGCGAAAGATCCATAATGTGTTCCACGTGTTAATGCTGAGGAAATACATTAGGGATTCCTCTCATGCTTTGGAGATGCTACCAGTGTAGATAGCCAATGACTTATCCTACTCGACTGTTGGCTTAAAATTAAATTTTACCTTTAATCGCAAGTGCATGACTTTCACAAGTAATATAGTTCAAAAGAACGAGTATCGATCCCAAAGGGAAAGCTTTTTAAAACCAATCAACTCGCCTAATCCACTATTCTAGTTAAATGAATTGAATAAGGAGAGTTATAACTAAACTAATTTTAAAATCTAAGTTAACTAGTTAGATGTTAGGGTTAGGATTGTTAGTGTAAGGACCCCAAATTCTAATTTACTATTAATTGCTACTATTAGGACCCTTTTCGTCGTGAAACCCAAACAAGCCCGAGCCAGGACCTATCTGAATCCCACAAGGCTTATCCATCTAGTTTCGATTTATGCATGTTAATTCCTTTAAGATTTAAAATTTTGGAGCATAATATTGGACAAATATTCTGGTATCATACAGAGTGAATAAAGCATCAGCGGAAGTCTTTAAATTTAATCAATGAATCCATAACACACAAGTCCCATAGGGGTCAAAATAACCAGCAGGTGAACCTCCAACATAATTCGGAAATAACTAACAAAAGGAGGAATCTTGAAAAAACTAGAAAATACTCCAATCAATGTTCATGTTATATGCGCAAGCAACCAAGGAGACAAGTATGCAAAAGTGACGCGATATTCCCCCGCCGTGTAGCTTTGATTCTCACACATTGGTACCACTAACAACGAATGTACCTAAGCCTAAAAAATGGTGAAAATAATAGGATGATATTACAAGAATCTCAGTAGGGTCACAACATTATAAGATCTACAGAAATCTTAAACAAACATCTCCCAAACAATATTAGATCATCCCTACTCATCTAAGGGCATCACACAATTCAAAAATCAACCAAATGGGGTTTGGGCAGAAACTAAGGCTGAGGATGGACTGCAAACATTTCTGAAAATCAGAAGTACAGAGGTAGGAAAACTCATCAGGTTACTCTCGACAGTAGGAAAAAGAAAAGGTCATCCCCTTCCACCTGTGTTGTCCAAGGTTTTGCTGCACAAAGGGTAAAAGGTTAATACACAAGCTAATTAGCAAGCCTATTCATCTTGCCAGCACACAGGATAAGGCATCTAGCCAGCAAATAGGACTAGGCATCCTAACCACCACACAGGATTAGGACATCTTGCTAGCACACAGGACAAGCCATCAAGCCATCACAAAGGACTACGCATCTATCTAGCAAACAAGACTAGGCATCCATCATGCACAAACTGGGGATTGCCACACATATGACTCCCTTACTAGTAAAAGCCTCCCCTCTCCTAAGGAGCATCAGTGCTTACCCCGAATGGCCATCAGAACAGGATCCTGACACACAAACAAGCACATACAGGCAAGCATAAAGCACAATACCACGACCAGGTATTCTCAATTATGTCAGAACAGATTCAATATGTTCAAAACACACAACCCATGAAAATTAAGCACTCATAACCTAACGCAAGGGTTTTGTATAGCCTAAGTAATTAGATCATAATCCGCAGTTCATGCCTATACCATATAATCAATTCGCATGCAATATTACCAAGGGTATGCATCGAAAATGACCAACAAGCAATAAGGATCTTTGAAGAAACCAATGAGGCATAGATCCTACCTCTCTTGTCTATAAACAAGAAGTTATTCCTTTGCCTTTATTTAATAGATCCGAACCACCTATAGTATCACAAGGCAAAGACAAAACCAAAGTAAGCATGCATACTCAATAACCAAGTGAGTACCCTATTTCCTTACCAAATCAACTCACCAAACCTATCAGAAACCAGTGATTAGAGGCTACAGGCGCCTCCCCTTTGGATGTATGATATGATAGCCAAGAACTTAACAAGATTGAACCTGAATTATCATCCTAATTAACTATGTATATTTCAGCACAAAGCATAGTACACAAGACAAATTGCGATTTTATGTATACAAGGTTTAAAGGTTCCGATTTCATGTTAACGAAGAAGGATTAGGTGTTTACAACTTGTACAATCAAAAGAAACAAAATCATAATCAAATAGGTTAATTAATTGATCAAGATAGTCAACAATAGGGCAAGGATAGGGCATACTGATTTCATGTATAGAGAAGATACAAAGAATGAATTCATGATTTTACAATATTAATGGATGCTAAACAATCATACAAATAAGAGGAACAACAACAGAAATCAATCGAAGACAGAATCGCACAATTTTGAAACCTAATCCCGCCGAATTGTCACCTAAATTATGAGAAAGAAACACTAACCTACAGATACAAAACCCAAAATTTTTTGAAAGAGTATGTAAATATCTTTCCAATAAGCAATTATTTGCAAGAATCCGTCAAAGTATGAGACAGTTATGCTTGTTTGAAGTTTAAACAAATTTTGGCAATTCCGACGAATTATGATTTGACTTTTGATAAAGAAAAACGAATCTCCAGAAAAAAAAATAAAATATGATTAGATAGATGACAGAAAGATCTTTCCAACAAGCTATTACTTGCAAGATTTCCCCAAAGTATGAGAGAGTTATGCTTGTTTGAAGTTTAAGCAGATTTCGGCATAAATAGGGAGTTATAGGGTTTTTGGTTGGACGAATTTTGTATATTTTCTGTGTGAGGTTTAAGTGTGGCCAGCTTCCTCTTTATATAGGGTGGTTATGGGAATAATTTACCTACTTTAAAGATTAGATTAAAGTAAGATAATTATCAGAATTAAATTCTGTAATTATCCTCCCTTAATTTTAAGGATTTTATTTTCTAAGGTAATTATCATCCAATAAAGATTCAAATCAAAGGGAATTAATACCAGAAATAATTAGTGGACATTCCTTATCAATTTCAGCCATCACACATCCTCTTCTCCAGGGGAAAAACGGTCTTTCCACATGCACTGGCTTCTGGACTTCTAGGACTGAAAATTCGGGGTCTCACATCCTCTGCTCCTTACAAGAATTTTGTCCTCGAAATTTTAGCACAAGTACCTAAGCAAAAAGAAAAAGAAATTTTTCACGCATGGATTCCTCAGTCTCCCAAGACTGTTCCTCAATTGGCCATTACATCAAACAACTCTTACTATAGGCACACTTTGACTGCAAAACTGTCGATTTGACTAATCTAGTATGGCAACTGCCTGTACGGGATAGGATAGTTCTTCAGCAACTTCGACTGGTGATTCTTCGAGCACATGAGCAGGGTCTCGCATATACTTTCTCAGCATTGAAATGTGAAATACGTTATGAATTCTTTCCATATTTTGAGGTAAGGCAAGTCGGTATGCAACAGGGCTAATCCTCTCGACAATGTCATATGGACCAATGTAACGAGGTGCTAGCTTACGTCACTGCTGAAAACGAAGGAGTCCTTTCCATAGGGCGACCTTTAAGAAAAATTTGTCACCTATAACAAATTCTAGCTCCCTTCATTGATTATTGGCATAGTTTTTCTGCCGATCTTGGGCTGCTTTTAGCCATTGTCAAATCAAATTCAACTGCTCCATTGCTTGATCAATCAATTCCGAATTGTCTAGGCGTCTCTCGCCTACTTCATTCCAGAAAATGGGAGTTCTGCACCGTCTCCCACATAGTGCTTCATAAGGTTCCATACTGATGCTTACATGAAAACTATTATTGTAAGAAAAGTCCGCCAATGGTAGGCATCGATCCCAACCGGTATGCTAGTTCAACGCCCTCGCATGTAGCATGTCTTTGAGTGTCTGAATCGTCCTTTCTGATTGACCATCGGTCTGAGGATGAAATGTTGTACTGAAATTTAATATTGAACCATTGCATTCTTGAATTTCTCCCAAAATTGTGATGTGAAATGAAGGTCACGTTCTGAAACGATGGAACCAACACTCTATGCAATCGAACAATCTCGTCCAAGTAACGAACAACCAATTTCTCTGGTGTATCCGTCACACGTATATGTAGGAAGTGTGCAGATTTCGTCAATCAGAAGTGACATGCTCCCACTTCCATTCTAGAATCAGAAGTGACTGTAGTAAACCAGTGGGTCTTTGATGCTCGATCTTTACTTGTTGACATACGAGGCATCGGACAACAAACTCAGCAATGTGGTGTTTCATGTTCGGGCACCAATACTGCTCCTTTAAATCTTGGTACATCTTAGTGCTTCCGGGATGGATAGCAAATTTTGAACTATGTACCTCAGGAAAAAAAAAATTACAAACATCAACATCTTGTGGAACACATACTCGATTTCTGAAGACAAGAACTTTGTCATCTGGCATTCTGAAATCACAAACTATGGCATCAACACCATCGGAAAGTTGCTTTTGAATTTCAATAAATTTTGGATCCTCTAATTGCTGATTCCGGATTTCCTTAATCAAGGTAGGCATGACTTCAATTCGTGACAGAAATGAACTAGAATAATCAGTGCCAAGATGCATACAGGTAGCTTTCAAATCCAACAACATAAGTATGTATTGGGTGCGTATGTAAGCCAAAACTGATGGAGAAGGATGATGAAACTTTCGGTTTAAGGCATTAGCAACAACATTTGCTTTTCCAGGATGATATTCAATGATCAAATCGTAGTATTTAATCAGCTCCACCCATCTTCGTTGTCTCATATTCAATTCTTTTTGTTTGAGGAGGTACTTTAAGCTCTTTTGGTAGGTGAATATTCGGCATGTCTCGCCAAATAAGTAATGTCGCCATATTTTCAATGTAAACACCACGGCTGCAAGCTCCAAATCATGCATAGGATAATTGTTTTCGTGCAGTCACAGTTGATGGGAAGCATAGGTGACAACTTTCCCATCTTGCATCACTACACATCCAAGTCCAGATTTCGACGTATCATTGTAAACCATGTACTATTTCCCACTAACTGGTAAGGTGAAGATAGGTGCGGAAACTAACCGATTTTTCAGTTCTTCGAAACTTTGGTGGTACTTTTCAGTCCACACGAATGGCTCTCTTTTGCATGTCAATTTCATCAAAGGTCCAGCAAGCGATGAAAAATTTTCCACAAAGCGACGGCAGTATCCAGCTAAGCCAAAGACTTCAAGCACAGTTCGCGGTGGTTCCCAAGCAACTACTGGTTCAATCTTCTTCGGATCAACTAAAATACCCTAGGCAGAAACAATATAGCCAAGGAAACCAACTTCGCGTAATCAGAATTCGCACTTAGAGTACTTTTCAAACAATCAACGATCCCTCAAAACATTCAACACAATCCGCAAGTTTTCAGCATGCTTCTCTTCTGATTTTTGATAAATCAGAATGTCATCGATGAAAACTATCGAAAATCTTTCACCACTTCAAGGCTTGCTTCGGCATCATTCAGGGTGAATAGCCTCGTTGGTCTTGGTTGTGCTTCACTTGTGGATCCATTGGTTGGTCCTCCTGGTGCGCGTGTTGGTGGTTTGGTGGGGTTGGCATACCCACCTCGACCTGCGTTTGGTGTGCCTGTGTTACGCCTTGGTTTCGTGCAGTCCCTCTGATCATGGCTCACTTGCCACAATTATAACATCGAGTGGCTGCGGATTCCACGTAGATCCACTAGAATTCAGACCAGAAAAGTTCTTCCTGTTGTTACCTCCATTGCCACCATTTTTTTTTGGAGGATAGGACCTCAATGGATAGGGTCCCGTAAGCCAATTGAACTTCGAATCTCACCTGAAAGGTCCGTCATTGGTGGCTGTAGATGGTTTCTTGGTTTACACGATCTTTTCAGATTCAGTTGCGGCAACAATTAGTTCTTGCAAATTCTGCATTGGTGTTCTACCAGCAATGGTTTTGAGTTCGGTGCTCAGCCCATCTAGGAATCGTCTTGCAAGCTAGTACGGTGTGCGATCCTACTCTGGTGCAAATCGGGACAACTCCCTTATTACCTTCTCATATTCCAGCACCAAATGTGTGTCTTGTTCAAGGTTGTAGAAAGTTTGTCGCTGCTCATTTTTTTGGAATCTCGTATAAAACCTTTCGTCGAACTCATACCGAAATTCTTCCCAAGTAGGCAAACAATCACCGAATCTCAAACTCACAGCTGTCCACCATGCGAGGGCTTCTCCTTCAAGTAAGAAAGTGGCGATGGTGACCTTGTCATCATCTAAGATATGTAAGAACAAGGACCCTCGGCAGAAGGTGTCTATCCATTCACTAACGGCAGCAGCTCTGGCTAAACCATTGAAATCTTTACATCCCAATTGTCGAGCTTCCTTTAACAATTTTGTAATCATGACGGGAAGTCTCTCAGCTTCCTTAAGGGGAACCAGTTGTACAGGCTCAAGTGGAGGAATAGGTTCTTCCATAGGCGCTGGTGCAGGAGCATTCTGAAATTGCGCCTCCATACGTTGCTAATTGTCAGCAATCCCTTGCAATATGTTTAGGATTTGTGCCATTACAAGATCGATGGCTGGTGTGGCTGGTGCCTCCGGTTGGTTTTCGGGCTCAGCTTGCCCTCCCTACTCAATTTATGCATTCGACTCCTCTTACTCAACAGGTTGCTGTCCGGCCTGAACATCATACCTACCCCGTCGACCCTTTTGTACACTTGTCCTTGACATACTATACAAATACACAATCACCACTCAACACATAACCCAAATACAAAATTATGAAAAGAAGTGGTACCTGGTGGAGAGGCGTGCACCGGATGATACGCATATGGTGGAAAACAAAATACACATGCACCCAAATACACACAAATTTCGGAAATCATATGCACACATGCAATTCACACTCGGCAATTACATTAATACCCACATATAAGCATTCGGCAAACAATCATCAAGCATTCGATAAACACACTGGGACATTCGGCAACACTTTTAGGAATTATAATTATCATGCAAAAACATACATAAACAATCGACAATAACAAGGAAAACACAGGAAATATTTATCAAACACAACAAAAATGCATCAAATCACATAAGGAATAAAAACATACATAAACACACAGCAAGTCAAATTATCAATTTCATTATTTAAATCTTACAAACCAATCACTTTTTAGTATTAGATCATTTTCGGCATTTGCCCTAAGTGAGTGGGTGTGTGTACATGTACCTACCTACAAACATAAAATCAACAAACAAATTACCATATAACAAATCATATTCCCTAAACCATGCTCCGTTAATAAACCTGTGAGGACCCAAAATCCTAACCTATTATTAATTTCTCCTATTAGGACCCTTACCAGTAAGAGCCTTCCCTCTCCCAAGGAGCATCAGTGTTTACCCCGAATGGTCATCGGAACAGGATCCTGACACACAAACAAGCACACATAGGCAAACACAAAGCACAATAGCACAACAAGGTATTCTCAATCATGTCAGAACATATTCAATATGTTCAAAGCACACAACATGTGCAAATTAGGCACTCATAACCTAACTCAAGGGTTCGGTATAGTCTAAGTAATCAGATCTTAAGCCATAATTCATGCATATACCATATAATCAATTTGCATGCAATATTATCAAGGGTATGCATCTAAAATGACTAACAAGCAACAAGGATCTCTGAAGAAACCGATAAGGCATATATCCTACCTGTCTTGTCTCTGAACAAGAAGCTATTCCTTTGCCTTTATTTAATAGATTTGAACCACCTATAGCATCACAATGCAAAGACAACACCAAACTAAGCATGCATACTCAATAACCAAGTGACCCTATTTCCTTACCAAATCAACTCACCAAACCTATCAGAAACCAGTGATCAGATGCCACAGGTGCCTCCCATTTAGATGTGTGATGTGATAGCCAAGAGCTTAACAAGATTCAACCTAGATTATCATCCCAATTAACTATGTATATTTTGGCACTAAGCATAGGATACAAGAAAAATTGCGATTTTATGCATACAAGGTGTAAGGGTTGCGATTTCATGTTAACAAAGAAGGATTAGGTGTTTACAACTTGTATAATCAAATGAAACAAGATCAGAATCCAGTAGGTTAATCAATTGATCATGATAGGCAACAATGGGGGAAGGATAGGGCATACTGATTTCATGTATAGAGAAGATTCAAAAGATGAATTCATGAGTTTACAACATGAATGGATGCAAAACAATCATACAAACAAGGAACAACAACAGAAATCAATCGAAGGCAAAATCACACAATTTTTAGAAACCTAATCTCGCTGAATTGTGATCTAACTTATGACAAAAAAAATTAACCTATAGATAAAAAAATCAAGGTGGTTGGAAAGAAGACGTAAAGAGCTTTTCAACAAGCTATTATTTCCAACAAGTTATGCTTGTTTGAAGTTCAAGCAGATTTTGGCAATTCCGCCGAATTACGATTTAACTTTTGACAAAAAAAAATTAACCTCCAGAAAAAAATCTTAAGATGGTTTGAAACAGGATAGAAAGAACTTTCTAACAAGCTATTATTTGCAAGAATCCGCCAAAGTATGAGAAAGTTATACTTTTTTGAAGTTCAAGTATATTTTGGCAATTCTGCCGAATTACGATTTAACTTTTAATAAAGAAAAAATAACTTCCAGAAAAAGAGCCCTATATTTTTGGAAATAGCACAGAAAGGGCTTTCCAACAAGCTATTATTTGTAAGAATCTTCCAAAGTATGAGACAGTTATGCTTGTTTGAAATTTAAATAGATTTTGGTAGAAATAGGGAGCTGTAGGGTTTTTGGTTGGACGAATTTTGTATATTTTTTGTGTGAGGTTTAAATATGGCCAGTTTCCTCTTTATATGTGTGGTTATGGGATTAATTTACCAGCTTTCAAGATTAGATTAAAGTAAGATAATTATCAGAATTAAATTCTGTAATTATCCTCCCTTAATTTTGGGGATTTTATTTTCTAATGTAATTATCAACCAATAAAGATTCAAATCAAAGGGAATTAATACCATAAAGAATTACTGGACATTCCTTACCAATTTCGTCCATCACACATCCTGTTCTTCAGGGGAAAATGGTCTTTTCACTTGCACTGGCTTCTGGACTTCTAGGACTGAAAATTCGGGGTCTTATAGTTAGATAATTTGGAAATCAATTCAACTATTGTTCAATTCCAAAGTTCTGTAGTCTGTTCTTGATCATTTTACAATCTCTTAATATCCTCCCGAACTATTAAAAGCCAATCTAGATTCCCATCTGATTATATTTCTATGTTAATTATATTTCTAAACCGTTTTGCCCAATCAATATGAACCCTAGGTTGGTAGATATATTCCTATTCTATCTATTTTTTGCAATAGCCCTAGGACTTCTAATTTTTTCTCGAAGTTAACCGTTCTCCTGAATCAGTTAGGACTCACCTGTAAACAAACTAGCCAGGTTTACTAATTAATCATGATTTAAAAATAAAGTCAAGAACTTGTAATAAGAACACAATGAATTAGAATCCTAGCTTTATGTCAGTAAATCAATATTGCAAAAGATAAAGAAAGAATTAACCCAAACAGTCTTGGTATTAGTTAAAACTCAAACAAACAAACCAAAGTCTTGATTTCTGATAGATCAAGGGCACGTTTTGAAAATAAAGCTTGACTATGTAAGGTGTTTGATGAAAAATAATACAACTTGGACGTCTATTTTAAACTAGAAATTGAGTAGATAGTCTTTATCCCATATATGATTGTCTTTATTTGATATCCTTGGTGTCGATCTCGTATGACCGACCGGTCAGTGTAAGTGAACCGACTGGTCCGTGCATCTATGGAAAGTTCGTCAAATTGAACTGGCCGATGCATGTGACCTGACCGGTCGGTGCATTTTCGGCAGAAGTTTCTTTTTGAACCGACTAGTGGGTGCAGGTGACTCGACTGGTCGGTGGATCTTTGGCAACTCCAACTTTAATTTTGACATTTTGGTGCATTTTTCATACATAAATGCGTCCTTTTGCTACTAAAAACCATGACACACTTGTTCAATCACAATTCTCAACAAACGGTCAAAACGTTCATTAATTTAACATAATTAGTACGCAATTAACCTAAAATCAAATCGAAATCATACAAATGAAAATTGTTAAAAACAATTCATCATTGACTCAGCTTTGGTGTCGTAGTGTTCCAATGGTTAAGGTGGTTTGGCACAGTGACAGATATGAGGAGATGATTTCAGAGATCGATCAGTTTATAAGAGAGTCGTACCCGTAGTTGTTTGAGGATCAAATTAAGTGAATTTTGCAGAAGAAATTCCTATAAGGATAGGAAGATGTGAGACCTCGTCCCTCCGAGTCCCTAGTCAGCATAACTGTACAGTGAGAATGTTCAATTTTGGTCCGTTGTGAGCAGTTGACTAGTTTGACCCGAGAGTTGACTACTGACCTGAGAGTTGACCTTTATGGTGGACACAGTCATAAGAAGCCTAGGTGTCTTAGTGAGTGATCTAGGTTGAGTGTTGAGGTTTGAGTAACCGTCAACCTTTGGATCCAAAATCCATTTTGGGTCCATTCGTTATTTTCCAACTCCATTTACCCATTTTTTAGCTCAGTTAATTATTTTAAACTATTTTTGGTGATTACTGATTTTAAAATCCATTTGGCCTACTTAGGGCATATCAGACTTTTAAAATAACCTATTCGAAATTTTTTGAGATTTGGGTCCCAGAGTATAAATGCCCAGCCCAACCCATCACTTATAAATTTTTAAGTGATGAATGTTCAACGGGTTATTTCCCTCCCCCTCTCTCCCTTCTCTCTCATGCCCACACCCACCAAATGTGAACCTGATCAATTTTTCAAATTTTGTTAAGCAAAAATTCCCAGATTTTGATCTTTGTTTTGAACTTCTGAGAGTATTAAACACTTCAACAAACAGGTACTATTGCACAGAGAAATAGTAGTACAATGTCTAGAGAGAGAGTAGTAGACTTAGAGAGTGGTGATGATGCTCTTAGTACACAAGGGTTTCTATAGGCAAAGGAGGATAGCTCGGGTGCTGCTTGTGGGCCCCATCGACAGCTATCTTCTTTGTACCTACTACCAGGTGTTGATTGCACATTGGATGATCAGATTTCTTATCTTCTCATCGACTTTGTGGCCAGGATAAGATTCCTTATGTTATCGTGGCAGACAAGTCCTCAAAAGATAAGATGTTTTATCTTATCTTTTGAGTAGAGGACAAACTACTTTATTGTCAGGATAAGATTCCTTATCTTATCGTGGCAGACAAAGTACTGTAGCGAATCTTATCGGCTATAGGTAGACAGTATGAAAATACATACTAGATATATACAGTACAATACAGGTAGTTTTATACAGGATGGTGGTAGATGGAGATGTGTCTGGTTTTGCACTGTTCAGAGGTCCACACCACGCTCAGCTGGCACTTCGTTGTTAGTGGCGTCGAATAGGTTCCTCACAATTGAAGTCATCGCTGGAGGAAGAAGTGCTGGTGGGGATGTCGCGAAAGAGGTATGGTTCGCGTCGATAGTAGGGGGAAGGTTCACGACGAGTGGTTGAGCGGGTGGCTGAATGTCGGTCAGTGATGGGATGGATTTGTGCGAATTCCTCGGCCGCCTCAGATTCAGCAAGATCTCTACTTTCCCTCTCAATATTTTCAAGGCAACGATATGCCTCTTGTGCTTCTGTTAGAGATGTTTGACTAAGGCGATGAAGGTCCGTGCCCGGTCTGTTGGAGGTCCGTCGTTGGAGGGAGTGCTCTCATTGTTCGAGCATGCCCATGTAGATGGCCACTTGCGCCATGGTGAAGTGTAATTGGTTGTTGATTCTTCGATTCGTAGATCGCCGAAGCCTGATGGCCTGTTCCATGCTTCGTCGCTGAGTGCTGAAGTATAGTTCGGAAATTTCTTCTTCAAAGGTGCGGAAATAGGCTGGGTGGCCCCAATTTTCTCTTGGCAGTTCCATTTGTCTGGCCCGTATTTGTTCCCATCTGTGTGCTCGTTCCAGGCTTCCTCGATGGTTAATGGAAAGGCTTTGGACCTCTGAACAGTGCAAAACCAGACACATCTCCATCTACCACCATCTTGTATAAAACTACCCGTATTGTACTGTATGTATCTAGTATGTATTTTCGTACTGTCTACTTGTAACTGATAAGATTCGCTACAGTACTTTGTCTGCCACGATAAGATAAGGAATCTTATCCTGACAATAAAGTAGTTTGTCCTCTACTCAAAAGATAAGATAAGACATCTTATCTTTTGAGGACTTGTCTGCCACAATAACATAAGGAATCTTATCCTGGCCACAAAGTCGATGAGAAGATAAGAAATCTGATCATCCAATGTGTAATCAACACCTGATAGTAGGTACAAAGAAGATAGTTGTCGATGGGGCCCACAAGCAGCACCCCAGCTATCCTCCTTTGCCTATATAAACCCTTGTGTACTAAGAGCATCATCACCATTCTCTAAGTCTACTACTCTCTCTCTAGACATTGTACTACTATTTCTCTGTGCAATAGTACCTGTTTGTTGAAGTGTTTACTACTCTCAGAAGTTCAAAACAAAGATCAAAATCTGGGAATTTTTGCATGGTAGCGGAGCTAAGTTCACAGGTACACATACTCTTTTCTTCTCTGTTTTGTTTTCTGTGATATACAAAAGGGCATAGCTTAGTCAAGGAAAACAGATATTCCAATATTGTACTATTTCCTATGCATGAGTATTTCCACACAAAACAACACCAGGAAGAAACCACATGAATTGGAAAACCACAACTTTAAGTACTGTCTATACTGAGGCTTTAAATTCAGTAGACTCCATTCAATCACCCGTAGTTGGCTTTGTGAAACCTACCCAAATCACACAAGAAAATTTTTCCAATATTATTAAGCAGAATAACCTGCTTATCCAGTTACTGGTCAAAACAGTGGAAGGAGTTCAAGAACTCCACGAACAAGTAGGACACTTGAAAACCCTCGTTCGCAAACGAGAAGACACTCCCAAAGCAGAATTAGAAGGGGCTATTGAGTCCCTAACCAAAAGACTTGAGAAACTCCCACTTGGAGAAAGCTCACAACCACCTAAAAAGAAGAAACCACCGTTCTACGTCTATAAAGACCCCTATTTAATTTTTGAAGAAGAAAAGAAACGACTGGAGAAGAAATGAACAGAACAAGAACTCAAACTCAGGACTTGCCACCAGTCCTCAATCACCAAGGTGAGTCTTCGCGAATGGCTACACAGGAAGACCAAATTCGAGATTACAGACGCACAAGTCGTCTACGCTATGAAGCAGCAAGGAGAATGCCAAGAGCCTTACGACGGCAAAGGTACCAGCATAGTCTTGAAACATACCTCAACCCCGAGGAAGAATTGAGGATGTCTCAACAAAGACGTGCCAACCTGGTACCCGCAGAAAGATTATACACAACTGCCTGGTCAGAACCAGTTTACAGGGTATATCAGCACTACTCAGAAGAACGAATTCTCGTCACTGGTGAAGGAGAACAAAGAGATCTGGGCTTCATTAATCGACAAGCATATGATCGTTTGCTACAAGAAGGTATGGAACATATCCACCTCGGCTTACTAATGATTCGTATTCATGCGCTACATCGAAGAGAAGCAGGAACCAACGTTCTCATTGTCCTACGGGACACACGATGGGGAGGAGATGATCGCTCCATCATTGGCACAATGGAAGTAGATATGACACGAGGAACGCAATTGATCTATATCGCACCAAACATGATGCTCAGCATCCACGATTTCTTCCGCCACATCCAGTTATCCATACAGATACGAGGCTATGAGGAATGGATAGGAGGGGAATCTAACCTCCTAATCACACGATCGCTAGTTGGAAGGCTAACCAACACTAGCTATGCAGGATTCCGTTACAATGTGCAGAATGTTACGGACTATCTAGCAACCAATGGCATCCAGGCGGTAGCAGCTGAACGTCACACAACTGAAGGACTCCAAGGACAAAGGTGGCTCCTACAACCACCAGCACTCCTCACAGCAGGACGACCCTCATCCGTCCAAACACGAACAAGGTCAGATGGTTCTGTCAGCTTTAAATTTAATCATTACCAAAACACTATGGGACAGGAGGAACAAGAATATGAGGAGCTCGAAGAGGACACAGCACTGGTATACTTATTTCCAGAAATCCTCGAAGAACAGGAACGAAACCCAGAAGCAATTACAAGACAAGAAAAAGAAAAACGGCCATGGCTTACTCAACCAGGATGGGATATTCACTGCACGAATGGAAAATATGATGTTATGGTCAAATATACTATGGCCAAACAAACCCTCTGGCCAACACAAGCCACAGGATGGGATGACGAGGAGGAGGACCCGCAAAATGACGAGGATGAGAACCCACAGCACTACGCGTTCATGATCGGGGAATAGAGTGAGCCAGTATGGGACACAACACCAACAGATACCTCTGATGAAGTAGACACAGAACATTCCAGCTGGTATCAGTTTCCGGACCACAGTTTCGCCCTCACAGAGGACCTAATCGAACTTGATTATCCTCTCTTTCGAGAATTTCAAAACGAAGCAGTCAAGATGAGTAGTTTAGAGGTACTATCATCTCCTTACAAACCTCCGCAAGATGAAAACATGAGGCAAGGCGTACAATACCCACCAGCAAGGGGAGCCTCTACCTCTTACGACCAAAGAGATCCTTTGGTCGGCTATGACACAAGCAAACTTAAGACAAGAGCACGAGGATAAACATCCAACATGTGGACTCTACCATCGGCACAACAAAACCAGTGAACCATTCTGGTCCTCCCAGATGACATTGGGTTATACCGAGAAGTCTTTGACCGCTGGGAAAAGATAACCCTAAATCACATGGATGATCCTGGCAAGGTCTGGAATGATGACAAAGCAAAAGTAGATTATATGGAAAATCTACTGGGTGAAGACGAAAAACTTATTTGGATACAATGGAGGATGGCCTTTCCTGAGGCCTATGCCGAAGTCTTACACCAGGCAGGAGAAACACAAAACATAATCTCACAAGTCAGAAGAATCTTCTTCTTGGAAGATCCATACCAAGGCATGACTGATGAACAGGACAGAGCATATAAAGAATTGGAGCGGCTATCCTGCAACAATCTCAGAGACATCTGGGATTATTTCAGAGACTACAAGACCCTAGCAGCAAAATCAGGGCGTATGTACTTGGGGATGGAATTATCAGAGAAATTATTCCGCAAATTACCACCGTTGAATGGAAAAGAACTGGAAGATGCCTGGCTACAAAAACATTGAGTACCAGTCACAGGTATCATCCCCCGAATTACGTTTGCTTATAATTACCTCGCAAAGATTTGCAAGAAGACAGCTATTCAAAGAGGGTTGAAGGAACTTTTTTTTGTGAGAAAATTCCACTTCCTGGCTATTACGGCGAAAAGAAGAAATATACCCTTCGAAAATCACAAACCTATAAAGGCAAACCACATGAAACACATGTACGTGTATTCAAACGCAAGGATGGGGCTAAAGGCAGAGTCCGCAAATACAAATGCTATATTTGTGGAAAGGAGGGACATTTTGCCAGAGAATGCAAAAGAGAAATAGGAAATATGGCCAGAAAAACGGTTGTGACGGATTTAGCCCTCGCCGAAGAATTAGATGTGGTTTCGGTTGACCTCAATGAAGATGACCTCAGTGATATCTACAGCTGCCTAGATGGGGAGACAGGAGACATCACAGGCCATCTGGGTACGGAAGACTTTATCTTCATGGTACAAGACTCTGACCTCCGCTGGCTACGTGAGGACCCCCCCCTAGGAGTAACCACTCCCCATATCAGGTATTGTTATGCTCATTAGGTTCTCTCACAAAGTCCACTGGTCTTTTGCACTGCTGCAGCATTGTGCTCACCCCTGGACTCGAACCCCCGCCGTCCCACATATGAGCCTTTTATCCCTCCTAAGAGGACGCCTCTTACCAATTCAGCTGCAGCTGAATTGGTGAGAGGCGTCCTCTTAGGAGGAATAAAAGGTGCCATGACAGGGGTTCGAGTCTCAGTGGCTGCAGCCAGGGGATCGAATAGTCATGGGCCAGAGTTGCCAGCCTTTGGGCTGAGGGCTCCTGGTTGCCGGTTGCCAGCCGTGGGCTGAGGGCCGAGGGCCAGACAATACCTGATATGGGGTAGGTTCCTCCTGGGGGGGTTCCTCACATAAAAGGCGCCTTTTATGTGAGGACCCCCCCCTAGGAGGAACCACTCCCCATATCAGGTATTGTTATGCTCATTAGGTTCTCTCACAAAGTCCACTGGTCTTTTGCACTGCTGCAGCATTGTGCTCACCCCTGGACTCGAACCCCCGCCGTCCCACATATGAGCCTTTTATCCCTCCTAAGAGGACGCCTCTTACCAATTCAGCTGCAGTTGAGTTGGTAAGAGGCGTCCTCTTAGGAGGGATAAAAGGCTCATATGTGGGACGACGGGGGTTCGAGTCCAGAGGTGAGCACAATGCTGCAGCAGTGCAAAAGACCAGTGGACTTTGTGAGAGAACCTAATGAGCATAACAATACCTGATATGGGGAGTGGTTCCTCCTGGGGGGGGATCCTCTCATAAAAGGCGCCTTTTATGTGAGGAACCCCCCCAGGAGGAACCTACCCCATATCAGGTATTGTCTGGCCCTCGGCCCTCAGCCCACGGCTGGCAACCGGCAACCAGGAGCCCTCAGCCCAAAGGCTGGCAACTCTGGCCCATGACTATTCGATCCCCTGGCTGCAGCCACTGAGACTCGAACCCCCACCGTCCCACTTATGAGCCTTTTATCCCTCCTAAGAGGACGCCTCTTACCAATTCAGCTGCAGCTGAATTGGTGAGAGGCGTCCTCTTAGGAGGAATAAAAGGTGCCATGACAGGGGTTCGAGTCTCAGTGGCTGCAGCCAGGGGATCGAATAGTCATGGGCCAGAGTTGCCAGCCTTTGGGCTGAGGGCTCCTGGTTGCCGGTTGCCAGCCGTGGGCTGAGGGCCGAGGGCCAGACAATACCTGATATGGGGTAGGTTCCTCCTGGGGGGGTTCCTCACATAAAAGGCGCCTTTTATGTGAGGACCCCCCCCTAGGAGGAACCACTCCCCATATCAGGTATTGTTATGCTCATTAGGTTCTCTCACAAAGTCCACTGGTCTTTTGCACTGCTGCAGCATTGTGCTCACCCCTGGACTCGAACCCCCGCCGTCCCACATATGAGCCTTTTATCCCTCCTAAGAGGACGCCTCTTACCAATTCAGCTGCAGTTGAGTTGGTAAGAGGCGTCCTCTTAGGAGGGATAAAAGGCTCATATGTGGGACGACGGGGGTTCGAGTCCAGAGGTGAGCACAATGCTGCAGCAGTGCAAAAGACCAGTGGACTTTGTGAGAGAACCTAATGAGCATAACAATACCTGATATGGGGAGTGGTTCCTCCTAGGGGGGGGGTCCTCACAGATACTCTGCTTTGGTTTTGTCTCCATTCCACCGTTTATGCTTATGACGCGGTAACTTCCACTGAGGTCTTTGATCTCACCCCCTCCCTTTTTGTTTCAGGACTAAGGTGTGAGAGCTAGCTGTTCAACTTTGAGGTTACTATCCCGGTATTGGTCGTAGGGCTGGACAAATGCACATGCACGTTTTGGACTCAGCATCTTTCATATCTTCTTGTATATCGAAATACTTGTGTTGTTTGCTGGTGCATATGTGTACAACACATGCTTGCATATTCTGATGTTTTGATATACACAAAGTAGTGTTGTTGTGAATTTCTGGGAATCTGTGAGTGTGGACTCACGGTGTTGTATGTTTGAGGCCGTATGGCCCATTGTATGTGATCTGATATTTCCGCTGCAGGTGTTTGCTACTCCGTTGTTTGTAAGTTATGCTGAGTATTATTTGCTGCGTGCCATGTTTTGAAAGACATAAGAATGTTGTGTATTTCTACGATTCGTAAAACAAAATTTAGCCTTGTGTAGTTCCGCTTGGTCCACCAGTTGGGACAATCGGAGCTGCACGGCGGTGAGGCTCCCGATTACCGGGAACGGGTCCTCACAAGGTTGGTAGCGGAGCATGGTTGTTTTGTGTGCATTGAGTGCAAACTGATATTTTGAAAAGTGCATCACACTCACGGCACCTGCATTGTCCAGCATAGAATGTGTCTAGTTCTTTTGGTTTTTTTTTAGGCTTATACATATGGCTGTGTGTTCTCTGATTTTAGATGGCACCTAAAAAGAAAGTGGGGAGACCACGCCGAGTACAGGCAGAAAATGTTGAGGAAAGGTCCGATGCCCGTGGACCAACGGAAGAGACACAAACAGAACAGACAGCACAGATAGGACAGACAACACCTATTGCTCAAGATCCGGTTATGATTCAGATGTTGACAGCGTTACAGACAACTCTGGTCCAGATGCAGCAGTTGTATGCCAAATTCACTAAGTGTGAATTTTGGCTGAAGGAAATAGGTTTCTTGGGACATGTGGTATCAGCAGCTGGTATACTTGTTGACCCCAAGAAGATAGAAGCCATTGTGTCATGGGAACCTCCTCGTAGTATCAAGGAAATCCGAAGTTTTCTTGGTTTGGCTGGCTACTATCGGAGGTTTGTGGAAAATTTTTCTGTCTTGGCAGGTCCATTGACACGTCTAACACGCAAGGGAGTTCCATTTGTATGGTCAGAGGCATGTGAAAAAAGTTTTCAGGAAGTGAAAGCCAGACTTGTATCAGCACCGGTTCTTACCTTGCCGGTCAGCGGCAAGGAGTACATTGTGTATAGCGATGCATCAAAGATGGGATTGGGTTGTGTGCTGATGCAAGATGGTAAGGTAGTGGCCTATGCATCGAGACAGTTGAGACCGCATGAGAGCAATTACCCGACTCACGATCTTGAATTGGCTGCGGTGGTGTTCGCACTCAAAATTTGGCGGCATTACCTGTATGGTGAAACGTGCAAGATGTTCACTGATCACAAAAGCCTCAAATACCTTCTCACCCAGAAGGATTTGAACTTGAGACAGCGAAGGTGGCTGGAATTGATCAAAGATTATGACTTGGTGATTGATTACCATCCGGGTAAGGCGAATGTTGTCGCTGATGCGTTAAGTCGAAAGACATCATCTTCCTTAGCCTATGTTCGGACCGAGTACATGCCTATGTTGATGTGTTTGAGAACATCTAGAGTGCAACTTGATAGTGATGACTCTGGAGCATTAATAGCACAGATGATGGTGAGGCTGACTTTACTAGACGAGGTTCGGACCAAGCAACGTGAAGATCCAGTGTTGAGTCAAATAAAGCAACAGTTGGAGGAAGTAGACAGTGGTACTAGTACAGTAAGTGAGTATCGTGTAAGAGAGGATGGTATCCTGATGTTTCGAGGACGAGTGTGCATCCCTCATGATGAAGAGCTTAGGCAATTGATTTTGATGGAGGCACATAGTTCGACGTTTTCCATTCATCCGGGCAGCACCAAAATGTACAGGGACTTGCGAGAACAATATTGGTGGGCTGGAATGAAGAGGCACATTGCTGAATTTGTAGCAAAGTGCCTAGTGTGTCAGAAAGTTAAGGCGGAACATCAGAGACCTGCGGGATTACTACAGTCATTACCCATTCCGGAATGGAAATGGGAGCATGTGACGATGGATTTCGTAACAGGGTTGCCGAGATCACAACGAGGTTATGATGCGATATGGGTGATAGTGGATAGACTGACCAAGTCTGCACACTTCCTCCCCATTAAGGTGACAGATACGCCAGAGAAGTTGGCAGTAAAGTATCTGGAAGAGATTATCAGACTTCATGGCGTGCCAGTGTCGATTGTGTCGGATAGGGATCCGAGATTCACGTCCAGATTTTGGGGGAAACTTCATAGTGCTTTAGACACACGACTAAATTTCAGCACCGCATTTCACCCACAGACAGATGGGCAGTCTGAGAGAACAATTCAGACCTTGGAAGACATGCTCCGAGCATGTGTGTTGGATAGGCATAAGGCATGGGATCGATGTCTACCGTTAGCTGAGTTCGCCTATAATAACAGTTTTCAAGTGTCTATTGGCATGGCACCATATGAGGCATTGTATGGCAGACGGTGTCGGACACCTTTGTGTTAGAACGAGGTCGGAGAACGGAAACTGGATAGTCCCGAATTAGTTGACCAAGCAACAGAGTTGTTGTTACTAATTCGACAAAGGCTGAAAACAGCGCAAGATAGACAGAAAAATTACGCTGATAATCGCCGCCGAAACTTAGAATTTTCTGTGGGAGACAAAGTCTTTTTGAAAGTGGCACCGTGGAAAGGAGTTCTTCGGTTTCAACAGCGAGGCAAATTGGCACCAAGGTTCATTGGACCTTACAGCATTATAGCAAGAGTGGGACCAGTGGCATACCGGTTGGATTTACCACCGGAATTGGAGAAAATCCACAATGTCTTCCATGTATCTATGCTACGGAAGTACATGCCAGATCCGTCCCATGTGTTGACGTCACCACCAATCGAAATTGCCAACGACTTGTCATACAAGACGCAGCCTGTTGCAATTGTAGACAGAGCGGTAAAACAGTTACGGAATCGCACAGTGCCAATGGTATCCGTATTGTGGCGTAGCGATGTCATGGAGGAACGGACATGGGAAACTGAACAGATGATGAGGCGGCAGTATCCACAGTTATTCAATGACCTTGGTAAGTAAATTTCGTGGTCGAAATTTCTATAAGGAGGGCAGGATGTGAGATCCCGTCTATTATGGTGCCGGTCAGTTGCAGCGCCAACGGTAGCGTTAGTGACATCGGCTGTGTGCCGATGCTAAATTGTTGGTTTGTGAACACAGCCGTAGGAAGCCTTTAAGGAACCCATAGTGAATCTGAGAGTGTTTACGTATGAGTGTGAGTAAGATAGGTTAGACGATCGAGGTTGAGTCAGTGGAAAACAAACCAGGTTTCTTTTGGTCCGTTTTTAGCGACCACGAGCCGTTTGGGCTCGTTTGTGTGAAACGGGCCGTCGATGGCACGGTCCAGCCTTGTTGAATTTTTGGGCCTGAAGCCCATCAGCCTATCAGCCCTTGGGCCTGAAACCCATCAGCCCAAGCCCACATTTCATCCTTTAAATACTTCTCTTTCAAAAATAACCAGCACATTCCAGACCTAAACTCGTTTTTCTCCTTCCTTCACCCTTCCAACCTACCAAAATCCAACCCTTGCTCAAATTGATCCCAAAAACTTGTGGGGGATTGTCCCAAAACACTTTCCCATCAATTTTCTACACTTTTCCACTGTTAGTTTGATGTCTAAGGCCTGATTTTGAGGTGTTCTTCATTCTGGACGAAAATTCCAGAGTTGTTGGTAAGTGTTTAATCTTTGGTTTTCTTTTGGATTGGTTAGTTTATTCAGGTTGCTAGTGATGTGATTGAGTGTTTTTGATGGATGGAAATGCTTGGAAACAACCTCTGATTCTTGTATGAATTTCGGATGAACAGTATCAGGGGGTTGGTTTTTTTCATGTTCTTGATCATGTTGGTATATGTTAATTGAGTGGTTGTGGTCAAATGAGGGTATCTGAAGTACTGTGATTTTGTTGTTTCGATTGGATATGAATTGGTTGTTTAGATTGGATATGAATTGGTTGTTTAGATTGGATATGATTGGAGTGTTTAGATTGGGTATGATTGGAGTGTTTAGATTGGATAAGGGAATGTAGCTGTGTGTGCAGCGTGAGAGGGTCCATAGGATTGCTTTCAATTATTTTGCATTTTGATTCCTGGATTGGTTATGCTTAGTATGGCTGTATGGTTTGTGCTTGTTTAGGAGGTACTGGATCGATCAGTAGAGGAAAAGATATCGTTGGCGAACCATCGACGCAACGAGAGGTGGGAGTTTATGTTTCATTTGCATATGCGTAACGTTTTGTTTTCAGAATTCATATATGATCTAATGTTTTGGTTTGAATGGAGGCATGACTTGAATTGTGTTTAACAATTGTGTTCAAATGATAGTTTTCTGGCCATGTTTACATACTGGATATTCAAAAGCTGAAACATGCTGATTTGTTTGGTGTACATGAAATTTCATACGGGATTTGCAACTTTCCATACGATATGATTTTTCGGCTTCTTAGACATTTTTTCTATTGTGGCTGAATACTTCGAATATTATTTTGAGATGTTTGGCACCTGATTCTAAGATGGCAATGTTTAAATGCATGCATGGAATATCTTATGAATTTTTACTTTTAATGACCCATACTGGAAAAATTCGTTTTTGGTCACTGTACCGATTGGAGTTGACGGTTAATGCTTGATCAAGTTAGGTAAGTATATGGAGTCCTATAGAGAGGACAGTTGCTTACCTTGGAGAGGTATGGGTGGCTTATGTAGATTGAGTGCTGTGTGCACTATGAAGGGAAAGGCCTGATAATGCTTCATATATATCTTACGACGTTATATACGTGTGCAAAATTGAATGTGACAGATTGTGTTTTCTCTATTCAATTTTGGGACAATGCTGATGGTGGGGTTTTGTTTATAGATATATGCGACAATTGAAAACCATCAGTAGGCTTTTAGGTAACCCTTTAACGGGGGTTATATGAAAGTGGTTTGTGTCCACCCCGTTATGTTTTGGACATAGTAGCCAAGTATCAAAACTGTTTTTACCTCCTTTTGCATTTTGGTGTGTGCACTTATAATGGCTACATTGAAGAGTATGGATTGAATTGGTTTGAATAAATGTTTGATACTGTGAGGACCCGTTCCCGGTAATCGGGAGCCTCACCGCCGTGCAGCTCCGATTGTCCCAACTGGTGGACCAAGCGGAACTACACAAGGCTAAATTTTGTTTTACGAATCGTAGAAATACACAACATTCTTATGTCTTTCAAAACATGGCACGCAGCAAATAATACTCAGCATAACTTACAAACAACGGAGTAGCAAACACCTGCAGCGGAAATATCAGATCACATACAATGGGCCATACGGCCTCAAACATACAACACCGTGAGTCCACACTCACAGATTCCCAGAAATTCACAACAACACTACTTTGTGTATATCAAAACATCAGAATATGCAAGCATGTGTTGTACACATATGCACCAGCAAACAACACAAGTATTTCGATATACAAGAAGATATGAAAGATGATGAGTCCAAAACGTGCATGTGCATTTGTCCAGCCCTACGACCAATACCGGGATAGTAACCTCAAAGTTGAACAGCTAGCTCTCACACCTTAGTCCTGAAACAAAAAGGGAGGGGGTGAGATCAAAGACCTCAGTGGAAGTTACCGCGTCATAAGCATAAACGGTGGAATGGAGACAAAACCAAAGCAGAGTATCAAACACTTATTCAAACCAGTTCAATCCATACTCTTCAATGTAGCCATTATAAGTGCACACACCAAAATGCAAAAGGAGGTAAAAAACAGTTTTGATACTTGGCTACTATGTCCAAAACATAACGGGGTGGACACAAACCACTTTCATATAACCCCCGTTAAAGGGTTACCTAAAAGCCTACTGATGGTTTTCAATTGTCGCATATATCTATAAACAAAACCCCACCATCAGCATTGTCCCAAAATTGAATGGAGAAAACACAATCTGTCACATTCAATTTTGCACACGTATATAACGTCGTAAGATATATATGAAGCATGTATCAGGCCTTTCCCTTCATAGTGCACACAGCACTCAATCACATAGCCACCCATACCTCTCCAAGGTAAGCAACTGTCCTCTCTATAGGACTCCATATACTTACCTAACTTGATCAAGCATTAACCGTCAACTCCAATCGGTACAGTGACCAAAAATGAATTTTTCCAGTATGGGTCATTAAAAGTAAAAATTCATAAGATATTCCATGGATGTATTTAAACATTGCCATCTTAGAATCAGGTGCCAAACATCTCAAAATAATATTCGAAGTATTCAGCCACAATAGAAAAAATGTTTAAGAAGCCGAAAAATCATATCGTATGGAAAGTTGCAAATCCCGTATGAAATTTCATGTACACCAAACAAATCAGCATGTTTCAGCTTTTGAATATCCAGTATGTAAACATGGCCAGAAAACTATCATTTGAACACAATTGTTAAACACAATTCAAGTCATGCCTCCATTCAAACCAAAACATTAGATCATATATGAATTCTGAAAACAAAACGTTACGCATATGCAAATGAAACATAAACTCCCACCTCTCGTTGCGTCGATGGTTCGCCAACGATATCTTTTCCTCTACTGATCGATCCAGTACCTCCTAAACAAGCACAAACCATACAGCCATACTAAGCATAACCAATCCAGGAATCAAAATGCAAAATAATTGAAAGCAATCCTATGGACCCTCTCACGCTGCACACACAGCTACATTCCCTTATCCAATCTAAACACTCCAATCATACCCAATCTAAACACTCCAATCATATCCAATCTAAACAACCAATTCATATCCAATCTAAACAACCAATTCATATCCAATCTAAACAACAAAATCACAGTACTTCAGATACCCTCATTTGACCACAACCACTCAATTAACATATACCAACATGATCAAGAACATGAAAAAAAAACAACCCCCTGATACTGTTCATCCGAAATTCATACAAGAATCAGAGGTTGTTTCCAAGCATTTCCATCCATCAAAAACACTCAATCACATCACTAGCAACCTGAATAAACTAACCAATCCAAAAGAAAACCAAAGATTAAACACTTACCAACAACTCTGGAATTTTCGTCCAGAATGAAGAACACCTCAAAATCAGGCCTTAGACATCAAACTAACAGTGGAAAAGTGTAGAAAATTGATGGGAAAGTGTTTTGGGACAATCCCCCACAAGTTTTTGGGATCAATTTGAGCAAGGGTTGGATTTTGGTAGGTTGGAAGGGTGAAGGAAGGAGAAAAACGAGTTTAGGTCTGGAATGTGCTGGTTATTTTTGAAAGAGAAGTATTTAAAGGATGAAATGTGGGCTTGGGCTGATGGGTTTCAGGCCCAAGGGCTGATAGGCTGATGGGCTTCAGGCCCAAAAATTCAACAAGGCTGGACCGTGCCATCGACGGCCCGTTTCACACAAACGAGCCCAAACGGCTCGTGGTCGCTAAAAACGGACCAAAAGAAACCTGGTTTGTTTTCCACTGACTCAACCTCGATCGTCTAACCTATCTTACTCACACTCATACGTAAACACTCTCAGATTCACTATGGGTTCCTTAAAGGCTTCCTACGGCTGTGTTCACAAACCAACAATTTAGCATCGGCACACAGCCGATGTCACTAACGCTACCGTTGGCGCTGCAACTGACCGGCACCATAATAGACGGGATCTCACAGGCTACCAGAAATCAAACTCAAGGAAGAACAATGGAATTGCAAGCATCCCACAAAACAATTCAGCGGACTCACCACACTGCAAAGATGCCAAAGTTAGAATGTGGAGGTAAGCCTCAACATGAAAATGTTTTGTGCCGACTGCAATTTACTCCTCTGTTCTATGTGTGCCAAAATCCAACTACAAATTGAGGTTCCCTCGCCCGTACGGTCGCAAACAACATACGTAGCCAAAGATCAGCTCATTGGAGAATTATTGAAGTACACAGATTATCTGGTGCACGAAAATGAACGGCTACAGGAAGAGAATCAGAAACTCAAAGAACAAATTCTGATGAATGAGTTACAAACAGACTTCAATGCTCTGGAACGACAGAGGAAAGGAAAAGCAATACAAGAAGATGAATCCGAGCCAGAAGTAGCTCAAGACACAGTATTGATAACAACAAGCAGGAAAAATCTGAACAACCTCTACAATCTGGAGGTAACATTCCATATTCCACAACTGACAGCCTTCAAAGTACGAGCTATAATGGATACAGGCTGTACCACATGTTGTGTTAACATTGGATCCGTTCCCAAAGAAGCAGTAGAAGACAGCCCTATACCAACAAGGTTTACGGGCATAAATTCCAACGATCTCGCCACAAAGAAACTCAGAGGAGGACAAATGATGATCAAAGGAAACAAATTCAGGATCCCTTTTGTATACGCCTTCAGCATGATGACTGATGGTATTAAAATGCTGCTTGGTTGCAATTTCATCCGAGCCATGCAAGGAGGTCTACGAATAGAAGGTAATTCCATCACCTTCTATTAAAATATCACACAAATCAATACAAGGCCCGAGCTCGAAATAGCCAACCTGGCAATACCAGAATTACACATGGAAGAAGACGAATACCTTTGGGTACAAGACGAAATAGCCGCAGTACAAGTGGGACCCAAGGTAAGCACAAACTTTGTACAGCGCTTTAACCATATACATCAAAGGTTACAGACCCAAGGCTATATCGGGGAGGAGCCCCTCAAACACTGGGCCAAAAACCAGATCACCTGCCACCTCAACATTATCAACACCCATGTTACCATCCAAGATAAACCCATGAAACATGTCACACCGGCAATGAAGGAGCAATTCAAGAAGCATATCACGGCCCTACTAACCTTGGGAGTCATTCGAACAAATAAAAGCAGACATCGCACAATGGCAATCATTGTCTACTCAGGCACAACCATAGATCCCGACACAGGAGTGGAAACAAAAGAGAAGGAACGCATGGTGTGCAACTATCGAACTCTCAATGATAATACCTACAAAGATCAGTACTCCCTTCCAGGGATCAACACGATTATCCACAAGGTAGGTAATGCTGCCATCTTTTCAAAATTTGACTTGAAAAGTGGATTCCATCAAGTAGCCATGGATAAGGACAGCATACCGTGGACAGCCTTCATCACCCCAGAAGGATTGTATGAATGGTTGGTCATGCCATTCGGATTAAAGAATGCCCCTGCAATCTTTCAGCGCAAAATGGACAACTGCTTTAGGGATTGTCAGGATTTCATCGCGGTGTACATTGATGATATCCTAGTCTTCTCCCGCAACGAAAGGGAACATGCTGAGCACCTTATACGTATGCTACAAATCTGTGAAAAAGAAGGACTCATCTTGTCTCCAACAAAAATGAAAGTGGCAGTAGAGGAAATCGAATTCTTGGGCGCCATCATTGGTAAGAGTCGCATTCGTTTACAACCTCACATCATCAAGAAAATCGTGGACATCAAAGATGAGTAGTTAAAGGAAAAGAAGGGTCTCCGATCTTGGCTTGGTATACTTAATTATGCCCGCTCCTACATTCCTAACCTGGGAACGCTCTTAGGCCCCCTCTATGAAAAGACCAGCCCACATGGCGACAAACGAATGAAGAATTCCGACTGGGAGCTTGTCTGACAAATCAAACAGCACATACAAAACCTACCCGATATGAAACTACTCCCACCTACCGCTTCCATGGTCATTGAAGCAGACGGCTGCATGGAAAGCTGGGGAGCTGTTTGTAAATGGAAAAATAAAAAAATAGATCCAAGATCAAAAGAGAAGATTTGTGCCTACGCCAGTGGCAAGTTCCCCCAGATAAAATCCACCATTGATGCAGAGATATGCGTGGTCATGAAAGCTCTCCAAAGTTTCAAGATATATTACCTCGACCGAAAGGAACTAACGATTCGCACTGACTGCCAAGCCATCATAAGCTTCCATAACAAAAGTAATCAACATAAACCCTCCCGAGTTCGATGGATTGGCTTCACTGATTTCATCAATGGTTCCGGCATAACCATCCACTTTGAACACATCGATGACAAACAAAATCTTTTAGCAAATACCTTGTCACGACTAACCTGTTTGGTTTTTCAGGAATGGACGCTCGTGGACGAGGAAGGCGATGGACCTTCTACCCAAGAACAAGCCTTGTACGCCTTGCCTCATGTTTTCATCTTGCTGAGGTTTGTAAGGAGATGATAGTACCTCTGAGCTACTCATATTGACTGCTTCATTTTGAAATTCTCGAAAGAGAGGATAATCAAGTTCGATTAGGTCCTCTGTGAGGGCGAAACTGTGGTCCGGAAACTGATACCAGCTGGAAACATCGAGTACCAGTCACAGGTATCATCCCCCGAATTAGGTTTGCTTATAATTACCTTGCAGAAATTTGCAAGAAGGCAGCCATTCAAAGAGGGTTGAAGGAACTTTCTTTTTGTGAGAAAATTCCACTCCCTGGCTATTACGGCGAAAAGAAGAAATATACCCTTCGAAAATCATAAACCTATAAAGGCAAACCACATGAAACACATGTACGTGTATTCAAACGCAAAGATGGAGCTAAAGGCAGAGTCCGCAAATACAAATGCTATATTTGTGGAAAGGAGGGACATTTTGCCAGAGAATGCAAAAGCGAAATAGGAAATATGGCCAGAAAAACGGTTGTGACGGATTTAGCCCTCGCCGAAGAATTAGATGTGGTTTCGGTTGACCTCAATGAAGATGACCTCAGTGATATCTACAGCTACCTAGATGGGGAGACAAGAGACATCACAGGCCATCTGGGTACGGAAGATTTTATCTTTATGGTACAAGACTCTGACCTCCGCTGGCTACTAGAAATCAAACTCAAGGAAGAACAAGGACTTGCCACCAGTCGTCAATCACCAAGGTGAGTCTTCGCGAATGGCTACACAGGAAGACCAAATTCGAGATTACAGACGCACAAGTCGTCTACTCTATGAAGCAGCAAGGAGAATGCCAAGAGCTTTACGACGGCAAAGGTACCAGCATAGTCTTGAAATATACCTCAACCCCGAGGAAGAATTGAGGATGTCTCAACAAAGACGTGCCAACCTGGTACCCGCAGAAAGATTATACACAATTGCCTGTTCAGAACCAGTTTACAGGGTATATCAGCACTACTCAGAAGAACGAATTCTCGTCACTGGTGAAGGAGAACAAAGAGATCTGGGCTTCATTAATCGACAAGCATATGATCATTTGCTACAAGAAGATATGACAGAGCATATAAAGAGTTGGAGCGGCTATCCTGCAACAATTTCAGAGACATCTGGGATTATTTCAGAGACTACAAGACCCTAGCAGCAAAATCAGGACGTATGTACTTGGGGATGGAATTATCAGAGAAATTATTCCGCAAATTACCACCGTTGATCGGAAAGGAACTGGAAGATGCCTGGCTACAAAAACATCGTAATCTCACAAGTCAGAAGAATCTTCTTCTTGGAAGATCCATACCAAGGCATGACTGATGAACAGGACAGAGCATATAAAGAGTTGGAGCGGCTATCCTGCAACAATCTCAGAGACATCTGGGATTATTTCATAGACTACAAGACCTTAGCAGCAAAATCAGGACGTATGTACTTGGGGATGGAATTATCAGAGAAATTATTCCGCAAATTACCACCGTTGATCGGAAAGGAACTGGAAGATGCCTGGCTACAAAAACATCGAGTACCAGTCACAGGTATCATCCCCGGAATTACGTTTGCTGTTGGTGTTGTGTCCCATACTGGCTCACTCTGTTCGCCGATCATGAACGCGTAGTGCTGTGGGTTCTCATCCTCGTCATTTTGCGGGTCCTCCTCCTCGTCATCCCATCCTGTGGCTTGTGTTGGCCAGGGGGTTTGTTTGGCCATAGTATATTTGACCATAACATCATATTTTCCATTCGTGCAGTGAATATCCCATCCTGGTTGAGTAAGCCATGGTCGTTTTTCTTTTTCTTGTCTTGTAATTGCTTCTGGGTTTCGTTCCTGTTCTTCGAGGATTTCTGGAAATAAGCATACCAGTGCTGTGTCCTCTCCGATCTCCTCATGTTCTTGTTCCTCCTGTCCCATAGTGTTTTGGTAATGATTAAATTTAAGGCTGACAGAACCATCTGACCTTGTTCGTGTTTGGACGGATGAGGGTCGTCCTGCTGTGAGGAGTGCTGGTGGTTGTAGGAGCCACCTTTGTCCTCGGAGTCCTTCAGTTGTGTGACGTTCAGCTGCTACCGCCTGGATGCCATTGGTTGCTAGATAGTCCATAACATTCTGCACATTGTAACGAAATCCTGCATAGCTAGTGTTGGTCAGCCTTCCAACTAACGATCGTGTGATTAGGAGGTTAGATTCCCCTCCTATCCAATCCTCATAGCCTCGTGTCTGTATGGATAACTGGATATGGCGGAAGAAATCGTGGATGCTGAGCATCATGTTTGGTGCGATATAGATCAATTGCGTTCCTCATGTCATATCTACTTCCATTGTGCCAATGATGGAGCAATCATCTCCTCCCCATCGTGTGTCCCGTAGGACAATGAGAACGTTGGTTTCTGCTTCTCTTCGATGTAGCGCATGAATACGAATCATTAGTAAGCCGAGGTGGATATGTTCCATACCTTCTTGTAGCAAACGATCATATGCTTGTCGATTAATGAAGCCCAGATCTCTTTGTTCTCCTTCACCAGTGACGAGAATTTGTTCTTCTGAGTAGTGCTGATATACCCTGTAAACTGGTTCTGACCAGGCAGTTGTGTATAATCTTTCTGCGGGTACCAGGTTGGCACGTCTTTGTTGAGACATCCTCAATTCTTCCTCGGGGTTGAGGTATGTTTCAAGATTATGCTGGTACCTTTGCAGTCGTAAGGCTCTTGGCATTCTCCTTGCTGCTTCATAGCGTAGACGACTTGTGCGTCTGTAATCTCGAATTTGGTCTTCCTGTGTAGCCATTCGCGAAGACTCACCTTGGTGATTGACGACTCGTGGCAAGTCCTGAGTTTGAGTTCTTGTTCTGCTCATTTCTTCTCCAGTCGTTTCTTTTCTTCTTCAAAAATTAAATAGGGGTCTTTATAGACGTAGAACGGTGGTTTCTTCTTTTTAGGTGGTTGTGAGCTTTCCCCAAGTGGGAGTTTCTCAAGTCTTTTGGTTAGGGACTCAATAGCCCCTTCTAATTCTTCTTTGGGAGTGTCTTCTCGTTTGCGAACGAGGGTTTTCAAGTGTCCTACTTGTTCGTGGAGTTCTTGAACTCCTTCCACTGTTTTGACCAGTAACTGGATAAGCAGGTTATTCTGCTTAATAATATTGGAAAAATTTTCTTGTGTGATTTGGGTAGGTTTGACAAAGCCAACTGCGGGTGATTGAATGGAGTCTACGGAATTTAAAGCCTCAGTATAGACAGTACTTAAAGTTGTGGTTTTCCAATTCATATGGTTTCTTCCTGGTGTTGTTTTGTGTGGAAATACTCATGCATAGGAAATAGTACAATATTGGAATATCTGTTTTCCTTGACTAAGCTATGCCCTTTTGTATATCACAGAAAACAAAACAGAGAAGAAAAGAGTATGTGTACCTGTGAACTTAGCTCCGCTACCATGCAAAAATTCCCAAATTTTGATCTTTGTTTTGAACTTCTGAGAGTAGTAAACACTTCAACAAACAGGTACTATTGCACAGAGAAATAGTAGTACAATGTCTAGAGAGAGAGTAGTAGACTTAGAGAGTGGTGATGATGCTCTTAGTACACAAGGGTTTATATAGGCAAAGGAGGATAGCTCGGGTGCTGCTTGTGGGCCCCATCGACAGCTATCTTCTTTGTACCTACTACCAGGTGTTGATTACACATTGGATGATCAGATTTCTTATCTTCTCATCGACTTTGTGGCCAAACAAAAATCATCGGTCTTTATCCAAAAACACATCGCTAACCTTTCCCAACCGATTTCCACTGGTAGTTTCCGATCAAAGAGCTGTAATCAGTATATTTTTCGTTTTAAGGTACTTTTTGGGGATTTTGTGGTTAGTGCTCTAATTCTCCATTTTTTATTGCCGATTTTTGGTTCTGTTAGCTTTCTGTAGGTATTCCTAAGCTAGTTTGGAGGAATGGATCGCTTTAAAACACCCTTTGATCAGTAGGTGAGCATTTTTTTATTTTAGTGGTATTTTGGTAATTTCGGGTGATTTGATATTTTGATTGAATTGTCGATTTTGGTTGTTCCTGTTGCTCTAGTTTGTTGATTTATGAGTTGAAGAGTATGTTTGTGGGCTGAGAAACCCAATCGTGTGATCGAGTGAGCTTGGGTGTCGATTTGAAGTTGTGAGTGGCTTGTGTGTGTTTTGGTCAGATTTCTAGAATTTTGAGCTTGGAGCATGTTGTTAGGATGAGATGAGAGTTAGTATGAGTGTTGTTATGGTCTTTTAGGATTCATTTTCAGTTTTGAGTCATTTAGTCGATTTTTGTGCTTCTATGTGGTTTTATTCGGATTGTGTGTTTAGGTGGTACTGGAGCAGTCAATAAAGGCAAGGTTATTGCCGCTGAGTTTTATGTGCGACAAGAGGTGAGAATTTTTATTTTTATTTTCTTACACGGAAATGTTTTGTGTTATTGAATTAAAATATGATAAGTGATTGTTTTGGAATAGAGGTTGTACGTGCCTTGTGTATGACATTCATTTTAACTTCATGAACTTGCTTGCCATGTTTTGGGTGCATGAATAGTATGTTTGAACTCCTAAGCATGTTGGTTGCATGTTGGTTGCATGTTTATGCATGTTGGTTGCATGTTTATGCATGTTGAGAGGGAATGTGGAGTAATGCTTGAACCTGTGCGTTTGATTGTGTTTATACCTATGCGATTGATTGTGTTTATACCCATGCAATTGATTGTGTTGGAGCCCTTGGAATTGTGTGTTTTATGGCTTGTGAGATGTCTTTTGTTGCCGAGAAACCTTGGTAAGAGTTCTTGAGGGTTTGAATGAGTTTGACGAGCGTTTCGGGTTATTTTTTATGTGCGTAACTCTTCCAAGACGAGTACACACCTGTGTACCCTCCCAGTAGCCTGTGTACTGTTCAGGACAGAGTAGTACACAGCCTTTGTAGGGAAATACATGGCCTTGCACACAAGCTGTGTATATGTACACGGCCTACATAGGCAAGTACATGCCCGTGTACTCATGCCGTGTACTTGTACATAGCCTATTCTAAAGAGTATATGGCCTTGTACAGCAGGCTATGTACTACCCCCACACCTCTTTTCGATTCAACACGCCCATGTACTTGTCCCAACAACCTCTGTACCCTTCTTGCAACCCTTGTACCCTTCTCAGAACCTATATACCTCATTTTGAGACCCCAACCCTATATCTACACAACACCAAATAAATATTGAATCACACCTTACTCAACCTCAAATGAGTGCTCCTTTGATGATTGCTTGCATGTCCAGTATTATGGGTTTCAATGTGAAAGCTATATATACGTGTTCTTAGGAATGATATAGAATTGACGGTTAATGCTTGGCCAAGCAAGGTAAGTATATGGAATCCCAGTAGAGGAAAATATTACTTATTGTTGTATGGATAGATTATATATGTGTACCTGAATTTGCTTTGACTTAGCATGCTGTCTAAATTTGCTATGACTTAGCATGCTATGTGTTTTTATATGTGCGGATTGTGATTGAGAGCGATTGTGTAATTTCTCCACTTAGTTTCGGATAAGATTGGCAGTAAGGGGTTTATATGTATTTTGTAAATAAAAAATTAATTGCCAATGGGCTTTCAGTTTTGGGGCGTAGTAGCTCGTGTGACAATATTATGTACTGCGAGTTTATAAAACCTATTAGGTTGGTCTTTATTGTATTATGTTTTAAAAATCATGCATTATGCTTACTTCTTTGTGAAATACATCAAGTGCACGTTTAGCATGCATAGATGATAATGGTGTTTAAAGTAACTATTTTATAACAGATTTTTCATATGCCTCTATTCCTCTGGATATGCTTATGACACTGTAAGTTCCACTGAGGTCTTTGATCTCACCCTCTCTTGTTGACTTTTTTAGAGCTACATCCTTTGTCATAGCCATTCGTTCTTGAAGTCATATTTTCCCGGTGTTGGTCTTAGGGCTGGACTATTGCACTTGCACATCTTGAAAGCTTGATATATAAGGACCTAAACCCAACCTATAAAGACCCTTACTGCCGTGAAACCTGAATAAGTCCTCACAAGGTCCTATTTGAATCCCACAAGACTCAAGTCTTACTAATTACAAATTGTATTGGTTGATTCATTTGATTTTAAAAGATTGGAGCATGTAATTCATTAAACAAAATTTTAGCTTATACAGAGTGAAAGAAAACATCAGTAGAAGACTTATATTCATGCAGAAAATAAGTGAAAAGATAACACACAAGTCCCAAAGGAATCTCAAAACATCAACCAATTATTCATAAGAATTTCAAAAGCAACAAAAAAAAGAGGAGATGAAAAGCCAAAAAGAAAGTCCACACATGTTTCAGATAGGAAGCATGCATAATCAACGGTAAACGGATGCAAATGAGGTACAAATTTGTTCAGCCATGTAACGTTGATCTCACCTTTGGTACCACCAGCAAAGTACACACCCAAGCATGTAAAGGGGGAGAAATAAGGGAGGTGAGATTACAAGAATCTCAGTAGGGTCACAACATCATAAGACCTAAGGATTCTCAATCAAACATCTCCCAAAAACCAAAAGATCAACACCTAAACCGTTTAAAATATCCAATTAAAATCGCAAGCATCAATCATAGATATTAGGGGCCAAAATCATCACAAGCACACATAATATAAGGGTAGGACAAAATTGGTAGAAAACAAAGGGAAAGACTGAAAATACTTCTCATTCAGAAGCACGCAGGCAGCCTATAATATAATCTGTTTTTTAAAACCAAGGTTTGTCCCAATCTGCCCATCATGTCCAAGGCTATGCAGCAAAAAAGGTAAAACGATTAGATAATCAATATTACAACAAGTCTTTTAGTTGTCTCTAACATCTAGAATTTAGTTGGCCTAGGAGCACTCTTGCAGCTACACATACAAGTCATCCTGCCACAAAAAAATAGGGCATCCTAACATCCAGACTCGAACTGGCTTATAGGGCATCTTGACGTCCAGACTTGAGCTGTCCTACAAGTCATTCTGACGTTCAAACTTGAATCGGCCTACAAGGCATTCAGCGAGCTCTTTCTAGGAATAACCACCCATAAACATTCTGGTTTGGTAAGAATTTCCCCTCTCCCTAGGAGCAACAACACTTATACACACATAGTACACGCATACAGACATAGTACACGCATACAGACATAGTACACGCATACAGATATCACAGCAAAGGATCCTCAATAAAATCATAATATAAATCAAAGATCAATCCTCAAAGTCATAACTGAATTAGGCAACCTATTTCCCTATTAACTTCCGAGATTCGCTATCATCATAATCACACATTCTGCAAGCATATAACCAAAATAGGCAATCGAATTCAATCATATTCAAACAACCAAACAATAATGTAACTAAAGAAACCGATGAGGCAAAGATCCTACCTCTCACGTGTCTCAATTTGATGCAATCCTTTGCCTTTCCAATAAGATTAGAATCTCCTAAACCATCTCAAGGCAAAGACCACAAAATACTAAAACACAAGATACTTAATTAAGAACCAAAAACATTGGGAATCCTTACCAATTAACCTACCAAAATCTAGTGATCTGGATGCAGCAATATTTTCCCCCTGAATGTGTGATGTGATTGCTAGAAACTCAGCAAGAAACAACCTAATTATTCACCCTAATTCACCAGGAAATTTTAGCAACACTTAGGGCTTAATAGGGTATATGCGATTTCAAAATTTAAGAAATTAGGGGTTGCGATTTCATGAAATTAAGAAATAAAAAAGTGCCAATTAATCAAAAAATTAAAAGAAAAAAGATCTGAAACCAATAGACAAATTAATTGATCAAATTTTGGCAAACATAGGGTTAGGAATATTGCATGCCGATTTCTTCAATAAGGAAGATATAATGGCTGAATTCATCATAACATAACAAGGATAGGTACCAAACATTCAAACGATGAAGATGAACAAAAATAGAAACCGACAATGGGTTAATCAAAAAAAATTAGGCTAAGAACCCTAGAAATTGTGGCAACAAAATTTAAAGAGAAACACTAACCTTTTTCTTGTGAAACCAAGATAATAAGATGCACAATGAAGAGAGGATTCTAACAAGCTATAACACGCAAAAATCTGATGAAGGATGATCAATTTCGGCTAGGGTTTAGGGAGAAGAAATTTTGTCCAAGAGGAAGAAGGAGAGAGTTTGTTTTTGTATAAAAAAGAGAGAATAATTGTGTGCTAGATAGGGTGGCCGGCCATTTTAATTTACAGGGTCTTAAGAAGGTTTAATTAAGAGATAATTCCCTACTTTTAAGTTTAGACAGATAAGATATGATTAAAGGATAATTCTATTAAAAGAGTACGTGAGACCCAATCCATAGGGGGGTCAGGTTACCCAATCCCACATCGGAAAGGAGCGAGGGAGGTCTTGGCCTTATATGTGTTGTGTGATGGTATCATTTATAACAAGATGCATTTTTTGGGCCATGTGGTTAGAAGTCCAACTCATCGTTGCAGTTGTGATCCATCACTCGCACATACACGTCCGGGCCCACTGGGCTGAGGCCGAGGGTGTGGAGGTTGAGTCATGACAAATGGTAGCGGAGCCCATCTCGTTCCCTCTTCTGTGTGCGCTTGGGCCATGTTGTGTATTCACGTTTGGGCCTGTGAGTTTGTGCCTATGAGTTTGGGCCCAAGTCAGTTACGTTTGGGCTCCCCTCGTGAGGACACAAGGTCTATAAGGAGGGGAGATTGTGAGACCCAGCCTATAAGAAGGTCAGGTTACCCAATCCCACATCAGAAAGGAGCGAGAGACGTCTTGGGCTTATATATGTTGTGTGATGGTATTATTTGTAACAAGATGTATCTTTTAGGCCATGTGGTTAGAAGTCCAACCAAGCATTGCAGTTGTGATCCAGCATGCACATATACACGTCCGGGCCCACTGAGCCGAGGATCCGGAGGCTCATGTCGTGACAGAGTAATTCTATTTAAAAGGAAGAATTATCTAATACTTTGGATAGTAAGGGATAAAATTTAAGGAAAATAAAAATATCACAATTAAAATAGGAAATATTTGACAACAACCATTTTAGGCCATCACATATTCATTTCTTCAGGAGCAAAATAGTCATTTCAGCTGCACTAGTACTTGAGTTCCATTTCTGACTTGTGGATTTCTAGGACATCTATCCTACGAAGGATCAGGCTCTCACACAGTATATTTTGTGTCTTAACATTTTCATACTCTATCGACGCACATGCTTGTTTTAGATTATGTTTTTTTAATGGACTCGTTGAGGGTATGTATTCCAAAGTTGTTTCTTTATTTACATGCATGACTTGAATTCCCAATTTTCGGATCTATATGAGCTTGTGTGTATGGTCTTAATGTATTGCATGTTTGAGGCCGTGTGGCCTGTTGTATGTAATTTAAAACTTATGTTGTATGTGTTTGCATACTTTGTTGCTTATTTGTGTTTGGTGTATATCACGCCATACTCCCTTTAAAAGAAAAAATTTAAATTTATATGCGTTTTTGGGATTTCGGTTTTGGAATGTTAACGTGAGCCTTGTGTGCTTTCGATTGATCTACGTGTTGGGTCGATCGGGACTACACGGCAATGAGGGTCCCATTTACCAAGAATGGGTTCTCATAGTTCTATTTAACTAGAATAGTGGATTAGGCGAATTAATTGGTTTTAAACTACTTTCCATATGGTATCGATACTCATTCTTTTGAACTATATTACTTGTTGACAGCCATGCACTTGCGATTAAAGATAAATTCAATTTATGCCAACATGTACATAATCAAACATAGGTATTCATTACTGAAGGTGTTATTGGATGAATTTCACTAATAAAACAAACCTTTTTGATGTGTTCATTGAGTATTCTGTTAAGAAAACATTAGCACAGATATAAAATATGCGAAAGAAGAGGATGATTTGCATGATTGAATGGAGAAAGGGTGGGTCGTGTGAACCAGACAACTATTTTCTGGATGATGCGGGAATTCTATTATCAGTGTTAGTGTTGGATACACAATGATCGGTTGCAATTTTAGATTCGACCCTTTGGAAAAACAAAGTCAAGAATGCGATTGGAGAAGGATTGGTCATTACCCATCAAATTGACTGGTCAGACTTTGTGAAGATTTAAGCGAAAAGGAGGATCACCGGTCGTTATCTTTAAGAGGACTGGTCGAATAACTACAAAAAACCAAACTGGAGTTAGACTGGTCATTTGTGGCCAATGATTGGTCGAATTCATGCTGATGGATCTATCGACGGCATTTTTATTTAAAGCTTACCAGTCAAATTGCATGTAGACAACTGATTGAACTCAATACTTTATTTAAAATACGCTAGTTGTAATATTTTCTTTTATCAAAGTATGGCTCACAGTATTGTCTCTTTCTTAGCTTACAGAATATGTTATCCGATCTGTCAACAATCAAGCCTTGGGTATGCTATTTTGGATTTAAATTCGTAACAAGATTGTTTGCATTAATTTCTCTCCCTTATTTTTAGTTATCTTAGTTGTCTTACGTAAACTGGAATTTAAACCAATTATGCTAAATAACTAAATCTGAAATTTAACTCTATTCTTGAACTACTAAACAAATCTGATCAATTTGTACTTAAGTAAGTCTAAATTGCTTTGGAAGAACAACTCAAACCTAGGGTTCGTATTGAATGGACTTATTAGTCCAACAACTTGATTATCATAGGATTATAGTTAATTGAGTTGGTTGGATTAGCTTCATAATCTAGAAGAATGTTATGAGATTAAAGAATATTCAAGAAGAGATTACCAGAGTATGGAGTGAAAGTATGGGATTGGAATGAACTTTCACACTCTAATTAAGTTTTTATTTTCTTATCGTTTCAAGTAGTATAGCTAGTTTTCATTTTAAATGTCATAAATAATACAATTCGGTTTGTTTAAGTAGAATATTGAACATCTGAAACTTAAATTCCTATATTACTTGTGGCTATCATATACTTGTGAGTAGTAATTCTGAATTATACAACAACATTTTGGCGGCATTGTCTGTGAAACGATTTTAAAGATAACAATTATTCTCTAATTCTTTTTCTAGATTAAATTTTGCTTTCTTTTTGTTTGTGATTACAGAACTGGAGAACTGGTACAATTTGAAGAGTAAGAAGCTAGACTTGGATCCTATTGCTTTGTCAACAGAGAAGACAATACAGAAGTTAAGAAAGCTCAAGTTAACAAATGAGACCATGAATTATCAGAATCCTAATGCTAAAAAAGTTTAGAATGGGGGAAATTATGAGGACTCATCAAGGGTAAATCAGCAGCAGTAGAGGCATAGAATAGTTATGAACTATGGTACACCAGCGGCTGATGCTCTTTTTGATAGCATCCGTAGACCTTTTATCCAGGCCAATAATTTTGAAATTAAATCTGCTATGATTTAGATAATGGAGAACCACTAATACTTTGGATTAGCAAAAGAGGACCCAATAAAGCAAATGAAGATGTTTATCAAGTTGACGGACACTTTCAAGTTCAATGGGATTTCCATTAAGGCAATCGGGCTACATCTATTCCCATTCTCCTTAGCAGACCAAGTAGCAGGTTGGTTGGATGGGTTGCCAATAGATTCTATTACCACATGGGAAGAGCTGATGAATGTTTTTCTAGCCTGATTTTTTTCCAATGGAAAAGACTTTATAGCTGAGGCATGAGATAAGCAATTTCAAGTAACAACCGAAAGAATCTCTTTATGAAGGCTATAATAGATTCAAAAGATTACTAAAGAAGTGTCATCATTATGGTATTCCTGATTTCCTCCAGCTAGATGCCTTCTTTAGGGGATTGTTAGAGATATGTAAGATCAAGCTTAATGCAGTTGTCAATGGTAATATTCTAAATAAAGAAGCTGGTGAGGCATTCAAATTGATTGAAGAAGTAGCACTGAGAGGATAGTCATGGAATGTAGGCTCAAAATTTGATAGGACTTCAGGGAAGCTCGAAGTGGATGCTATTACAAAATTAACTATACAAATGGTAGCTGTGGTATGAGTTTGCTTAAAACAAGACAACAATGACCTGTGTAAATTAGAGTTTGGGGAGTCTACTTATTTTAGCACTGTTTGACCATTATGGTGAGAATCACAATGGTTATTAGTATCCATTGATAGTTGAGGAAGCCAATTATATAAGAAACCCAAGGAAGCAACCAGTCCATTACAGAATAACATATAATGAGAATTGGAGGAATCATCTCAATTTCTCATACAATAACAACAATGGGTCTAACTATGGGTAGAATCCCAATTCGAATAGAGGAGAAGGCTACAACCCATGGTATCACAATGGAAAATAGCACCCTCAGCCATCAAGCCAACAAAAAAGAATAGTGGGTTGGAGGATCTGATGTAGCAGTTCATTATGTCTTCAGATTCCATGATTAAGAACTTGGAGATATAGGTGGGCCAGATTTCTCAAATGCTACAGAACATGCCATAGGGAGTTTTGGCATCCGACAAAAAACCGTTTTCGGAACTAAAAGTACTGACTTTGAGATCTGGGATAGTATTACCAGAACCTATAGTAATAGGGAAGACTAATAAAATCCGAGATGATGCACAACCCAAGTTTGAGGAGATCCCTAAATTTTAATCTGAAGCACTATCAGAGTCACTAGTAGGGATTTTAATTAAGAAGAAAGGCAAAGAGCAGCTACCTCCACCACCATTTCCTAAGAGACTTAAGAAAGACCAGCATAACAGTTTTCAAAGTTCTTAAAAATCTTCAAGAAGTTACAAATCAGCATTCAATTCACTTAAGCCTTAGAATAGATATCATCACATGTGAAGTTTATGAAAGATATTTTGGAAGATTGGCGACCATAAGATAGAGGAAGTTGCCTTTTAAGCTAAAAGATTTAGAGAGTTTCACTATCGCTATAGAGATGGGGTCAAATAAGTTCTGCAAGGCATTGTTTGATCTGGGAGCTAACATAAATTTGACGCCATTGAGTATAAAAAAATTAGGATTGAAAGACATATGACTGACTTCCTGTACTCTATAGATGGAAGATTTCATACTGTCATTTTCAAGAGGAATAGTACAAGATGTCCTAATCAAGGTAGACACGTTCATCATTCTAGTGGATTTTATTATATTGGATATAGAAGAAGATGAGGCCATTTCGTTCATCTTTGAAGGGCTATTCATAGTCACAACGAGAGCCCTGATTAATGTACATACTGGCCAGTTGACCATGAGGATGGGTGACCAACAAGTCTCCTTAGATATTACTATTCAATAAAGCATCATGATGCTAATAGTGTAAAAGCCATTTCATTGTGGGAGAAAGAGTGTTGTGCTGAAGATGGTATGTTGGAGTATCAGAATCCCTTAAAAGTTGTTTTGTTAGGTATAGGAGATAGTGATGAGGAAGAGGTTGCATCCTTAATCGAAAGTATGGATAATATGCCCAAATGGAGGAAGAACTGGTTTGAGACCCTCGATGTACCCCATTGACACTTAAACAAGTTGAAGACCTTAGTCGATGATCCACCAATTTTAGTGCTAAAATAACCGCCAAAGCATCTGAAATACAAGTTTCTTGGGGCAAATGATACACTTCCCATAGTTGTATTAACCACATTGACAAAGTTGCAAGAGGAGAAGTTGATGAGAGTGTTAAAAGAAAATAAGATGGTAATTGGGTGGACTTTAGCTGAAATCAAAGGTAGGAAAAGAACTCGTCGAAGAAGCAAGTGCAATCTATGAAGTTATCAATAATAACCTTCACTTTAGAGGCTAGCTAGTGGTTTATATACCTACTTGACAAAGGGGAACAAATAGAATGCTTGCACTAATTAGAGCAATCAATCCTTCTTTTTGTATGAATAAGATCGAATTAGAGGAGGGACATAGGCCTTCTATTGAGCATTAAAGACGGTTGAGACCAAATATGAAGGATGTGATGAGAAAAGAGGTTATCAAGTGGTTGGATGATGGGATCACCTACCTAGTCCCGGATAGTAACTAAATGAATCCAGTGTACTGTGTTCCTAAGAAAGGTAGTACTACAATTTTGAAGAATGAGAAAAGTGAGTTCATGCGTACCATGATAGTCATAGATTGGAGCGTGTTTATGGATTATCGCAAGCTCAACAAAGTGACGTGCAAGGATAATTTTTCTTTGCCTTTTATTGATTAGATATTGGAGAAATTATCTGGAAGAGAATTTTACTACTTCTTGGATGGTTATTCTGGCTATAATTAGATTGCAATTGCTCTAGAGGATCAAAGCAAGACCACGTTCACTTATTCCTATAAAACTTTCGATTTCAATAGAATGTCTTTTGGGTTATGTAATACACCTGCCACTTTTAGGAGGTATATGATGGCCATCTTCACAGATTAGAGATTTTTATGGTTGATTTTTCAGTATTTGGAGATATATTTGATCAATGTTTGAATCATTTGAGGGCAGTGTTGAAGAGATGTTGAGAGACAAATCTAGTCCTTAATTGGGAGCATTGTCACTTTATGGTTATAGTGAGTATAGTTCTATGGAATTTGGTTTCAAAGAGAGGATTGGCAATAAATAAATCCAAGATCGAAGCTATTAAAAACTATCAATTCCGACCTTAGTAAAAGTTGTTCACAGTTTCCTTGAGCATATGAGTTTCTATAGAAGGTTTATTAAGGACTTCTCAAAAATCACTAAGTCACTTTGCCAGTTCCTTGAAAAATAGTAAAAATTTAAATTTGATTTGAAGTATGTGGAGACATTTGAGGAGAATAGAAAGAGGTTGGTTAGTGTCCCTATTATTATCACACTAGAAAGGGAGCAAGAATTTGAACTGATGTGCAATGCTAGTGATTATGCGATAGGAGTGTGCTTGGGTAGTGAAGAAATAAAATTTTTTTTCCAATTTACTATGTAAGCAAAACTCTTAATGGAGTCCAGGTGAACTATATTGTTATAGAAAATGAGTTGCTAGCAATATTCTTTGTGTTTGACAAGTTTCGGCCCTACTTGATTAGGTCAAATGTGGTTGTCTATTTAACCACTCTACCATAAGATATTTGATAGAGAAGAAGAATGCTAAGTCACATTTATTCTATTAGGTGCTACTATTACAAGAAATAGGTGGAGAAATAGGTGGCTGATCATCTCTCATGATTGTAGAACCATAAGACCTCAAAAGCGGCAAAAATTGGGAAGTCATTTCCATGTAAATAAATGCTAGCTATTAGAAGTGCAGACTCTTGGTTTGTCGATATCTAAGGTATTAGATAATTTTTCATTTTAAATAGAATTATCCATCTAATAGAATTATCCTTTAATTATTTTTTAAGCTTAAGAGTAGGGATTTATCTCTTATTTAAACCTCCTTAGACACCTATAAAAGAGTGATCAGCCTATCCCACCTAAAAAAACCAAAACCCACATAGAAATTTCGTAATTTATCCTCTTCTTCTCAATTTCCGATTTTTGCCTAAACACTAGCCGTAACTCCTTGATCTTCATCTTAGCGTAACTCTCTCATCCTTTATCGGATTCATGCAAATAATAGCTTTTTGGAAATCTATCTTCATACTCTTTCCAACCATCTTGGGTTTTTCATCTGGAGGTTAGTTTTTCTTTGTTAAAAGTTAAATTGTATTTCGATGGAATTGCCAAAATCTTTTTGAACTTTAGAATAGTATAACTCTCTCACACTTTGTCGGATTCTTGCGAATAATAGCTTGTTGGAAAGCTCTCTTCATCTTCTTTCTAAAAAAATTAGGTTTTTCATCTGGAGGTTAATTTTTCTTTATTAAAACTTCAATCATATTTCGGTAGAATTGCCAATATCTGCTTGAATATTAAAATAACATAACTCTCTCATCCTTTGTAAGATTCTTGTGAATAATAGCTTGTTGGAAAGCTCTTTTCGTTCTCTACCCATCCATCTTGGGTTTTTACTCTGGAGATTAGTTTTTATTTTCCGTAATTTAGGTCAAAATTCGGCGGGATTAGGTTTCAAAATTGTGTGATTCTGCCTTCAATTGATTTTTGTTATTGTTCCTATTGTTTGTATGATTGTTTAGCATCCATTCATGATTTTAAAATCATGAATTCATCTTTTGAATCTTCCCTATTCATGAAATCAGCATGCCTTACCTTTTCCCTATTGATGCCTATCTTGATCAACTGATTAACCTATTGGATTTTGACCTTGTTTCTTTTGATTGTACATGTTATAAACACCTATTCTTTGCTTTACTTTATGAAATCACAACCCCTAACCTCTCTAATGTTGAAATCGCAAGTTGTCCTATAAACCTTAAGGTGTTACTGAAATTTGTATATTTAATTAGGGTAAAATATCAGGTAAATTCTTACTGAGTTATTGGCCATCACATCACGCGTTCAGGGGAAAGATATTGCTACATCCAGATCACTGGTTTGGGTAGGTTAATTGGTAAGGATTCCTATTGCCTTGTAATTGTTTAGGAGATTCTGATCTTATTGGAAAGGAAAAGGATTGCATCTAATTCAAACATGTGAGAGGTAGGATCTATGCCTCATCGGTTCCTTTGGTTACCCTATTGTCTGATTGTTTGAATTTGAGTGAATTCGACTGCCTATCTTGGTTATATGCTTGCAAAATGTGTGATTATGATGATAGGAATCTCAGAAGTTAATAGGAAAATAGGTTGCCTGATTTGGTTATGACTTTGAGAATTGATCTTCGATTTGTATTGTGATTTGATGGAGGTTCCTTTTTTGTGATTTGTGTATGCGTGTACTGTGTGCATGCATGTATGTGCCCTGTTTGTGCTTTGTTTGAAGGATCCTTTTGTCTCTGGCCATGCGAGGTAAGTATTGTTGCTCCTAGGCAGAGGAGAGATGCTTACCAAACTGGGAGGTTTATGGGTGATTATTCCCAGCATGAGCTCGCTAGATGCCTTGTAAGCCAATTCAAGTCCGGACGTCAGGAAGCATTGTAGGCCAGTTCGAGTCTGGACGTCAAGATGCCCTATAGGCTAGTTCGAGTTTGGATGTTAGGTTGCCCTGTTTAAGAGTGACAGGATAGCTTGTATGCACTGCTGCAAGAGTGCTCCTAGGCCAATTCAAGTCTAGATGTCGGAGACAAATAAAAGGCTTGCTGCAATATTGATTTTCTAACCATTTACCCTTTGCGAAGCAAAACCTTGGACAACATAGGTGGAAGGGGATTTTCCTACTACCGAGAGTAACCAGATGAGTTTTCCTGCCTGTGTACTTCTGATTTTCAGAAGTGTTTGTTGTCCACCCTCAGCCTTAGTTTCTGCCATAACTCTTTTGATTAATTCTTAAATTGCGTGATACCCTTAGATGAGTAAGGATGATCTAATGTTGTTTGGTAGATGTTTGATTGGGAATCCCTAGGACATATAATGCTGTGACCCCTACTGAGATTCTTGTAATCTCATCCCTTCTTTTCTCCCCCTTTGTAGGCTTAGGTATGTACTTTGTTGCTGGTACCAAAGGTGTGAGATCAAGGCTGCACGGCTAGACGAATTTGCACCCATTTTCTATTTAATGCGCATGCCATGTCTTTGAACTTGTGTGGATTTGCATTCTGGCTTTCCAATCCCTCTTTCTCTTTTTGTTGCTTTCAAAATATGTATGATATTATTGGTTGATGTTTTGAGATTCCTATGGGACTTGTGTGTTATGTTTTCACTTGTTTTGAGTATTAATATATGTCTTCCGCTGATGTTTTCACTCTGTATAACCCAGAAATTCATTAATATATGAATATGCTCCAACCTTTAAATAACATATAAATCAACCAATAAAATTGACAATTAGGTGACTTGAGACTTGTGGGATTCAAATAAGACCTTGCGAGGGCTTATTGGGTTTCAAGGCGGTAAGGGTCCTAATAGGTTGGGTTTGGGTCCTTACACATGTCCAATACACTGAATCTGCATAGGATAATCTATGTAACCTTTGAGAGCTCTTCGGGTCTGGTAGCGTGGTGTGGATAATCTATGATTGTATCAAGATCCTATAGAGTGAAAACCACTTAGTTGGAACTACCATCACCTAACACTCCAGCATCATCAATAGATTGGGTTAGGAAACTGGCATGACTTCGTATTACCTATTGCATGAGAATAAGAGATAAGTTAAAAGAAAATGAGAATAGAGTACTATTAACAAACTTTAGTCTTGTCCATACCCAAGATAGACTGGAAGATATTGCCTGCCCAATAATGATCATGTGTGCTATGCATGTCACGTCCTGGATGTCAAAATTTCACGTGACAATCACCGTAGGCTCATTATATATATCGCTATCATGCACACAGCGGTATAAATAGTAAGTCTACAAGGCTAGAAGGGAACAAATAATATTGGAGATAATAATAAAAGAATTAATCAAAATTGTGCAACGAAATTAACGAATAACACGATATCGTCCGGATAACATCATAAAATGATTGACCTTAGCCAAAACTACCCAGGTATTAATTTGCAACAGACATGATCATAGTCAAATATACTAAGGAGAAAACATTATGAATATAATACTCTTAAATGTTACATCTAGCACTCATGCCAATAATCTGGCAGAAGTCTACTTGGTGAGTGGATGGAAAAAACATGCACAGAAATACACATACAGTCAATGTTACAAAATCTAAGCATGCTGGCACACAACAGTTCATTTATATACTCATCATGGCAAGCAGCACAGTCACAATCATAAGGCAATGCATTAATGTCATAATCAGGCAATTATGACCATGGCTGGAATGGAAGTGTTCTCAGTCCTTCTAGCACCAGGAATGGGACTTGGATCCATCAATGGCACTCTATACATAGCTCCTCATATGTATCATGTCATCTTATCTGCTGAAACTCGATCAATCTTGATGGGATATGCACACCTCTTGGTCCAGTTCCACTAGTGATGTCGGGACGTTAAGTGATAGTAGCTCCATCCACTTTATCCCCATATTAGAATATCCTTTTTATTAATATTATATAATAATAAATTATACTTCTCTTCTCTCTTTATGCCTTACTTGGAAAATTGATGTCGCACTAACATACTCGAAGAGCTCTTAAGAGTTGCATAGGTTACCCCATGCTGTTGAAATGTTTGATTTTGTCTCATACTTTCGAATGCACCCAAATACTTCATATTCACTTTCATAATTATAAATATACATGGAACATTCGACTAGGGCATAGAATAATTCAGCAATTCAAACATGAGGCAACACAGGCAATTCTTACGTATTTGATAGCACATGCAATATTTCAATTCATTAATTCATTATATTTTATAAATCAGACTCATGCTTATTCATTCATGCCAATAATCAATATATTAAAAAGAGTCTATCCACTCATGGGTTTGCAAAGTTGAAATAGCCCACATATACGTTCATACTTACTAAGCTAATTCCTCGAGGCCCATCACCTGTAGGTATCCAACTATACATGTATTCAAACCAAATCCTTAATAACATGAATTAGAATTCATAATGACACATAAAATTACGCGTCTATATCCTTCATCTGACGTATTTCTACCCGAGAACTAGTCCGGGACCGATCCAGATAATTTTATTTCTTTCCCTTATTTTCTCAAATCTTTATTTAATTATTTGACCTATGAAATCACATCCAATTCTTGCAATCTTGAAACTGTTAGATTTATCATTTTTTTCTTACATTTTTTTATAATTTTATCAAAACTTTTCTCATTTTTCTATCATTTTCCCGATTTTCTACATTTTCTGACCATTTTTTCTATTTCTTATAATTTATTTATTTGGGGCCAATCATAGCATGACACTTGGCGGAACCAGGTTCTGACAGCCCACTACCCGAAGCTGCAAGGACATGATATGTGGTTTCACAGGTGCATGCCATGTCACCCGAGCCTTAGGCAGAGGTCCATGCCTGTCCTTTCCCTTCAAGTGACAAGTCGCATACAAGTTCCCACAGACAACCTACCATTCAAAGTACCTTTAGATGACACGTCATTCGAGATCATCTACTTCATCTAGCCAAACCTGAAAATCGCAGGTACCCAACCATGGCAACACCCAAAACACACCACATAACTTAACATAGCCTACCCCAAATCAAAGTCCTATCAATTTCGAACTCATCAACATACAAAACACAAGATTTCAGCCCCAATATCCTACCTAATCTTACATAGCGCAATCCAAAACCATACACCATAAAAACTCACCTATCAACTATAAGGACCCTGAATCTTAACCTATTCTTATTTTCTCCTAATAGGACCCTTATCGTCGTGAAACCCAAACAAGCCCAAAACCAGGAGTTATTTGAATCCCACAAGGCTTACCCAATTAATTTTTGATTTTAGGATGTTCATTCTTTTTACTTATAACAATTGGAACATGATATTGGACAAACATTCTGGTATCATACAGAGTGAATAAAACATTAGCAAAAATCTTTAAATTGAATCATTGGAACCACAACACACAAGTCCCATAGGGATCTAAAAGTCCAACAAGTAAACCTCCAATATAATTCAGAAACAAACAAGCAAAGGAGGGACTCAAAGAACCAGAAAATAGTCCAATCAAAGTTCATGTTATATGCGCAAGCAACCAAGGAAACAGGAATGCGAATATGATGCAATATCGTCCCGCTATGCAAAATTAATCTCACACACTGGTACCAAAAACAGAGAATGCACTTAAGTTTGAAAAATGGTGAAAACAACAAGGTGAGATTACAAGAATCTCAATAGGGTCACAACATCATAAGATCTATAGAAATCTTAAACAAACATCTCCCAAATAACTCTAGATCAGCCTATACAACTAAAAGGAATCACGCAATCATCATTCAACCAAAAAGTGATATGGCCGAAAGCTAAGGCTTAGGGTGGACTACAAACAGTACCAAAAAATCAATACATAGGTAGGTAAATCATCAATCAATCTCATCAATAGGAAAGGCCATCTCCTTCCACCTGTGTTGTCCTTCGCTGCACAAAGAGTTAAGGTTGGCACACAAGTTAATCAGCAAGTCTATTCATCTTGCCACACAAGGACAAGGCATCCAAGCCACACGAGGACAAGGGCATCCAAACCACACAAAGATAAGAGCGTCTTGCCACACAAGGACGAGGTGTCTAGCCACACAAGGACAAGGCGTCTAGCCATACAAGGACTAGGCATCCAGCGTGCACATGCTAGGGATTGCACTCATATGACTCCCATACCAGTAAGAACCTCTCCTCTCCCAAGGAGCATCAACGCTTACCCCAAATGGCCACCAGAAAAGGAGCCTAACACACAAACATGTTCAAGCAGACACAAGCAAGCATAAAACAAAATACCACAACAGGGTATCCTCAATCATGTTAGAACACAATTAGCATGTTCAATGCCCACAACACATACAAATTAGGCACACATAACCTATCTCAAGGGTTCGACAATGTCTAAGTAAGGCTCAAATCAATCCACAACTCATGCATACACTATCTCACATATGTGTATACAACAATATAAAGACATGCATTGAAAATAACAACCAACAACAAGGATCTTTGAAGAAACCGATGAGACATAGATCCTACCTCTCTTGACTCTGAATAAGAAGTTATTCCTTTGCCTTTATTCAAGGGATCCTAACCACCTACAACATCATAAGGAAAAGAAAAAACCAAACTAAGCATGCATACTCAATAACCAAGCAAATACCCTATTTCCTTACCAATTCCACTCACCAAGCCTATCAGAAACCAATGATCAGATATCGCAGGTACCTCCTTCTCGGATGTGTACTGTGATAGCCAAGAATTTAACAAGATTCAACCTGAATTATCATCCCAATCAACCATACAAATTTCGGCACTAAGAATAGAGCAATAGGGTAAATTTTGAGACCCTGAATTTTGATTTCTAGAAGTTCAAAAGCCAGTGCAGGTGAAAAGACCATTTTTTCCCTGAAGGAAAGGATGTGTGATGGCCGAAATTGGTAAGGGATGTCTAATAATTATTTCTGGTATTAATTCCCTTTAAATTGATTCTTTATTGGTTGATAATTACCTTAGAAAATAAAAATCCTATGTTTAATGGGAAATAATTACAGAATTTAATTTTGATAATTATCTTACTTTAATTTAGCCTTGAAGATAGGGATTATAATCTTATAACCATTTTATATAAATAGGAAGTCAGCCACACAAAAATATTATACAGAAAAAATACAAAATTCGTAGGACATAAAAACCCTACATCTCCCAATTTCTGCCAAAATTTTATTGAACTTCAAACAAGCATAACTCTCTCATCGTTTGTCGGATTCCTGCAAATAATAGCTTGTTGGAAAGCTATTTTAATCCTTCTTCCAACCATTTTTTTTTTTTCATTTAAAGGTTAGTATTTATTTCTCTAAAGTTAAATCGAAATTTGACAGAACTGTCAAAATCTTCTTGAACTTCAAACAAGCATAACTCTCTCATCATTTATCGGATTCCTGCAAATAATAGCTTGTTGGAAAGCTCTTTTCATCCTATTTCCAACAATCTTTATTTTTTTGTCCGAAGATTAGTATTTCTTTCTCTAAAGTTAAATCGAAATTCGGCAGAATTAGGTTTTCAAATTTTTATAATTCTGTCTTTGATTGATCTTTGATGTTGTTACCTTTATTTGTATGATCGTTTAATATCCATTCATAGTGAACAATCATGAATTCATTCTTTGAATCTTTTCTATACATGAAAATCAGTGTGCCCTACTGCCCTATTGTGCCTATCTTGATAAATTGATTAACCTATTGGATTCTGATCCTGTTTCTTTTAATTACACATGTTATAAACCCTTAATCCTTCCTTGTTAACATGGGATCGCAACTCCTACAACTTGTTAACATGAAATCGCAACTTTCCCTATTGCCCTATTCTTAGTGCCAAAAATTGTATGATAATTAGGGATGGTAATTCAGGTTGTTTCTTGTTAAGTTCCTGGCTATCACATCACACATCCAATGGGGAAGTACCTACGGCATCTGATCATTGGTTTCTGATAGGTTTGGTGAGTGGAATTGGTAAGGAAATAAGATATTTAATTGATATTGGATATGCATACTTAGTTTGGTTTTGGTTTTGGTTTTGGCTTTGCCTTGTGATGCCATAGGTAGTGCAGAATTATTAAATAAAGACAAGAGAGGTAGGATCTAAGCCTTATCTGTTTCTCTAGAGATCCTTGTTGTTTACTTGTTAGTTTCGGTGCCTTTACATGTAATGTTGTATGCGTATATGTTGTAGTAGGAATGCTTGAATTGTAGACCAAGATGCGATCTTCTAGGCTATACCGAATCCCTTAAGATAGGATATGGGTGCCTAGTTTGCATGTGTTGTGTGTAATGAACATGTTGATTGTGTTCTTACATGATTAAGGATACCCTGTTATGGTATTATGTTTTGTACTTACTTGTGTGTGCTGGTACGTGTTGTGTGTCAGAATCCTTTTCCGGTGGCCATTCGGGGTAAGCACTGATGCACCTTGTGAGAGGGGAGGTTCTTACTGGTATGGGAGTCGTATGGGTGGAAATCCCCAGCATGAACTTGCTGGATGTCTGGTCCTTGTGTGGCTAGAATCCCTCTCCTTGTGTGGCAGGAATCACTTGTCCTTGTGTGGAAAAATGAATAGACTTACTGAATAGCTTGTGTGTTAACCATTTACCTTTTGTGTGACCCTACTGAGATTCTTGTAATCTCATTCTGTTGTTTCCACCATTTTTTTCAGACTTAGGTACATTCACTGTTCGTGGTACCAGTGTGTGAGATCAAGACTGCACGGCGAGGCGATATTGCATCACCTTTGCATTCCTGTTTCATTGGTTGCTTGCGCATACAATATGATCATAGATTGGACTATTTTTTCTGGTTTTTCAAGATCCCTCTTTTGCTTGTTATGTTTTGGAACATGTTGGAGGATTTATTGCTGGTTATTTGGTTCCCTGTGGGACTTGTGTGTTTTGATTCCAATAATTAAATATAGAGACTTCCCCTGATGTTTTATTCACTCTGTATGATACCAGAATGGTTGTCCATAATCATGCTCCATTTTTCATTAAAAAATTTAATGGGTAAGCCTGGTGGGATACAGATACGTTCTAAGTTTCTTCGAGCTTGTTTGGATTTCACGACGGTAATGGCCTTAATCGGAGCAAATTTTAGTAAGTAGGAATTGGGGTCATTACATAAATTATGATTTCATTTTAACATCTATGAGGGTTGTGATTTCATGTTAACAAGGAAAGATTAAGTGTTTATAATATGTACAATCAAAAGGAATAAGATCAGAAATTAATAAGTTAATCAACTGATCAAAATTGAAAACAATAGAGCAAAAGGTAGGGCATACCGATTTCATCCATAGGGAAGATTTATAGGATAAATTAATGATATTACAACATGAATGGATGCCAAACAATCATACGAACAAGAGAAAAAACAACATAAATAAATTGAAGGAAGAATCACACAATTTTAACTCCAAAATTGACGAACTACGATTTGAATTATGACAGGGTAGAATTAATCTCCTGATGGTCTGACCACAGCTGATAGATAGAGGATGAAAAGATCTTTCCAACAAACTATTATTTTCAGAATTCCAACAAAGGATGAGATAGTTATGCTATTTTGAAGTTGAAGAAATTTCGGCAGCAATAAGGAGGTGTAGGGTTTGAGGTTTGACGAATTTTTTATATTTTCAGGGTAAAATCTAAGTGTGGCCAGCTACCTCTTTATATAAGGTAGCTATGGGATTAATTTCCCTACTTTAAAGGCTAGATAAGGGAAGAAAATTAACAGAATTAATTTCTGAAATTATCTTTCCTTAATTTTAGAGATTTTATCTCCTAAGGTAATTTTAAACCAATAAGGAACCAAATCGAAGAGAAATGAAACCAAAAACGATTTCTAGACATTCCATACCATTTTCGGCCATTACATATCTATTTATTCAGGGGTAAAATGGTCATTTCACCTGCACTAGCTTCTAGACTTCTATGACTCAAAATCTGGGGTCTCACATCCTCCCCTCCTTAAAAGAATTTCGTTCTCAAAATTTCAGCACAAGTACCTAAACAAATAGGTAAGGAAATTGTGCATGCATAGATTCCTCAGTCTCCCAAGTCTATTCCTCAAATTGACCATTATGCCAAACAACTCGTATCACAGGCACATTTCGATTGTGAAACTGATGAACTAACCGACCTAGTATGGCAACTGGCTGTAAGGGATAGGATAGGTCTTCAGCAACTTCAACTGGTGATTCTTCGAGCACATGAGCAGGGTCTCGCACATACTTTCTCAACATTGATACATGAAACACGTTGTGAATTCTTTCCATATTCAGAGGTAATGCAAGTCGGTATGCAACAGGGCCAATCCTCTTGATAATGTCAAAACACAACAATTTTGCTCTATATCGTGCCAACCAATCTATACCAAATGCTACATCAAAATCAAGCAACTTAAGCAGCATCAAATCAGCCTCAAAAGAAACACCAGCAATCATAATAGAACAACCCACCAAAACATGCTCACACAACTGGTGCTCCCCTAATGGAGTAGATAGCTCAATCATAGGGTCCAAATGAGACACAGACACATCAGCAAAACAAGACACACGAGGACCAATAAATGATCTACTAGTACCAGGATCCATCAACACTCGAGTAGTAAGAGAAAAGACTAAAGTAGTACCGGTAACAACCACAAGGATGGCAACTGCCTCTGCATCTACAAGGGTGAAGAGTCTAGCCTGACTCCTGGTAGTAGGAGCCATGGACTGCACTCTAGAAGGACTTTCAGGCTGGGTCCGAGCCTTAGAAGGAACCACTTGGGGTCTGTAACCACCAGTCCTCGGAGGACCACCAACACTTGCCTGGGATACTAAGGAACTACCACCAAATGTACAAAACCTCGCCACATGGCCCACTCTGTGATAACTAAAACACCTCTTAGGCTCTCTACCTGAGAATCTTGAAGGAACGGGTCAGGCAGCAGGTATACACGATGTGCCACTAGACCTCTGAACTTCAGACCTTTGAAAGAAAGGCTTGCTCCTCTAAGCCCCACCTGTAACTCTAGCCTCTAATGCCTAGCCTGTAAAATATCCTTCGTTCTTTAGGCCAAGAGAAGAATGGTGGTAAATTCCATATCCGATGTAACACTCATACGCCCTCTCCCTGCCACTGACAAACCATTATTGAACCTTTGAAGATAGTCCTCATCTATCACCAGTAGCTTCCGCACAAACTTGGCCAGCTGTCTGAATTGTACCTCATACTCTGCCACTAATAGGGTGGTGCCCTTCCTCAAATCATAGAACTCATAGTGCTTTCGATCTCTGTACACTCGGGTGAAGAATTGCACCATAAACTATGTCTCAAATGTCCCCTAGCTGCCAGTCTCAGTATACCTAGCTGCAACATTCCCACCAAGTAGTAGCATCACCCTCTAATAGCCTAACAACCACTCTTAACCTATAATCCTCTGATAAATCCAGATCATCAGTAGCCTTGGACACTCGGTAAAGCCACTCCTTTGCCTCTACAGAATCTTTCCTTCTACAAGAGAACTCTGTAAACATTCCAACTACCTAATGCTCTTCAGCATCCTGGGCATATCTCTGCCAATGATTGCACAAGCTGGTTTAGTAGTCTGATCTAGCACAACATCATACTCATGTTAAGCGTCCTCTTGGGCTCTCATCTCCTGCCAAGATGAGTATACAGCTCTGATAAAATTTTGGGGAGGTAGATCTATCTTTGTTTAGGACTTTCTGCTCTTTGTGGCCTAGGAGGTTTACCAGTTCTAAGGTTAGTAAAAACAAAACAGTGAAAAATCACAGTAGAATTTAATCAAAGGTTGGGTAAAATGGTATCATAATCATATCCATAACGATCAACCAAAAATCCAATCAAATTCATCATATACCATATGTCAATATAATATCTATAAAAACTAAGCACCAGATAACAAGTGTAAAATCCAAAATCCTAATCAGTTGTATAAAATAAAAAATATAGTCCAGTCTATATGTACAAATCAAATCAAAATACTGATCAAACCTAAATCAATAGATTGCTCCGAAATCAACCACGGGAGGTGGATGGCTGGCAACCAGCACCTGTAGCACAATCTGGATAATACTAAAATAATTAGTTAAATATCCAAGTGAGGGAAAATGGGGACTACAAAATGCATAAAAATAAATATAGTCGAAATCCAAAACTGAAATTATAAAATCCGTAAAAACTCTCAAAAATACTCAAATTCAAATCCAAATAAAGCAGGAGCATAGAAATGGTGAATCACACACTCATGCATACATATCTTTATTAAAAAAGGCTGGAAAGTCTGCTAACAAACACTTGCCTACCCCCTTGGCCAAGGGAGAAGACAGTGGTCAATAATCTCAAACAAGGGTCGTTAGTGCATTGGAATACTCAAGTAACCAACGTAAGATATAAAACCAGTCAAAAGCAAGTCAAAACTCAACCTAATATCATGGTGTCAACAACAAGCATATACTCTCACAGACAATCATATATCTCAATAGTCAGTGCAATCACATGCACAATATCACAATATGTCTCTTAGTAGAAACCATTATACATGTAAAATTTCATAATCGCAATCCAATCATGTTTTAAATCACAAAACATATAAGTCCAAGAACCAACACGATTCATCATTTAATTTTCTAAAAAATATAAATCTCAATCATGCATTTTAAAACGAAAACCAAGTAAGTGTGAAGTCCTCACTCACTAATACATAGCCACAACACAACAATCTGAAAGAACAGCAAAGATCCATTCTACAACCCACTACAATCAACACAGATCTCACGCATGCATAATATACCAAACATATAATTACTATCTATACAAGCCAACACACAAAACGAGATAAATTCATATTTTCTGAAAATCACATAGAAGTCCAGAATTAGGATAATAGATCCTCAAATTATAGTTTTATCAATATATAGTATTATTTATAAAACCATATTTTATCATTTAAAATCAAAATACATTTTTTGAGAAAATCTTTAAACATCCATATCTCACAAACTTTAAGTCAAATAAAAAAACCAGCGATATCATCAAGTTCAGAATGTCAAAATTAGGTAACAGGGAAAATTTTGTGTTTTGGGATTAGGAGGCGGCACATGGCTGAATAACGGCAGAGCATGGCCGGATGGCAGTGGCATGTGGCCGAGCAGTGACCAGACTGGCGAAGAAATCGAAAGGGGTATCTGCACCAAAACTCAACCATTTTCAAAGATCTCTACATCAAAACGAAGCTGGAGATGTTAAGAATACATATCCGCAAGAATTTTGGTGATTACTCACCATTAACAAGTTGAATCGATGATTTTTCTCTCGAAAAAATCATGACCTTCATGAGCTCTGGGAGGGAGCGTCTTGAGACGAATCAGAGAGCTTCCTGCAGCCGCAAGTTGCTAACGAGCAAAGCTCCTGGTGGTGGCAGTGTGACGAACGAGCGACAGACGACAACTTTGAAATTTCCGAACTGGAGAGATGAAAGAAGAGCTCGAGGGAAGGATAGAGAAAGAAAAAAGAGAAAAAGAAAATTTATTTTTATATACTCTACTATCCAAACCAGCGTTGTTTTGGTTACGAGCCAAAACGACGTCGTTTTATAGGTTTCAACTAATGCTTAAACGGCGTTGTTTTGGCTTTAGCCAAAACGATGCCATTTAACATAATAAATAAAATTCTAATATTTAAATTTTTAATATAATAATATAATTCCAAAAAATATTTTAAACCTTAAAAAATCATATTAAATAGGATATAACTCCAAAAATTATGAAAATTTTACCATAAATAAAAAAATCATATCTTCCCATTCAACCAAAAATTATAATTTTCTAATAAAAAATTATTTAATTTAAAATAAAATATCATCTGGAAAAAAATTATATCTTAAAATTTTTAAAAATCAAACTATATCATATACTCCTTCTCATATACATGCCCAAGAATATTCTAAAATCACAATATCACACATACACATAATCCATTACAAATTACACACAAAAAGGAAATTACGAAACTATCCTTGGGCATAAAATACCAAACACACCAAAATGGCATCCGAAAACTTGGGGGTTTACAATCCCGACCTGTAAAAAGAACAACAAAAACCTGATCTGCTCACACACGAACTAAAACTTTGCAAAACCTATACCAACACAAAGCCCACACTCATCCAAATTTAATCCCATGACAATTAACAAGCTTAATAAACTAAATTGGGAAATCAGAAGGAATGAATATCTGAATTCTGGGTATAAAAATTTACATAAATTTAACCATAAAAGGGTAGAAATCAGCTCAAAATTGGCTAGAGACACTCGCAGAAATGAAAGGAGGTTCGAGAGGGAATTTTTCTTGACTTGGGATATAATGGGCACAAAAACCTATCGAAAATGATTATATCTCGTAAGATTCTAGTCAAAGCAATGGTGGTGGATCGACGATGAATCCAGGTCAAAACAACGATGTTTTGGGTTCCTCGAGAAATAACATCTCTTAACCCTTAGGTCAAAACGACGACCAGCCTACATTTTGACCAACAATTGTCAAAATGGCAGAAGTTTCTGTCATTTTGTGCTATTTCATATATATTAATATAATAATAATAATAATATATTATATTATTATTATTTATTAAATACTGAAAATATTTTAAAATCCTATAAATATGATAATTATCCAAAAAACTCTAGATAATTCCTATAAAATCCTTATGAATAATAGAATCTATAAAAGACTATAAAATAATTTTTTCATAAATATATAATTTAGTAAAAATTAAATAACTTATAATAAACTATAAAAAATCATAAAAGTTAAAAATATATTTTCAGAAATTTCCAGAATCATTTTTCAACCCTTATAAATCTTAAATGGACCTCTCTAAGATCTTAAATTTCCAAAACCATCAATACCACTCTCCATATAATTTTTCTTTTGGCCATAAAAATCATAAATATGATTAGTAACCTAATACACTCATATTAACCCTAGGCTTTGAACCAAAGCTCACTAATTCTCACCGAAACTCTTATTGGCTTTTAAACCCAAGCATCCCAAATTTTCGAGATTTCACAATCTCACTCCCGTTGTTTCCCTCTTTTTCAAGGCTATGCATTTAAAGATCCCTAGCGATGCGTCTATGGTTCCTTGATGCTGGACTACTTTTGTGTTAGTATATGATGCTTATGTAGCATTTTGATGTTGTTGAGATGCCTATTTTTTTTATACCTTTCAGTTACACTTGTTATTATGATATTCGATGCTTTTATTGATATATGCGATGATATGGTTTGATGTTTTATATGATTACATGTGTTCTAAGCCTTTCATTGATTTGAAAAGTATTCCGAGATACAATAAGATCATTATTGTCAAATTGGAAATAAATACCATACTTTATTTTGAAAAAAAATATTGACTAAACTAATTTGCATGTTAATGAATATTTTTTTGTACGGTTTTGGTTGACTTATCAATCAACTTAATCAGGATCATATGACAGTGAGGGTCTTGTGGCAAGTCCAAGTCCTCACATATAGTCTTGAGAGAGCAATACTAGTGATCAGGTATGAAGAGACACATATCAGAGTTGTGGCCAAATGTTTAGTATGCGAGCAGGTCAAGGCAGAGCATTAGAGGCCTAAAAGGTTACTAAAGTCGCTTCCTATTTCTAAGTGGAAGTGGGAACACATTATGATGGTTTTATTGTTGGTTTACCACATTCCCTATGAGGGTGTGACGAAGTATAGGCGATAATAGACAAACTCACAGTGAAGACCTAGACTTGAAACTTAAAACCGCACTGTCATGTAGCCTTAATCAGCTCGATTAGCAAACCAATCAAAACCACACAATGACCTTACACTTGAAAAGCCCAAATTTCTTTTTCTTCCAAAAATATATACAAATTAAAAATTTTATTTTAAATGGAGCATGGTACGCTTATCTTTCAAAATCACTTAGTAATTATCATTACACAAACAGAGTAATCGTACACAACGAATTAAAATCTTTTGCAAATACAATGAAAAATGCAAAGGTTACAAGGCCGAAACCACAATCCAACACAAAGGCACAACCAACTATAACCGTAACCATACCTATACAAGCACAAACACAAACACAATGTCATATGGTCAGTCTCAAACAACACATAACAGCCACAAAAGCCTAAACATGCTCAATAGAATATACAATACTGTAAGGGTCCACCGTCTGCTCAACATGCATCCCAAAATCCAATAATAACACAAAGTGTCCAAGACCCGCAACATGCATAAAAAGCATGGCAATACAAGCATATTTAATCAAGAAAAACAATATCAAATAACACATACATATTATCCTAACCATCGTATGTTACTCAAAACATGTAGAGTTTGAAAATATATATGTAGTAGTTCAACATCTTAACCAGGCTCATAGAGAATCTAGACACACTCAAAGCTCACAATTAATACCAGAAAAATCAATAACAAGAGGGGATGATATCTTGAGGATCTCAATAAGATTCAAGACATCATATGAAATCCTAGAAGACTTGAGACATAATGTAAAAGTACTATTAAAATATTTAATATACGAATGTCTAACTAATTGTGCATCCAACAAGTCATATTAATATTGACCAACGTATCAACATAATACATTATAGTTATCAAACTTGTTTATCAAAGTTTTTGAGTGGGTTGGGTCAGCTAGTGTGGTACATTTGGTTACTGAAAATGCACCAAACTATATTGTTGTTGTGAGATTGCTACATCAGATGTATGAACATATCTTTTGGTCACCTTGTTTAGCATATTGTGTTAATCTCAGATCACAAGATATTGTTAATTTATCACATGTGGAGAGTCTTGCAACACAAATATCAAAAGTCACTATCTTTATTTATAATCATTGTACATTGTTATCATAGTTAAGAAAAAGAGAAGAATGGAAAGAAAGAATGCATCTTGGAGCAACTTGTTTGCCACTACATTCATCACTCGCAAGAGTATCTATGACCACAAACATAACATGTAAAAATTGGTGACTAGCAAATTTTATGCTAATCATAGTCTTTCTAAAAGTGAAAGAGGGAGACTTTTAGAATAGCTGTATGATTGCAATTCAAATTTTTTCTTCTCTAATTCGATTATTAAGAATGGTAGATGCAGTTAAAAGACCTTCTATGGATTATGTATATGATATCTTGGAAAAGAGCACAAATAGAAAACAAATTGTTCAAGGAAAAAGAAAAATTCTACAAGTCTTATGTGGATATTATTGAAAGAAGATGGGACAATTATTTACGATTGCAAGCTCCATGCCGCTGCCTATTTTTTAAATTCGTCTTTTATGTATGTTTAAGATCATAGTGTTTCTTTTAATGCTCAAGCTTCGACTAATTTACGTGATTTAATTCAGATTTCAAATTTATATGATGATTCTCAAAAGACAATGATGAAGATTATACTATATCGATATATAGAGTAAAATTTTAGTAAGTAATCAGCTTTCACCTCTTCTACTCAAATACAATAGGTATATAAAATTTTATAGTTGGTAAGTGTTTTAATTAATTAATTAATTAATTTTATTATTAATTTTGATTGTTAAGTATAGCTCAATTCAATTTATAGACATGAACTTTCATTATAAACAAATGATGGAAAGTATTTGGCAACTATGCCTTGCATTTACAAAAGCTTGCTATCAGAATTTTAAATCAAACATCTTTTTTTTAGGGTGTGAGAGGAATTTTGATTGGATACATAAGAAAAAAATAGATTGGAGCATCAAAGAAATTTTGATCTTTTCTTTGTATATTATATCTTGCATAAACAGGTAAGATATATTATTTTATTTGGTTTTATTTATTGCTTGAAAGATAATATTATTTAATATTTATTTTATGTTATTATACTATATAATTATTTATATTACTTTTTTTTCAAGAAATAAAATAAAAAGAAAAGGTATGATAAGACCGAATTTTTGAATGAAAAAGAGGAATTACAAGAGGATCTTACCTATAAAGAATTGGAACAAATGCTTTACAGGAAATTTAGTTATCATTTCATAAACATAGCTTAATTTTATTGAAATTTAGTTATTTTTAGATTACAGATATAATCTTTTTTTATTTGTTTACCAAATAGTTTTGTTTTATTTTTTGTTTCGGAAAATCATAATTTGAAGTCATTTATAACAAGTTCTTTATATGATAACTGTCCAAATGCGAATATAGAAGATAATAATAATTGACATATATTTCATAAAATTTGACTATCATAAAATTTTTTATATTACTATTTTTATTTATAAAAAATTATGACAGTGCTTGTTTTATTAAATTTATATTTAGTATGTTATTTTGATTTATATTTTGTTATTTAATACATTATTATATATTTTATTTATAATTATTGATAAAAAAATAATATGATATTACATATATAACACGGTTCTAAAACCAATTATAAAACTGATTTTACCTGGTTATCAATAATATTCCAAATCCCTATCTCTGACTGGGTCGATGACCAGTTCTGATAAACTTGCATAAAAATAAACTAGCGAGAGATTACATAAGCTAAGCAGAACATCGCCTGCTTCTACAGCTGGCTTAGAAACCCTTGTCAGTTGAGAAAAGTTGAAAAGAAACATAGTCCAGATTCTAGGAAAGAGATATTTTGGTAACTTAAATCGCACGAAGTTTGAGTTTATTATTCGGTGGTCAGACGTGTCACAGTCAATCACATTTAACGGCGTTAAAAAACTAATAAAGTCAAATTAACGGGAAAAGTCTACATCTGTGTGTAAATGTATATTAGCATGAGAATAGAATGCAGCATTAGTTAATTAGAGAGAAAAGGAAAAAGGTTGAGGGATTTGGTAAGACTACAGATCGTGTTATAAAAGAAAGAAATCATCAAGATTATTACATTTACTTCATTGTATTTATTAGATACGATATTATATAATTAGTTATATTAGATTTATTTTTGTTATTCTTGTATAAATAATATACAATGGCAGCGATATACACGCACTGCAAACTTTGCTTAAAGTATTTTGTTTCTTATTGACTCCCGTCATTATTTTTCTCCATAATTTTTTATATGGTAGCGGAGCAGGATCAAGAGAAAACAATAGCAAATCTTGTTGATTCCTCTACAAGTGATACTAATCAAAGTATCATGACAAATATATTGTCAATCTCGAACCCATCCTCACCTTTTTTTATCTCTAGTTCTGATAATCCAAACACAGCAATCAGTTCTATGATCTTGACAGGTGACAACTTCAACGCATGGGAGATAGGCTCTCACTAGAGCTCTCAAGGCAAAATTGAAGAAGGATTTCGTGAATGGTACCATCCAAAAATCCGGATTGGAGCCTGCAATGGTAGAGATCTGGGATCGTTGCAATTCTTATGTAATGGGATGGATCTTGGCATCTGTAGACTCAAAGATTCGAGACACCATTATTTATGCAGTATCTTCTCAAGATATGTTTGATATCTTAAAGAGAAGATATGCAAGAAAGAATGCACCACGTATCTATCAGTTGAAGAGAGAGTTGCAATCTTTGCAACAGGGCACCATGATGGTAACCAATTATTTTGGTACACTTCAAGGGAAGTGGGAGGAGCTCATGAATTTTACAAGTGGGGCTGATATATAGAAACAAAGGGAGGAAGACAAGGTTTTTCAATTTCTAATGGGATTTGACAATCAACGTTTTGGTGTGGTCCGATTTCAAATACTTAATACAGACCCCTTGCCAAACATTGACAGTATTCTTGGTAGCATCCTTCAAGAGGAGAGTCATCACCAAGTTGTCTCATCCAATCAAGACAATGTAACAGAGATTGTTGTGGCGATGGCAGTTATGCCAAAGGTTAGAAGAAAAGATCACATTATTTGTGACCATTGTGGTGATCCTAGACATAAAAAATCACATTGTTGGTTCCTCCATGGTCAACCATCTGATAAAAATCAAGGTAAACTGACTTGGAATAAGTCAAAAATAGGTGCAAAAGACAAGGGCTTTGCTAATCTTGTAGGTATTGAGCAAGATGAATCCAAAGTGCATAATGACGGACATGCCTTTGCTGCTCGATCTACAGTCTCTTCTCATGTATATTCAGGGCCTAATGATGGCAACGTGCACTTCAAACAATCTAATGATGTGGATGCGACAGAATATATGTCTGGTAAGATTATATTTACTGATTGGATTATTGACAGTGGTGCTAGTCACCATATGACATCTAAGATATCAGAGATGTCAAATATATATTGGCTGAATTGACCAGTGAATATTTTTTTACCAGATGGAACTTCTTTCTTGGCTACACGTGCAGGAGATGTGATATTATCCAAATATTTTGTTCTTAAAAACGTCTTATATATCTCGGATTTCAAATGTAGCCTCATTTTTGTACCACAACTCACTCGACTTCATGCTTTTACAGTGATATATGATTCTCTATCTTGCACTATACAGGACCCAGTTATGAAGAGAATGATTGGTATGGGTAGATTACAATCTGGGATATATTACTTACAGAAGTCGATGTATGGCATAGTGGCTACTTGTGCAACTACTGTTAGGAATGAAGTTTGGCATCAGCGTTTAGGACATCCATCTATGAAAAATATTTCCTTATTACCTTTTTGCAATAAAGAAAATTACAAGACAGATGTACCATGTGATATTTGTCATCGAGCAAAACAAATAAGACAGCCTTTTGAAAAGAGTGTGAGTTGTGCTACTAAACCTTTTGCTTTGATCCATTGTGATTTATGGGGAAAGTATGCAACACAATCCTTGTTTGGCGCACATTATTTCCTATGTATTGTGGATGATTTCTCACATGGCATGTGGATCTATTTATTGCGAGATAAACGTGAGGTGGCTAGCCATATTCGAAATTTCATAAGTATGGTACACACACAATTTGATACTACTGTTCAACGGGTACGGACGGATAATGGATCTGAGTTTACTTGTCTACGCACTTATTTTTTGGAGAAAGGAATTCAATATGAGACCTTCATTCCTTATACACCTCAGCAGAATGGGCGAGTAGAGCGAAAGAATCGCCATATATTAAATGTTGCTAGGGCTTTGCGTTTTGAAGCAGGGCTGCCTATACGTTTCTGGGGCAATTGCATTCTGACAGCCAGCTACCTAATAAATCAAACCCCAAATTCTGTTCTTGATTGGAAGACACCTTATGAGATACTCTTTGGCAAGGCTCCGATCTACTCTCATCTACGTGTGTTTGGTTGCCTTTGTTACACACATAGACATGATCAAATCAGAGATAAATTTGAGGCAAGATCTTCTCACTGTATATTTCTTTGATACCCACAAGGAAGAAAAGGATGGCGAGTTTATGATCTTGAAACCCGAAGGATTTTTATTTCTCGAAATGTGATTTTTTACGGGTCTTTGTTTCCTTTCAGGGATAGTATTTCCATGGTTGATGTGATAGCTCCTTTTCCATCTTCAATACAGACTACAGATTTTTTGGTTCCGTCTGATCATACCTATAATGAAGATTTTGATTTTTTGAGGACATCTGCAACAAATTCTCTCGACAGTGGCCTATATGGAAATAATCTTGAAGTCAATGATCCTATTAGCTGCTTATCTCCATCTCCGACATTAATTGACAAATCAGTAGCACATGATTTGATTTCTTATGGTTCTATTGCTTCTCATGAAAATCAAGCCCATTTATTTGATAGTAATCATCCAGATTTTTCTCTCCGTGAAGATCAAGTAACTTTATATCAAGATTCTCCAACAGATCACAACTATCATGAAGATCCTGCGACAAGTAAATCACATCCAGATTCTTCTTTGATCTCTCCTGTTGACGTCATTGAGAATATTTCCTTAACCACTGATCACATCAATCGTATTTCTCCTCTGGATTTACCAACAAATGGAGAGAATTTATCTGATATTAATGTGCAGTCCTCTACGGATGGTAATCAACACCCACAACGTAAAAAACAGCCTCCCTCTCACCTTCGTGATTTTATATGGCAAGACACTCTGCTCCCTCATAACTCCTCGGCTCATGCCATCTCTTTTGATAATTATTCACCTTTGCATAAGGCTTTTCTGAGTGTCCTCACTGACAACCATGAGCCCTCTACTTATTCACAAGTCGCACAACATCCTCACTAGCAAGAAGCTATGAATTCTGAGATTCGTGCTTTGGAAGATAATGACACTTAGATATATTCTACCCTACCTTCCAATAAGAAGGCTATCCAATGTCGTTGGGTATACAAAATTAAATATAGGGCAGATGGGTCCATTGAGAGGTATAAAGCTCGCTTAGTGGCAAAAGGTTACTCACAGGTCCAGGGGGAGGATTTTACAGAGACATTTTCCCCTGTGACTGAGCTCACTACAGTTAGGTGCGTTTTGGCACTTGCTTCACAGCGAGAATGGCCCCTTTTCCAACTTGATGTGAACAACGCATTCCTTCATGGTGATCTTGCAGAAGATATTTACATGATCCCACCTATGGATATTCAAACTCCAAAACCCGGTCAGGTTTGCAAACTCAAAAAGTCGCTATATGGTCTTCGTCAAGCAGGACACAACTGGTTCACAAAATTATCCACCACTCTCAGAGATTTTGGTTTTATTCAGCATCTAGCTGAACAGTCTCTTTTTGTGCGATCTAGAGGAGACACTTTTGTGATACTTCTAGTTTATGTTGATGATATTGTACTAACCGGAAACAATTTTTAGGAATGTAACAAGGTTAAGGCATATCTCAATCAACAGTTTCGCATTAAGGATCTCGACAATTTGAAATATTTTCTGGGCATTGAGGTGGCTAGATCCAAGAAAGGATTATTCATATCACAAAGAAAATATGCACTTGATATTATAAATGAATGCAAATTGTCAGAAGCAAAATCATGCTCTTTCCCAATGGAACAACAACATTAGTTGGCAAGTGATTCAAGCGAGTACATGAAGGATGATGGAAAATATAGAAGATTAGTTGGCAAACTTCTATATCTAACAATCACTAGGCCTGAGATCACATACGCTGTGCATATCTTGAGCCAGTTTATGCAAAAGCCAAGAGACAAACATTGGGAAGCAGCCATTCATATCGTAAGGTACTTAAAAACCAACATCGATTTAGGTATCCTTTTACCAAAGAATAATCATGACTTGAAATTGATGGCATATTGTGATGCTGATTGGGCTAGTTGTCCAACTACTAGAAAATCAATTTCGGGATATTTCATTATGTTTGGTGGAGCACCAATTGTTTGGAAATCAAAGAAGCAGGCAACAGTTTCCAGATCTTCTACTGAATTTGAATACAGGGCAATGGCAAGTACTGTTAGTGAGTTGACATGGTTGAAGGAACTCTTTAGCTTCCTTAAGGTGGATACAGGTACGACTTTGTTATACAATGACAGTAAGTCCGCTTTACAGATCGCTGCGAATCTTATTTTTTATGAGAGAACAAAACACATCGAAGTGGATTGCCACTTCATACGAGAGAAGATTAAAACAGGGGATGTTACCATGACATACATATCAACACATGAACAATTGGCTGACATATTCATAAAATCACTTGGACAAGATCAATTCAGATATTTAACTTCTAAGATGGGTGTATAAGATCTACACACTACATCTTGAGGGGAAGTGTTAAAAGGAAGAAATCATCAGGATTATTTCATTTACTTCATTGTATTTATTAGATACGATACTGTATAATTAGTTGTCTTAAATTTTCTTTGTTATTCTTGTATAAGTAATATACAATGGCAGCGATATACACGCACTGCAAGCTTGCTTAAAGCATTTTGTTTCTTCTTGACTCCCCGTCATTATTTTTCTCCATAATTGTTTTATAAATCATAGTAGTGATGTTTGCAAAGAAAAGGTGCATATCACAATGCCTAATCTTCGGAATTTTGAATTTCGAGTTTCGCCGGTCGGTTCATCCTCATAATCAATTTTGACTTAATACTTTTAATTATATTTACTAAATTACATAAAAATGAATTTAGTCATTATCGATAGTAGCCAAAGGTTAAGACGGTTAAGTTAGGCTCATAATTTTTTAACCATTTTATTAAAGAAAAAAAAGCAGCTGTTAAGTAGGATGTCAATGGCAAATAAATAATATTAGCTATTAAATACTCCGTCCATATCTTTGAATGATTGTAACAGAAAATACGGTATCTGAAATGGGTTCAGACCCGACACAGACCGGAGGGATAAGACGAATTAGATGTTATCATATTTTTATTTTTTAACCACTTTGTGTTGTTTTAAAGAACAATATTGATTCGATATGACATTTTTTTTATATTAAATGACGTGAGGATTAACTGATTCAGAGTTTGAGACATGATGGCAATTGATTTAAATTATAGTATCTCATATTTATAATAAAAAAATCATGAATCCATGAAGATAGCAACTGCTGAACAGCATTTTAGCATTGCGCTGCAATAAAGAAGGGCTACCACTTTATTATTAAGTTGTATACCGAAAACATTGCACCTGAAAAGAATTTGTTAAACGTGTAGAAGACATCTCAAAGCTTTCCCCTCCCTGAGCAGCTGAAAGGCCTCGTTTATACTTTCAAAAGGAAGTTCGTGAGATATGAATCCCTCTAGGTTTAGGACCTGGTAACACATTGATAAATCATAATCAACCCTTGTCATAAATGCAGGTTATAAAATACTGGCAAGAATCAGGCATAAGCCCAGCCCCGGGGCTACTTACCCCTCGCATACAGGCTTTGGCAAGTTCAGGGAGTTGGGTCTTTCCTTTATAGCCACCAAAAGTTGTACCTATGATGCTTCTGCCATCAAACAGCTCCATTGGATGGAGAGGCAGAGTTTTTGGAGTTGGATGAACTCCGATTATTGTTGTTTTCCCCCAGCCCTGCCAAGGGGAAAACTTCCTTTAACATCAATCATCAATGGAGGGTTGAAGATTCATAATATCATATAACTAATAAAAAGTTTAGGCTCGATTGTTGGGAATGGACGTGAACTTACATCGTGAGTGGACAAGAAAGCCTCTCGAAGGACATCCAAATCTCCCACGCACTCGAAGCTGTAGTCTACGCCCCCATTAGTCATTTCCCTGATCCTCTGCACCAATTTAGTTCGATCTTAGGATTTATGCTACTTTCTCTTTTACTACAATCTAATTCCGTAGTTGGTGTATGAATTCCATGTCAACAGGAAACCGAGTCAAGATAACAAGTTACTACTATAAGAGAACCAACCTCGTAGACTGGCTTTGGGCCGTCCTTGGGGTTTATAAATTCTGTGACTCCCATCGACTTTCCTGCAACCAGTAGAGAAGAGATGGTTATGAAATACGGATTTCATTAACATTTCTTGCAGCTTCTTGTTGCAGGTTATTGTGAGCAAAATCTAAGCAGCCAGAGCAGAATGAGGCATCATGTATGAAAGGGGTTAATCGTATATGCAAAAGAAAAGTACCAATCAGGAATTTGTCGGGATTCACATCAACACCAATGATTTTGGATGCTCCTCTGGCTCGAGCTCCTTCAGCGGCCTGGGGGTCAAGTGGATATCCATTTATTAACTTAAATAACAAGTGGGTACAATTAATGGCATTAGATAGCCAGATAGCCACGCACACACAAAGAGAGACTTACAGCGAGTCCCAAGGCTCCCAATCCAAAAACTGCCACATTGGATCCAGCTCCTACATTGGCAATGTTCCATACCGCACCCACCCCTGATTTTATAAGCTTAAAATGTCATATATATAAATAATCCTATATCCTTGTGAGCACAGTAGATATCTATGCTGCTACCCAGTTGAGCATCACATGTAGATGGGAGAGAGAGAGAGAGTATGGGAGAGAGAGAGAGAATGGGAGAGAGAGAGAGAGAATGGGAGAGAGAGGGAGAGAGGGAGAGAGGGAGAGAGACATAGAAAGTGAGTCAACTCATTCAAGTTCGAGCGTTTCGCTGATAAATTGTCCTTACCTGTAGAGACGCCACAACTTAACAAACACATCTTCTTGAGGGGAGCGTCAGGATCAATCTTGACAACGCAGGCAGAGTCAAGAACGGAGTACTCGGTGAAAGTGGATGTGTTTAGGAAGTGATATATGGGCTCACCGTCTTTTGTGGAAAACCTGCACTTGCCATCGTTTTCCATGACTCTTTTTAATGGATTCACTCGATACTTTTGACAGAGGTTGGTGCTCTCGTTCTTGCAGTAGATACAATGCCCGCATTCTCCATTGAAAATTGGAACAACATGGTCGCCTTCTACCAAGTCAGTGACACCTTCACCAACACTCTCTACGATGCTGAATCCAACAGTCAGTAGTATATAATCAGGGAACTTAGAAGCAAACGTTTAATAATGAAATCCACTTGGGAAAGAGCAGAGACAAACCAATAACCATCTTACCCTACAGCTTCGTGGCCTAGTATTCTTGGAAATGCTTGTTGAGCTTCGTTCTTGGTATTCATAACAACAAGAGAAGGGCAAGGTTAATGTTTCCATGAAAAAAGAACAAATAGGAACAAAATTAACTCTTTCCTATTCTTATGTATAAAACAATGTAAGCTTCATGGTTTCAGTGTTACCTCGCCCTTCCAAGCACTTAGATCAGTGTGACAGATTGAAGAGAACAGAATCTTGATCCTGACCTCCATTTTCTTAGGAGGGTCAACTTGAATTTGCTCCATCAGAAATGGTTGTTTCGGACCCCGCACAACAGCAGCTTTTTTCATCATGAGTCACTGACTTAGTCTTAATTTGTTGAGTGGGCAAATAAACTTAGGAGAAGAGAGCAGAATGACATAAAAGATGTTGCAAAGTTCAACACCCTTACCGTTGCACGTGATGATCTTTCCATTTGTCCTGCTTGGATCGAAGAATGTTTTGGTGACCCTACTGCAGTAGTTGTGCAAGCTGCATCCTGATCCTAAGATATGAACCCGGGGAAGAGAAGAGTTTGAGCTGAATCTGGGCAGAGTCTGTGTTAACACCCTTCTCGCCTTCAGTAGCATCGTCATGTTATGGTTATTCAATCTTGGTTCGGGGTGAACTGGTGTGAGCAAACATATATACAAATGAATTTACCTCATGACCCCAAAAATATCAATTTATAAAATATTCCAGAAAAAAAAAGAAAAGAAAAGGGACAACAGCACGTGGAGCTGCCGATCTTCAACATGTAAAATCAAAATAATGAGGAAGAAAATATGAGACATGACGTTCAATGCCCCTCATCGGTTCCCTGTTCAAGTTGGCTTGAGAAGTAAAGGCTCATGGCGTGGAGTCGTAACATTCTTAGAGCTTTATTTGGGTTCCGGTCAATCATCTTGGGAGCAAAAGTTGTTCTTAAATTTTGGTAATACGACATGGTTGATAGTGACAACTACAGAGTACATAGCCCATAGAGGTAGGTCTGCCTCCCACTCGGGTCATATTATTGATGCAGTCAAAGGCCTAGTTGCAGGGGTATTGCTTCCGAGAAAAGGAAGACGCCGAGGGAATTGACTTGGCTGCGAGCGACAGACTTGACAAGTTTTGACGGGTTAGGAAAATCTCTGCCCGGCCTCACCTATGACCATGTCAAACTAGATCCAAAGCGGCCCAAATTCATGATTTTCGAATGATCTACCCAAACGAAATGTAATGGAAAATTAAATTACAATTTTTTTTTTAAAAATTGACTTGACATCAATACCCCTTTGTCGCTTTCTCTCCGGTCAATTAAGAAGTACATAAGGCCTGTCCAAATCCAAATATCAATCAGAAAAAACTACAAAAATCTAGTAGCCTACTGTCTACTTTCAAAATCATCGAAATTAATTTTGAGTCAATTCATAATTGATGTCTGCATACAACTGGTTTTTGGATTTATTATTTGATTGACATCTATTTAAGTAGATTAATTTTATATAATTGCTTAATAAGACTTGCATTGTTTTCTTAGATGAAGATTATCCTGTAAAGTAAGATTGATTTCTTTTCCACAACATCAATATAATAAAAAATATCCTTTTTTATTTGTAGATTACTTAATAAGTGTTTGAATATCTATAATGTAATAATTAAATACTATATTATACTAGTAAATTGAGGTATATTATCCATCAATAATTATCTATTTACATTAGTATTTTGTAAATAAAGAATACACGTCAGTTTAAACATAGGAATACTGACAAAAATGTATAATTTAAAAAGCTTACCAATTTAACCAAAAATGTGTAATTTTATCCAGGGAGATGATCCGATCTCGGAATCGTCAATATTCACCGATCTTCTTAATAATCCAACAAATCAAACCATTCAAAAGTACAAATCATTAATCTCTTTTATTAAAAAACAATTTCTTTTTTTGGTTTATTACTTTGGGTGATCCTAAGCGTTTCATGTGAAAAGTGTTTTGGCGGAAGCTTTAGAGAAAAACTTACAATTTTTTTATATTTTCATCCTAAAAATCGCTGTGTTCGGTGACTTGTTTCAATTAATATCCCATACTTAATCAAATAACAAAAACAATAGACATCCTTAATTTTTTTAAAAAATATCAAGTACTACTTATAATTAGTTGAGGGTTCTTTATAATCAACCGAAACTTAGAAGACCGGGAAATCAATCCAAAATATGTTTTAGTTCTAAGAGATTGTTTACAATCAAAATATTCAAAGTCTGAAAAGTAAGTAGCAAGAATACTCATGATGTGAATGAATGTAAAGGTATCAAGAATTAATCCTCGACCGACCTTATAGGTGGACTTCTCTTGATCCGGCATGTACAGGAATAAACATAAAACCATGGTACTTAGTGAAGAGAGAGATAGCTTTAATATATAGGGTAGAAAAGAAGTAAGCAAAACCATAATCTTTCAAGAACATAACTAAGACCTGGTATTTTTGAAGCCCGTGAGTTAAGAGTTGACCCATAGGTTTGACCCGAGTCTTAGTTAGTGTGTAGCCATGTGAGTGTGTTGCCGTTTTTTTTTCTTTGTGTTTTTTGAAGTAAGTCGACTATTGTGCACTTTGTGTCTAGATGTGAATAGTGATCTTATATATGGACTTAAGATGTGGAGAAAATCAATTTGAGCGTGTTTGTTGATATTGGACCTAAATCGGGCTCGTTTTGAGTGGTCGGTTGATTTTGGATCCAAGTTGCGTTTTTGGGCCCATTACTATTCATAAAGCCTAAACTAACCCTTACCTAAAAACACTAAATTGATATTTTAAACACTTGACCCGATACTTTAAAATTAAACCAAGCCGAAACACCTAGTGGGAGGACCCGCTCCCCGTAAATAGGACCCTTACCATCGTGGAGTCCCGATTAACCCAACATGTGGACCAATCGAAACAACACAATATTTACGTTGAATTTTCAAAATCAAAACCCCAAAAATGCATACAAATTTGAATTTTTATTTTAAATGGAGCATAACACGTCACAAAATATACTTGACGTATAACAATCAATGGAGTAAGCATATTGTGAGAACCCGATTTTTTGAGTTACATGGACCAGAAAGCCCATTCGAGGATCGATATTTTTAGTGGGTTTAGCCCACGAGTTGATATTTGATTGTGGATTTAAGGGTAAATTGGACAGTTTTGAGAAAAATATTAAATTTTAGAATTATTTTAACTATCTATTTATGATTGGAAAATCATAATAGGGGTTATATTATTGATTATGGAATCTTAAGACCATAGATTGGTCTTATGAATGTATTTAAGATTACAAAAATTTTCAAAGAAGTTTCGAAAATATATATTTGGTATTATAGTTGGCTATTCACCCTAACTGATATCGAGGTTAGCCTTGATGTGGTGACAGATTTATGATAGTCTTCATCGACGACACTCAATTTATTTAAAATCAGAAGAGGAGCATGTTGAGCTTTTGCAAATTGTGCTGAATATTTTAAGGGATCGACGGTTGTTCGCAAAGTATTCCAAATGCGAATTCTGGTTACGCCAAGTTGGCTACCTTGGCCATATTGTTTCCACCCTAGGTGTTTAGTTGATCCGAATAAAATTGAAGCCATAGTTGCTTGGGAGTCCCAGCGAACTATGTTTGAAGTTCATAGTTTCCTTGGATTAGTCGAATACTACCATCGCTTTGTGAAGAATTTTTCATCACTTGCAGGACCATTGACGAAACTGACGTGCAAGGGCGAGCCATTCGTGTAGACCGAGAAGTGCCAACGAAGTTTTGAAGAACTAAAAAAACTGTTTAGTTTCCGCACTTATCCTTACCTTACATATTGGCGGAAAGAAGTATGTGGTTTATAGCGATGCGTCGAAATCCAGACTTGGATGCCTATTGATGCAAGATGGGAAAGTTGTTGCCTATGCTTCCCGATAGTTGCAACCTCACGAAAGCAACTATCCTACGCATGATTTGTAGCTTAGAGCCATGGTGTTTGTGTTGAAAATATAGCGACATTACTTATACGGAAAGAAGTGCCGAATCTTCACCGACCACAAAAGCTTCAAGTACCTCCTTACTCAAAAGGAGTTAAACATGAGACAACGAAGATGGGTGGAGCTGATTAAAGACTATAATTTGATCAACGAATATCATCCTGGAAAAGGGAATGTTGTTGCTGATGCCTTGAGCTGAAAATTTTATCCTCCTTCTCCATTAGTTTTGGCTTACATGCACACCCACTACATGCCTATGTTGCTGGATTTGAAAGCTACTAGTGTGCATCTTGTCACTGATTTTTCTTGTTCGTTGTTGGCGTGAATCAAAGTCACGCCTACCTTGATTGAAGAGATCCGGAATCAACAATTAGAGGATCCGAAACTGGTTGAAATTCGGAAGCAACTGTCTGATGGTATTGATGCCATAACGCCCAATTTCAGAGTACGAGATGATGGAGTTCTTGTTTTTAAAAACTGGGTATGTGTTCCACAAGATATTGATATTGATAATCTTAGGCGCATAGTTCGAAGTTAACTATCCATCTTGGTATCACAAAGATGTATCGAGATTTAAAGAAGCAGTATTGGTGGCTGAACATGAAGCGCCACATTGCTGAGTTTGTTGCCCGATGCCTCGCATGCCAAGAAGTTTCACAATTTTGGGAAAAAATCAAGAATGCGTTGGGTTCGAGATTGAATTTCAGCACAGCAGTTCATCCCTAGACCGATGTTCAATCAGAAAGGACGATTCAGACACTTGAAGACATGTTACGTGCGAGTGTGTTGGACCAACATACTAGTTGGGAACGATGCCTACCATTGGCAGAATTTTCTTACAATAATAGCTTTCATGTAAGCATCGGTATGGCACCTTATGAAGCACTATATGGGAGACATTGTAGAACTCCCATTTGCTAGAATGAAGTAGGCGAGAGACACCTACAAAATCCAGAATTGATTGATCAAGGAATAGAGCAGTTGAACTTGATTTGACAACAGCTAAATATAGCCCAGGATCGGCAGAAAAACTACGCCGATAATCGAAAAAGGGAGCTGGAATTTGTGGTAGGTGACAAAGTGTTCTTGAAGGTCACCCTGTGGAAAGGAGTCCTTCGTTTTCAGCAGCGAGGTAAGCTAGCACCTCGTTACATTGTCTGTATGACATTGTTGAGAGGATCTACCCTGTTGCATACCGACTTTTTTTACCTCCGAGTATGGAGAGACTCCCAATGTGTTTCAGAAAGTATGTGCTCGACCCTGCTCATGTGCTCGAAGAACCACCAGTCAAAGTTGCTGAAGACCTATCCTAGCCCATACAGCCAGTTGCCATACTAGATCGGTCAGTTCGTCAGTTTTTCACAGTCAAAGCGTGCTTATGGTACGAGATGTTTGGCGTAATAGACAAATTGAGGAACAACCTTGGGAGACTGAGGAATCTATGTGTGCAAAATGTCCTTACCTGTTTGTTTAGGTACTTTTGCTGAAATTTCGAGGACAAAATTTTTATAAGGAGAGGAGGATGTGAGACCCCGAATTTTAAGTCTTAAAAGTCTAGAAGCCAGTGCAGGTGAAATAACCATTTCCCCCCTAAATAAATGAATGTGTGATGGCTAAAAATGGTATGGAATATCTAGTAATTATTTCTAGCTTCAATTCCTTTTAATTTGGTTCTTTATTGGTTGATAATTATCTTAGAAAATAAAATCCCTAAAATTAAGGAAGGATAGTTACAGAATTTAATTCTGATAATTATCCTACTTTAATCTAGTGTTTAAAGTAGGGAAATTAATGCCATAACCACCTTATATATAGAGGAAGCCGGCCACACTTAAATCTTATACAGAAAATACACAAAATTCGTCAAACCTAAAACCTTATACCTCTATATTGCTACCGAAATCTGTTTGAACTTCAAACTAGCATAACTCTCTCATCCTTTATCGGATTCTAGAAAATAATAGTTTTTTGGAAAGATCTTTTCATCCTCTAACTAACTGTTTCAGATTTTATTTTTTTAGCTTAGTTTTTCCTTTTCATAATTAAGATCGTAATTTGGCAGGATTGGTGCCAAAATTGTGTGATTCTGCCTTCAATTGATTTCTGTTGTTTTTCATCTTGTTTATATGATTTTTTAGCATCTATTCATATCGTAAAATCATGAATTCATCCTTTGAATTTTCCCTATACATGAAATCGGCATGCCCTACCTTTACCCTATTTTGATCAGTTGATTAACCTATTGGTTTTTGATTTTGATCCTTTTGATTATATATGTTATAAACACCTAATCCTTCCTTGTTAACATGAAATCGTAATTTTCCCTACTAATCAATTCTTAGTGCTGAAATTTGTATGTTAAGTGGGATGGTAAATCAGGTTGTTTCTTGTTAAGTTCTTGGCTATCACATCACACATCCAAGGGGGAGGCACTTGCAACATCTGATCACTGGTTTCTGATAGGTTTGGTGAGTGGAATTGGTAAGGAAATAGGGTATTCAATTGGTTATTGAGTATGCATGATTAGTTTAGTTTTGTCTTTGCCTTATGGTGTAATAGGTGGTTAGGATCTATTAAATAAAGGCAAAGGAATAGTTTCTTATTCAGAGACAAGAGAGGTAGGATCTATGGCTCATCGGTTTCTCCAAAGATCTTTGTTGTTTTCGATGCTTACCCTTGTTAATGTTACATGCGCATAGATTTTATGGTGTATGCATGAACTGCAGATTGAGATATGATTATTTAGGCTATACCGAACCCTTGAGATAGGTTATGTGGGTCTAATTTTCATATGTTGTGTGTCTTGAACATGCTAATTTTTTTTAACTTGATTGAGAATACCCTGTTGTCGTATTGTGCTTTATGCTTGCCTATGTGTGCTTGTACGTGTTTGTGTGTCAGAATCCTTTTTCGGTGGCTATTTGGGGTAAGTGCTGATTCTCCTTGGGAGAGGAGAGGCTATTATTGGTATGGGACTTGTATAGGTGGCAATCCCTAGCAAGAGCTCGCTGGATGCCTAGTCCTTGTGTGGCTAGATGGCTTGTTCTTGTACGCAAAGATGCCCTTATCCTTGTGTGGCTTGGATGCCTTGCCCTTGTGTAATAAGATGAATAAGCTAGCTGATTAGCTTGTGTGCTAACCTTTACCCTTTGTGCAGTGAAGCCCTAGACAATACAGGTGGAAGGAGATTGCCTTTTCCTATTATCAAGATGATTGATAAGTTTTTCCTTCCTGTGTACTTCTGATTTTTGGAAGTATTTGTAGTCCACCCTCAGCCTTAGTTTCGGCCCTATCGCTTTGGTTGATTCTTGAATTGCGTGATACCTTTAGATATGTAGGGATGATCTGATGTTGTTTGAGAGATGTTTGTTTAAGATTTCTATAGATCTTATGATATTGTGACCCTATTAAGATTCTTGTAATCTCATCCTGTTGTTTTCACAATTATTCAGGATTAGGTACATTTGCTATTCATGGTACCAGTGTGTGAGAATCAAGGCTGCGTGGCGGGGCGATATAGCATCACATTTGCATACTTGTCTCCTTGGTTACTTGCGCATATAACATGTTCATTGTTTAAACTATTTTCTGGTTTTTCAAGTTCCTCCTATGCTTGATTGTTTCCATATTATGTTGGAGGTTTACTTACTGGAATTTTAGATCCCTACGGGGCTTGTGTGTTATGGATTCATTGATTAAATTAAAAAACTTCCGCTGATGTTTTATTCACTCTGTATGATACCAGAATACTTGTCCAATATCATGCTCCAAACTTTAAAATCTTAAAGGATTAAACATACTAAAATCGGAACTAGAGGGATAAGACTTATAGGATTTAGATAGGTCCTGGGATCTTAAAGTAGAGATCCTTTCAAAATTTCTCTACCAAATCCTATAAGTAGAATTGATTGGATTTGTATGTTTTATTCACTTTATATGATACCAGAATACTTCTTTACTTCACGGCGGTAAAGGTCCCATTAGGAACAATTTTGAAATATGGGATTTGGGTCCTTTCAATTCTGCCAGTATATAGGCATAAAATGCAGAAAAGATAAATACGAGCTCGCTAGGTATTTGGAAAGGGAATCACCAATCAATCAGTTTTTTGCCATACTTGAGTTAATTTTACGAGCATCATATTTATAGCATTTCCCCTAGAATGTATGAGTATGTTAGAGCCAGTATAATAAATTGATTCCTTTGAAGTATTCACTAAATAGCCCATTATATGATGTAATCCCAGACAACGTCATGCTACTTTATTAATTTCTGCTGCTTAGTGATTCAATCATTTCTTATCTTATTATTTCCGCCTTATTCCTATACCAAGAGTCTTGTAGGTTTATTATATGCATCGCCAGGTAATATACCCTTGTATATAATGGGCGTAAGGTGACTGTCACACAAAATTTTGGGATCCGAGGTGTGATAATTTCTGTGATAGTGGAGCATTATTTAATCAATACTCTTAGAAACTCATTCGTTTCTTATTCCTTACTACTTTGCTACCACTCCTTTCTCACCTGTGTGGGTGAATGATTTTTGCGATAGCAGAGCATATTTCCTTCGTTTGGAAATATTCTTGGTTATCGAGTAACTCTATATATCATGTGTTTTCTTTTCTTTCGAGAGAACGAATGAGTCATTCATCTCTATCTTATAATATTTTTTAATGGTGTTTGAAATCTATAAATCCGACTTAACTTTGTTCCTCAGGTCGGATAGTGATTGATCCAAGAAACCTCCTTCTTGGTTAAAAACATATGCATCTATCGGGCATTTTCCGATTTGATACGCCTTTTGTGAGACCTTGATCCTCAGTGGGTTAGATGTCCTAGAAGTCCTTGTGTCAGAAATGACACCTAGGTACTGGTGCAGCTGAAATGACCATTTTACTCTTGAAGAAATGGATGCATGATGGCCTGAAATGATTATGTCGAATCTTTCCTATTTTAGTTCTGGTATTTTTATTCATTTCTTTCCTAAATTGAGAATTCTAGAACCACCTTATAGAAGGTTTATCTCCTAAGCATTATCCCATCTTATCTATGCTTAAAAGTAGAGAAAATTAATCCCTTAGGCACCTATAATAGCATGGACGGCCACCCCATAAATCCACACAATTCATTCTCTCTTTTGCTCCAAAAAACACAAAACTTTTCTCTCTTTTCTTCTTTGTGTATGCCGACTTTTACCCTAATCCCACAAGTGCCGAAATTTTTCATCCTTCATCAAATTCTTGCGTGTGATAGCTTTTGGATTCCTCTTTTTGTGCTGTATCTTCCTATCTTCTTCCTTTTTTTTTTTGGTGCTGAGTTTTCCACTTTGATGTGAGTGCCGAGATTCCTTCATCTCTTTTTGATGCTTCTGAATCTTGTTCCTCTTATTTGTATGAGTATTTGGTATTTATTCTTCTTTTATTATTATGCAAACACAACCTATATCTTCATGTATGTTGAAATCTGCAATTCTTTCCATAATACCCTAAGTACGCCAAAATTTTTATTTGAATGGGATTGAATAATCAGGTTTTTTCTTGTTGAGTTCTTGGTCATCACATTACGCATTCAAGGGAAGGTTATAACTGCATCGGATTGCTGGTTTTTGGTAGGGTTTGGTGATTAAAATCAATAAGGGACCATAGGATATCCTTTGGATTTCTGATTTGATGTTGCAAGTTTAGTATTGTGTTGTCTTTGCTTTATGTTTGGTTAGGCGTTTCTGACCCTAGTGACAAAGGCAAAGAACTAGCTATAAGTTCAGATGTGTGAAAAGTAGGATTTATACCTCATCAGGTTCTCCGGAAACCCTTTTACTTATTTACTGATTTCGGTTTGATTACTAAGCCTATGCATGCTTGCGGATTACTTGTACATGCTTGAGGACTGATTACTGGTTCCTTTGGTGATTTTGGAACCTATGATTAAGGATTAATTGCCCCTATTTGGTTTGGTCATATGATATTGGTTTGTGTATTGTCTTATGACTTGATTGAGGATACCCTATTGTGTTGCTATGCCTTGTACTTGTATGTGTGTTAAGATCCTCGTTCCGGTGGCCATTCAGGATAAGTGATCGATGCTCCTAGTGAGAGGAGAGGTTCTTACCGTATTGGGAGACTTACGGGTGGGCAATCCTTAGCAAGAACTTCCTAGATGCCTAGTCTTTGTGTGGTTGGATGCCTTGTCTCTGTGTGTCTGGATGCCTTGTCTTTGTGTGGAAAGATGCCTTGTCCTTATGTGGCAAGACGCCTTGTCCTTGTGTGGCAAGACGCCTTGTCCTTGTGTGGCAAGATGCCCAGTTCTTGTATGGCTCGGATGCCCTTATCCTTGTGTGACTCAGATGCCTTGTCTTTGTGAGGCAAAATGCTTTGTCTCTGAGTGGCAAGATGCCTTGTCTTTGTGTGGCAAGGTAGAAAGATTTGCTGTGAGTTTGTTTGCTAATGTTTTTCCACTTTTGCAGCATAGTCATGGACAATATAGGAGATGGGGATGAGTCATTCGGTTTGGAAATCAGATAGTGAAATAAACTGCTTGTGTGCTTTTGAATCAGTCTTGTGATGGCTGCCTACGAAGTATTTTGAGTCCATCCCTTACTTTATTATATTTGGCTCTACCTATGTCTATATGTTTGCTTGCTGATTGTTTGAGCCAATTGCTAGTATATATGATCTATCTATTCATCTTTGGGAGATGTTTGATTGGGTTTTTGTAGATCTTATGATGTTGTGACCCTACTGATATTCTTGTAATCTTATTCCGTTGTTTATCCCCTTTTTCAGGTTTAGGTACATGTTTTATTGATGGTACTGAGGTGTGAGATCAAGGCTGCATGGTGGGATGATTTGCATCACATTCGAATTGCACTTCCTTCCTGATCTTTTGATTGCGCAATTCCCTACATATGCATACATGTTTGGACTTACCTTCTAGCTTTCGAATTCTGTTCCTTCCCTTCTTATTTCCAAAAATTACTATGAATAGATGTTAGAGTTTGAGACTCCTTTGGGACTTGTGTGTTATGATTCCATTGATTTTCTGTATTTATGAAAGCCTTCCGCTGATTTTTTTTTTCACTCTATAATATGCCAGAATATTGACTAATGAATTACATGCTTCAACTTTTAGAACATCTTAATTGATTAATAAAATTGATAACTAGTAAGACTTGAGCCTTACGAGATTCGGATGAGTCCTTGGGAGGGCTTGTTCGGGTTTTACAGTTGTAAGTGTCCTTATAGGTTGGGTTTGGGTCCTTACATCTTTTATGAAATGAGTTTTCTTTTCACGAGGTTCAATTGAGGATTTGACTTATTCTAGTGATCTTGATTTTGTATTGATATGCATGTGCACTGTGTTGTCCCGTAATGCTTTCTTACAGCTACCACTTGAGAAAATGATAGCCTTATTCTTGCCTCTAAGACATTTAGTTGTGCATGGTCATTTTTCCCTATTGAAAAGGTCCACTAATTAAATTTTTTTGGGTTATGAGTCCATTTGAATTAGGGGAAAACTATGAATACATGTATCGTACTGACTTTAAATTCTGATTGAAAGAGTCGGGAGGAGCAAGAAATATGGTCGTTATAAACTAAGTTAAGTTTGCATTGCATATGAGTAATTTGAGTACTAAAAAGTACCTTGGATTAGGTACAGCAAATCGAGAGCTACGAAAAATTGTGAATAAGATTGAGATTGAGTATATTTCTATTGAGGCATGAATTAACTTAAGGATTGACTTTAGTCTGACATGCTTATAAGTAACTAGTTGCATATCATCGAATTTTAAATTGAACTGTGTGAACTGTAGTTGGATGAAGCCTGTTACAAGCTGTTATTTTGGTGAGCTGTAGATGCTAACTCACTAAGATTTATGAAAAGTTGAGAATGACTATAAAAGCAAGGGTATCAAATACTATGAAATTAGTGTATTTTGTGTTTATAAGCACATGGAATGCATAGTACTAAATTTGATTGTTTTGTAGCATTGATAGTTCATGGAGTGCATATCCTTATAACGTGTAATAGACTAATGATATGGTTCATTGTGAACGGACTGCACATGTTTCTTCGAGGGATATTGTTTTCAAACTTTGTTGTTTGTAACCTACTCCATAAGTTACGAGGTTAAATACTAGCTCTTGAAATTTTGGCTAACCAATTATATAGTTACACCCGAACAATTTTGAGGATTGAGAAAATGTATATAGTATGAAGAGTATGTTTGATAAGTCCACTTATGAATTTTGATTATAAGAAATCATGAGTTTGAATTGTAGGAGTATAGCCTATATTGAGGCTAAACAAACCTGAGGAAAAGGCAGAATTATAAAAAGTATATCGATAATTCAAAGTGCAGAATTACTATACTTTGAGTATTATTTGTATTCTTTATGTTGAGATTGACGATTAATGTTTTTGATGATGAAAGAAATTCAAACAGATTTCGATAAGGATCTTTCTTATTGGTATGTAAATCGAACATATATGATTCGGATGGTTTACTCAGTTTGAGTGTTTGAATGGGTACACATTTCTCGACGATTTCGAATTTTATGATATTCAAGTAAATTGGGAATATGTTGAGAATAAAAGGTATAGTGAGAGAATACATCCTAAGATGTTGACTAAGGTCGATGTAATGTCTTATCTTGCCATGCTGAATCGGCTAACATTGAGTTTCTAAGATGAAACGTATAACACCATGAAATTAAAGTGTTATGAGTTCAAAGAACCAAATTTTGAATTGATTAATGGAATCAAAGATGAGAATGGAGTTGCACAGTAAAAGTGTACTGTGTTGAAATTTGAAAGAACTAGATTCTGAAATAAATCAAGAGTGAAGTTGTTATATAAGTATGTTTTGGAGTTAATGATTTTATATGCCTAGTGTTAACTAGTGATGAAGAGATACTATATTGATAAAAAAATGGCATCTTTGAGGAGAACCCGAGATAGGTTCTTACATAAGGTGAGGGTAAAGGTATCACCTAATGTGACCATTATAGTTAAGATTTTTTATTTATAACTCCACATTGTTGGTAATGAAAAATGATTATATGTGTACCATCAAGTTTGTTAGAAGAGCAGATAGTGATTGATACATGAGATAATGAGAATGGGAGCAGATATCGCATTCTAGATTAGGAGTAAGACAGTATAAGATTGTTGTTAAGTGTCAAGGTGATTGACGATGGAAATGAAGACAATACAGTGGGTACTACAGTTATGATTATGAATTAGCAAGAAAACCAACCAATTTCATCAAAATCACAAAACCTCCGAAATTACTAAAAATACCATCGAAAACTGAAAACACTCACCTATAGATCAAAATGTGTTTTCATGCAATCTAATCCATCAAAATAGCTTAGAAAAAGCAAATGCTAGCCAAAGAAACAATTAATCGTCAAAGGAATCAAGGATTTAGGGCACTTACCACAAAATCTCCAAAAATACCCAATGGGTTTCTTTGAAAGAAAATGAAAAGGAAGAAAAGGGTTCTTTTGAATGAGAGAGGAGAGAGAGGTGTGAGAGAGAAAGGTGAAAAAAAAGGGGCTGCTGATGTCCAATACTTAAAAAAATTTGTAAGTATTGGGTTTTTTATATTTCATGTCCAAAATCCCAGAAAAACCTGAACATAACATTTTAAAGGCCCGATATCCCCCGAATGGGCCACAAAAATATTTTAAAATATAAAACATAAAAAATAAGCTTTAGTTAATTAATTAGGCTCAAGAAATAAAAAATAGGCTCAAAATGGGTTAATCGGCTCAAAGACTCACAGTCACTCAAAATGGACCCAGAACCAACCCAGTCAATATCCACTGACTCAAACCTAAACCACTCGATCTAGACCACTCGCTAAGAGACCTAGATGCACCCGTAGGCTTCATATGACTGTATCTACCTTACTAGTTAACTCTTGGGTCAAACAGTCTACCTCAGTCAAGCCGACTTGGTCAACTAGTCAAAGGCTCATAGCATACCAATCCGATCGCTCTCATTGTACAATCACGCTAACTAAACACTCGGCGGAATATGGTCCCATATCCTTCCCTTCTTATAAGAATTTCATCAGCGAAGTTCACTTACCATGTCCCTCAAACAACTGCGGGTACTGCCCTCTCTTAAACTGCTTGGTCTCCAAAGTCAGCTTTATAAATATATCATTGTGCCAAGACACTTGATCATAGGAACACTACGACGTCAAAGTTGTTTCATTGGTCTATACACAATCACAACTTGTAATGACCCCAAATCCAAACCAATTATTAATTGCTCCTATTAGGACCCTTACCGTTTTGAAACCCAAACAAGCCCGAACCAGGACCTATCTGAATCTCACAAGGCTTATCCATCTAGTTTTGATTTTAGCATGTTAATTTCTTTAAGATTTTAAAGTTAGGAGCATGATATTGGACAAATATTCTGGTATTATACAGAGTGAATAAAACATCAGCGGAAGTCTTTCAATTTAATCAATAAGTCCATAACACACAAGTCTCATAGGGATCCAAATAACCAACAAGTGAATCTCCAATATAATTCGGAAATAACAAACAAAGGAGGAAACTTGAAAAACCAGAAAATAGTCCAATCAAAGTTCATGTTATATGCGTAAGCAACCAAGGAGACAAGTATGCAAAATTGATGCGATATCACCCTGCTGTGCATCCCTGATTCTCACACACTGGTACCATGAACAACGAATATACATAAGCCTGAAAAATAGTGAAAACAACAGGATGAGATTACAACAATCTCAGTAGGGTCACAACATCATAAGATCTACAAAAATCTTAAACAAACATCACCCAAACAATATCAGATCATCCCTACTCATCTAAGGGTATCACACAATTCAAGAATTAACCAAAAGGGGTTAGGGCCAAAACTAAGGCTGAGGGTGGACTACAAATACTTTTGAAAATCAAAAGTACTTAGGAAGGAAAACTCATTAGGTTAGTGTCGGTAGTAGGAAAAAGAAAAGGCCATCCCCTTCCACCTGTGTTGTCCAAGACTTTGCTGCATAAAGTGTAAAAGGTTAACACATAAGCTAATCAGCAAGCTTATTCATCTTTCCAGCACACAAGACAAGGCAGCTAACAAGCACACAGGAGAAGGCATTTAGCCAGCACAAAGGACTAGGCATCTAGCCAGCATATAGGACTAGGTATCCAGTGCGTGCAAGCTGGGGATTGCCACCTATACGACTCCCTTACCAGTAAAAGCCTGTCCTCTCCCAAGGAGCATCAACATTTACCCCGAATGGCCATCGAAATAGGATCCTGACCACAGACAAGAACACACAAGCAAACACAAAGCACAATACCATAGCAAGGTATTCTGAATCATGTCAGAACACATTCAATATGTCCAAAGCACACAACACATGCAAATTAGGCACTCATAACCTAACTCAAGGGTTCGGTTTATCCTAAGTAATCAGATCTTAATCCGCAATTCATGCATACACCATATAATCAATTCATATGTAATATTATTAAAGGTATGCATCGAAAATGACCAACAAGCATCAAGGATCTCTGAAGAAACCGATGAGGCTAGATTATGCCTCTATTGTCTCTGAACAAGAAGCTATTCTTTTTCCTTTATTTAATAGATCCGAACCACCTATAGCATCATAAGACAAAGACAAAACCAAACTAAGCATGCATACTCAATAACTAAGTGAGTACCCTATTTCGTTACCAATTCCACTCACCAAACCTATCAGAAACCAGTGATCATATGCCGCAGGTGCCTCCCCCTTGGACGTGTGATGTGAGAGCCAAGAACTTAACAAGATTCAACCTGAGTTATCATCCCAATTAACTATAAATATTTTGGCACTAAGCATAGGACACAAGACAAATGCGATTTCATGCATACAAAGTGTAAAGTTTGAAATTTCATGTTAACATAGAAGGATTAGGTGTTTAAAACTTGTACAATCAAAAGAAACAAGATAAGAATCCAATAGGTTAATCAATTGATCAAAATAGACAACAATAGGGCAAGGGTAGGGCATACTGATTTCATGTATAGAGAAGATTCAAAGGATGAACTCATGATTTTCAAAATATGAATAGATGCTAAACAATCATAAAAATAAAAGGAACAATAACAAAAATCAATCAACGACAGAATCACACAATTTTGAAATGTAATCCCGCCGAATTGCGACCTAACTTATGACAAAGAAAAACTAATATCCAGATGAAAAATAAAATATTATTGGGAATAGGATGAAAATATCTTTCCAACAAGCTATTATTTTCAAGAATCCAACAAACGATGAAAGTGTTATACTATTTTGAAGTTCAAGCAGATTTTGACAATTCTTTCGAATTATGATTTAAATTTTTACAAAGAAAAACTAATACTCAGACAAAAATATAATATGGTTAGAAAGAGGATTGAAAGATCTTTCCAACAAGTTATTATTTGCAAGAATCCGCTAAAGTATGAGATAGTTATGCATGTTTGAAGTTCAACTAGATTTCGGCAGAAATAGGGAGGTATAGGGTTTTTGGTTGGACGAATTTTGTATATTTTCTGTGTGAGGTTTAAGTGTGGCCAGTTTCCTCTTTATCTAGAGTGGTTATAAGATTAATTTACCTACTTTGAAGATTATATTAAAATAATATAATTATCAGAATTAAATTCTATAATTATTTTTCCTGAAGTTCAGGGGTTTTATGGACATTCCTTACCAATTTCGGCTATCACACATCCTCTTCTCCAGGGAAAAAAATGGTCTTTTCTCCTGCATTTGCTTCTGAACTTCTAGTACTGAAAATTTGGGATCTCACATCCTCCCCTCAAAACAATTTCGTCCTTGAAATTTTAGCACAAGTACCTAAGCAAATAGATAAGGAAATTTTGCACGCATAGATTCCTCAGTCTCCCAAGACTGTTCCTCAATTTGGCCATTACGTAAAACAACTCACACCATAGGCATGATTTGACTATAAAGTTGTCGAACTAACTGATCTAGTATGGAAACTGGCTGTACGGGATAGGATAGGTCTTCAGCAACTTTGATTGGTGATTCTACAAGCATATGAGCAGGGGGGTCTCGCACATACTTTCTCAATATTGAAACATGAAACATGTTGTTAATTCTTTCCATATTTGGAGGTAAGGCAAGTCAGTATGCAATAGGGCCAATCCTCTCGATAATGTTATACGGACCAATGTAATGAGGTGCTAGCTTACCTTACTGCTGAAAACGAAGGAATCCTTTCCATGGGGCAACGTTCAAGAACACTTTGTCACCTACTGCAAATTCAAGCTCCCTTTGTCGATTATCGGCATAGTTTTTCTGCAGATCTTGAGCTGTTTTTAGCTGTTGTTGAATCAAATTCAATTGCTCTGTTGCTTGATAAATCAACTATAGATTGTCTTGACATCTCTTGCCTACTTCATTCTAGCAAATGGGAGTTCTGCAACGTCTCCCATATAGTGCTTCATAAGGTGCCATACCGATGCTTACATGAAAACTATTGTTGTAAGAAAATTCCGCCATTGGTAAGCATCAATCCAAACCGGTATGCTGGTCCAACACACTCGCTCGTAGCTTGTCTTCAAGTGTCTGAATCGTCCTTTCTGATTCACCATTGGTCTGAGGATGGAATGCTGTACTGAAATTCAATCTTGAGCCCAGTTCATTCTGGAATTTCTCCCAAAATCGTGATGTGAAATAAGGGTCACGATCTGAAATGATGGAAACGGGCACTCTATGCAATAGTTGCTTTTTCTCTGGTGTATCCGAACATGAACAGTCTCGTCCTAACCAAATCCTAACCTAATATTAATTTCTCCTATTAGGACCCTTACCATTTTGAAACCCAAACAAGCCCGAACCAGGACCTATTTGAATCTCACAAGGCTTATCCATCTAGTTTCGATTTTAGCATGTTAATTTCTTTAAGATTTTAAAGTTAGAAGCATGATATTGGACAAATATTCTGGTATCATACAGAGTGAATAATACATCAGTGGAAGTCTTTCAATTTAATCAATAAATCCATAACACACAAGTCTCATAGGGATCCAAATAACCAGTAAGTGAATCTCCAACATAATTCGGAAATAACAAACAAAGGAGGAAACTTGAAAAACCAGAAAATAGTCCAATCAATTTTCATGTTATATGCATAAGCAACCAAGGAGACAAGTATGCAAAATTGATGCGATATCACCCTGCTGTGCATCCCTGATTCTCATACACTGGTACCATGAACAACGAATATACATAAGCCTGAAAAATGGTGAAAACAACAGGATGAGATTACAACAATCTCAGTTGGTCACAACATTATAAGATCTACAGAAATCTTAAACAAACATCACCCAAACAATATCAGATCATCCCTACTCATCTAAGGGTATCACGCAATTCAAGAATCAACCAAAAGGGATTGAGGCCAAAATTAAGGCTGAGGATGGACTACAAACACTTCTGAGAATCAGAAGTACACAGGCAGGAAAACTCAACTGGTTATTCTCGGTAGTAAGAAAAATAAAAGGCCATCCCCTTCCACCTGTGTTGGCTGCACAAAGGGTAAAAGGTTAGCACACAAGCTATTCAACAAGCCTATTCATCTTGCCAGCACAAAGGACAATGTATCTTGCTAGCACACAGGACTAGGCACCTTAACTAGCACACAGGATTAGGGCATCTTGCCAGCACACAGGACAAGGAATCAAACCAACACAAAGAACTAGGCATCTAGCTAGCCACAAGAATAGGCATCCAAAGAATGCATGCTGGGGATTGCCACCCATACGACTCCCTTGCCAGTAATAGCCTCCCCTCTCCCAAGGAGCATCAGTGTTTATCTCGAATGGCCATCGGAACAGGATCCTGACATACAGACAAGCACACACAGTCAAGCATTAAGCACAATACCATAGCAAGGTATTATGAATCATGTCAAAACACATTCAATTTGTTCAAAGCACCCAACATATTCAAATTAGGCACTCATAACCTAACTCAAGAGTTCGGTATAGCCTAAATAATCAGATCCTAATCTGCAATTCATGCATATACCATATAATCAATTCGCATGCAATATTATTAAAGATATGCATTGAAAATAACCAACAAACAACAAGGATCTCTGAAGAAACCGATGAGGTTAGATTGTGCCTCTATTGTCTCTGAACAAGAAGCTATTCCTTTGCCTTTATTTAATAGATCCGAACCACCTATAGCATCATAAGACAAAGACAAAACCAAACTAAGCATGCATACTCAATATCAAGTAAGCACCCTATTTCCTGACTAATTTCACTCACCAAACCTAACAAAAACCAATGATCAGATACTGCAGGTGCCTTGCCCTTGGATGTGTGATGTGATAACCAAAAACTTAACAAGATTCAACATGAGTTATCATCCCAATTAACTATACAAATTTCGGCACTAAGCATAAGACACAAGACAAAAGCGATTTCATGCATACAAGGTGTAAGGGTTATGATTTCATGTTAATAAAGAAGGATTAGGTGTTTACAACTTGTACAATCAAAAGAAAGAAGATAAGAATCCAATAGGTTAATCAATTGATCAAGATAGGCAACAATAGGGCAAGGGTAGGACAGACTGATTTCATGTATAGAGAAGATTCAAAGGAAGAGATCATGATTTTACAATATGAATGGATGCTAAATAATCATACAAACAAGAGGAACAACAACAGAAATCAATCGAAGGCAGAATCACACAATTTTGAAACTTAATCCCGCCGAATTCTGACCTAACTTATGACAAAGAAAACCTAACTTCCAGATGAAAATACGAATATGGTTGGAAATAGGACAGAGAGAGCTTTCCAACAAGCTATTATTTTTAAGAATCTAACAAATGATGAAAGAGTTATGCTATTTTGAAGTTCAAGTAGATTTTGGCAATTCCGCCGAATTACGATTTAACTTTTGAAGTTCAAGTAGTCCAACAAGCTATTATGTACAAGAGTCCATCAATGTATGAGAGAGTTATGCTTGTTTAAAGTTCAAATAGATTTCGGCAGAAATAGGGAGGTGTAGGATTTTTGGTTGGACGAATTTTGGATATTTTCTATGTGAGGTTTAAGTATGCCTGGTGTCGTCTTTGTATAAGGTGGTTATGGGATTAATTTACCTACTTTAAAGATTAGATTAAAGTAAGATAATTATCAAATTAAATTTTATAACTATCCTCCCTTAATTTTAGGGATTTTATTTTTTAAAGTAATCATCAACCAATAAAGATTCAAATCAAAAGGAATTAATACCAGAAATAATTACTGGACATTCCTTAGAAATTTCGGCCATCACACATCCTCTTCTCCAGGAACAAAATGATCCTTTTACCTGCACTGGCTTCTGACTTCTAGGACTGAAGGGGTCTCACCCAACTGGTTGATTTGTGCAAGAAAAATCGTTGACTATCTCCACTAGTGGTGTCTCCAAAACATAAGAGGGATCCCTAATGTACTTCTTTAACACTGAAACGTGGAATATATTATGGATCCTCTACAAAGATGGTGGAAAATAGAGTTTGTATGCCACTAGTCCAATCCTCTTGATGATGGTGTATGCCACTGCCACTATTCGATCTTTACTTGTTGATATACGAGGCATCGGGCAACGAACTCAGAAATGTGGCGTTTCATGTTTGGCTACAAATACTACTCCTTGAAATCTCAGTACATCTTAGTGCTTCCGAGATGGATAACAAACTTCGAACTATGTGCCTCCGATAGAATAAGGTTACAAATATCAACATTTTGTAGAACACATACCCGGTTTTTGAAGACAAGCATTTCGTCATCTCGTATTCTAAAATCACGAATTATGGCATCAACACTATCAGAAAGTTGCTTTCAAATTTCAATTAGTTTTGGATCCTCTAATTACTGTGTAATGACCCCAAATCCTAACCGATTATTAATTGCTCCGATTAAGGCCATTACCGCCGTTAAACTCATACAAGCCCAAGAACCAGGACGTATCTGAATTCTGCAAGGCTTACTTATCAAATTCTCGATTTTTAGCATGTACATTCGTTATGTTGTTTAGTTATTGGGGCATGATATTGGACATGTATTCTGGTATCATACGGAGTGAATAAAATATCAGGGGAAGTCTTTAAATAAAATCAGTGAATCCACAACTCACAAGTCCCATAAGGATCCAAACATCCAGTAAGTTAATCCCCAAAATAAAACGAAAACAAGTAAAGGAGGAACCTTGAAAACCAGAAAAAATAGTCCAATCATAATTCATGTTATATGCGCAAGCAATCAAGGAACAGGTATGCTAATGTGATGCAATATCACCTCGCCGTGTAGCTTTGATCTCACATACTTGTACCACGGACAGTGGATGTACCTAAGCCTGAAAAATGGTGAATACAACAATATGAGATTACAAGAATCTCAGTAGGGTCACAACATCATAAGATCTACAAAAATCTTAAACACAAATCTCCCGAACAACATTAGATCATTCCTACACATCTATGGGTACCATGCAATTCAATAATCAATCAAAGGGATAGGGCCTAAACTAAGGCTGAAGGTGGACTGTAAACATTTCCAAAAATCAGAAGTACATAGGAAGGTAAAACTCATCAGATTGCTCTCGAAAACAGGAAAAAGAAATGCCGTCCCCTTCCACCTGTATTGTCCAAGGTTTACAGCACAAAGGATAAAAGGTTAGCACACAAGCTAATCAGTAAGCCTATTCATCCTGCCACACAAGGACAAGACATCCCAAGCCACACAAGGACAAGGGTATCCCAAACCACACAAGGATAAGGGCATCCTGCCACACAAGGACAAGACTTCTAGCCATACAAGGACTAGACATCCAATGCGCACATGCTGGGGTTCGCCACCCATACAACTCCCATACCACTAAGAGCCTCCCCTCTCCCAAGGAGCATCAGCGCTTACCCCGAATGGCCATCGGGATAGGATCCTGACACACAAACATGTACAAGCACACACAGGCAAGCACAAGCACAATACCATAACTGGGTATCCTCAATCATGTCAGAACACAATTTTATGCAATTCAGGCACTCAAAATCTAACTCAAGGGTTCGGTATGGCCTATAGGATTCATATCTCAATCCGCGATTCATGCACATATCATACAATAAATTCGCATGCAATAATAACAATGGCAGGTATAAAAAACAACAAATAAACAACAGGGATCTTTGGAGAAACCGAAGAGGCATATATTCTACCTCTCTTGTCTCAGAACAAGAAGTTATTCTTTTGCCCTTATTTAATAATTCCGAACCACCTATAGTATCACAAGGCAAAGACAAAACCAAACTAAGCATGCATTCTCAATAACCAAGTAAGTACCCTATTTCCTTACCAATTCCACTCACCAAACCTATCAGAAATCAATGGTGAGATCCCGCAGGTCCCTCCCCTTTGGATGTGTGATGTGATAGCCAAGAACTTAACAAGATTAAACCTGAATTACCACCCCAATTTAACTATGTATATTTTGGCACTAAACATAGGACACAAGATAATTTGTGATTTCATGTTTGCAAGGTGTAAGGTTGCAATTTCATGTTGATAAAGAAGGATTAAGTGTTTATAACTTATACAATCAAAAGAAACTAGAACGGAATCCAATAGGTTAATTAATTGATCAAGATAGGCAACAATAGGGGAAAGGTAGGGTATACTGATTTTATGTATAGAAAAGATTCAAAGGATGAATTCATGATTTTATAACATGAATAGATGCCAAAAAATCATACGAATAAGAGGAACAACAACATGAATTAATTGAGGACAGAATCACACAATCTTGAAACCTAATCCCGCTGAAATACGATTTAACTTTCGAGAAAGAAAAACTAACCTTCAGATGAAAAGAACCCAAGATGTTTGGAAAGAGGATTAAGAGATCTTTCCAAGAAGCCATTATTTGCAAGAATCCGACAAAGGACAAGAGAGTTATGTCATTTTGAATTTCAAGCAGATTTTGGCAATTCCGTCGAAATATGATTTAATTTTAGAAAAATAAAGCCTAACCTCCTGATGATAAAATAAGTTTAATGGAAAGAGGATGAAGAAAGATTTCCAACAAGCTATTATTTGCAAGAAACTGAGAAAGGATGAGAGAGTTATGCTATTTTGAAGTTTAAGAAAATTTTGGCAATTCCGTCGAAATACGATTTAACACTAGACAAAGAAAAACTAACCTCCACATAATAAAACAAAGATGATTGGAAAGATGATGAAGAGAGCTTTTCAACAAGCTATTATTTTCAAGAAATCTAGAAAGGATGAGAGAGTTATACTGATTTGAAGTTCCAGCGGATTTCGGCAGAAATTGGGAGGTGTAAGGTTTTTAAGTTTTACGAATTTTGTGTGTTTTCTGTATAAAATTTTTTTGTGGCTGGCTTCCTATTTATATAAGTGGTTATGGGATTAAAATCCCTATTTTAAAGACTTGATTAATGTAAGATAATTATCAGAATTAAATTCTATAATTATCCCCTTTAATTTTAGGGATTTTAATTTCTAAAGTAATTATCAACCTATAAAGAACTAGATTAAAGGGAATTAAAACCAAAATTAATTACTGAAAATTTCTTACCAATTTCAGCCATCACATATCCTTTTCTCCAAAAAAAAAATGATCTTTTCACCTACACTGACTTCTGGACTTCTAGGACTCAAAATTGGGAGTCTTACAAGAAGATCCATAATTGGCTGAGATTCTGAAGCAACTATCTGGTGGTGTTGATGCCATAACTTGTTATTTCAGAATATGAAATGATGGAATTTTTGTCTTCAGAAACTGGGTATGTGTTCCACAAGATGTTGATATTTGTAATCTTATTTTGTCCGAGATGTATAATTCGAAGTTCGCTATCCATCCTGGAAATACTAAGATGTACCAAGATTTAAAGGATTAGTATTGGTGGCCGAACATGAAATGCCACATTGCTGAGTTCATTGCCCAATGCCTCATATGCCAAGAAGTAAATATCGAGCATCAAAGACCCATTGGTTTACTACAGTCACTTCCGAGTCCAGAATGGATGTGGGAGCATGTCATAATGAAATTTATGATTGGTTTGCCTAGATCGCAGAAAGGATACGATGCCATTTGGGTAATCATGGATCAATTGATGAAATCTGCATACTTCCTTCCTATACGTGTGACAGACACACCCGAGAGATTGGCTATTTGTTACTTGGATGAGATTGTTCGATTAAATGGAGTGCTCATTTCCATCATTTCAGATCGTGACTCTCATTTCATATCACGATTTTGGGAGAAATTCTAAAATGTGATGGGTTCGAGATTAAATTTCAGTACAACGTTTCATCCCCAAATCGATGATCAATCTGAGTGGATGATTCAGACACTCGAACACATGCTGTGTGCGAGTGTATTGGACAAGCGTACTGGTTGGGAGTGAAACCTACCATTGGCATATTTTTCTTACAACAATAGTTTTCATGTAAGCATCGGTATGGCACCTTATGAAGCACTATATGGGAGACGTTGAAGAACTCCCATTTTCTGGAATGAAGTGAGCGAGAAACGCCTAGACGATCCAGAACTGATTGATCAAGCAACAGAGTAGTTAAACTTGATTTAAAAATGGCTAAAGACAACACAGGATCGGTAGAAAAACTACGCCGATAATCAACAGAGGGAGCTGGAATTTGCGGTGGGTGACAAAATATTTTTAAAGGTTGCACCATGGAAAGGTGTCCTTCATTTTCAGCAGTGAGGTAAGCTAGTTCCACGTTACATTGGTTCGTATGACCTTATCATGAGGATCGGCTCTGTTGCATACCGACTTGCCTTATCTCCGAATATAGAAAAAATACACAATGTGTTTCATGTATCAATGTTGAGAAAATATGTGCGAGAGTCTGCTCATGTGCTCGAAGAACCACTAGTTGAAGTTGCTGAAGACCTATCCTATCTTGTACAGCTAGTTGCCATACTAGATCGGTCAGTTTGTCAGTTTCGTAGTAGAAGCATGCCTATGGTATGAACTGTTTGGCATAATGTCCAAGTTAAGGAATAGTCTTGGGTGACTGAGAAATCTATGTGTGCAAAATTTCCTTACCTATTTGTTTAGGTACTTGTGTTGAAATTTGAAGGACGGAATTCTTATAAGGAGGGAAGGATGTGAGATCCCGAATTTTGACTCCTAAAAGTCCAGAAGTTAATGCAAGTGAAATGACCATTTTATCCCTGAAAAAATAGATGTGTGATGAATGAAAATGGTATGGAATGTCTAGTAATCATTTCTGGCTTCATTTCTTTTTGATTTGGTTCCTTATTGATTCAAAATTACCATAGGAGATAAAATCTCAAAAATTAAGGAAAGATAATTTCAGAATGCAATTCTGATAATCATCTTACTTTAATTTAGCCTTTAAAGTAGGGAAACTAATTCCATAACTACCCTATATAAAGAGGTAGCCAGCCACACTTAGATTTTACCCCAAAAATACACAAAATTCATCAAACATCAAACCTTACAGCTCCTTATTGCTGCTGAAACTTCTTGAATTTCAAACTAGCATAACTCTCTCATCCTTTGTCAAATTTCTACATATAATAGTTTGTTGGAAAGATCTTTAGATCCTCTATCTGGATACTTTAGTTCGGTCATCAGGAGGTTAGCTCTTCATTGTCGAAATTTAAATTATAATTCGTCTATTTTGGTACTAAAATTGTGTGATTCTTCCCTCAATTGATTTTTGTTGTTGTTCCTCTTGTTTGTATGATTGTTTGGCAACCATTCATGTTGTAAAATCATGAATTCATCCTTTGAATCTTCCCTATACAAAAAATTGGTATGCTCTACCCTTGCCATATTATTGTCGATTTCGATCAATTGATTAACCTACTGGTTTCTGATCTTGTTCTTTTTGATTGTATGTGTTATAGACACCTAATTCTTCCTTCTTAACATGAAATCGCAATCCTTATAGTTTGTTAACATGAAATCGTAACTTTCCCTATTCTTAGTGTTGAAAGTTGTATGTTGATTAAAAGGGTAATTTAGGTTGTTTCTTGTTAAGTTCTTGGCTATCACATCACACATCCAAGGAGGAGGCACCTACGACATTTGATCACTGGTTTCTAATAGGTATGGTGAGTGGAATTGGTAAGGAAATAGGGTATTTACTTGGTTATTGAGTATGCATGTTTAGTTTGGTTTTGTCTTTGCCTTATGATGTTATAGGTGGTTCAGATCCTTTGAATAAAGGAAAAGGAATAGCTTCTTGTTGAGAGACAAGAGATGCAGGATCTATGCCTCATCTGTTTCTCTAGAGATCCTTGTTGTTGGTTGTTATTTTCTATGCATGTCTTTGTATTGTTGTGTGCGCATATGTGAGGTAGTGTATGCATGAGTTGTGGATTGATTTGAGGCTTATTTAGGCAATGTCGAACCTTTGAGATAGGTTATGTGTGCTTAATTTATATGTGTTATGTGCATTGAACATGCTGATTGTGTTCTGACATGATGGAGGATACCCTGTGTGCTTATACATGTTTGTGTCTCAGGATGTGTTTCTGCTGGCCATTTGGGATAAGCGCTGATGCTCCTTGGGAGAAGGGAGGTTCTTGCTGGTATATGAGTTGTATAGGTGGCAATCCCCAGCAAGAACTCGATGGATGCCTAGTTCTCTGTGCTAGCTAAATGTCTTGTCCTGTGTGCTGGCAGGATGCCCTTATCCTTGTGTGATTTGGATGTCCTATTCCTGTGTGCTGGTTAGAATGCCTAGTCCTCTGTGCTGGCTAGATGCCTTGTCCTGTGTGCTGGCAAGATGAAGAGGCTTGCTGATTAGCCTGTGTGCTAACCTTTTACCCTTTATACAACGAACCCTTGGACAACACAGGTGGAAGGGGATTCCCTTTTCTGTTGGTGATATTAATTGATGATTTACTTTCCTGTGTACTTCTGATTTTTTGGAAGTGTTTATAGTCCACCCTCAGCCTTAGCTTTCGGTCCTATCCCTTTTTGGTTGAATGATGATTGCATAATACCTTTTAGTTGTATAGGCTGATCTAATGTTGTTTGGAAGATATTTGTTTAAGATTTCTATAGATCTTATGATGTTATGACCCTACTGAGATTCTTGTAATCTCATCCTTTTGTTTCCACCATTTTTCAGGCATAGGTACATTCTCTATTCGTGGTATCAGTCTGTGAGATCAAGGCTTCACGGCGGGATGATATTGCATCACGTTTGCATTATTGTTTCCTCGGTTGCTTGCGCATATAACATGAACTTTGATTGGACTATTTTCTGGTTCATTGAGTCCCTCCTTTGCTTGTTTGTTTCTGGATTATGTTGGAGGTTTACTTGTTGGGGTTTTAGATCCCAATGGGATTTTTGTGTTGTGGTTCAAATAATTCAATTTAAAGACTTCTGCTGATATTTTATTCACTCCGTATGATACTTGAATTCTTGTCCAATACCATGCTCCAATTGTTATAAGTACAAAGAATGAACTTGCTAAAATCAGAAACTGGATGGGTTACCCTTGTGAGATTTTAATAGGTCCTGGTTTTGGGCTTGTTTGGATTTCACAGCAGTAAGGGTTCTTATAGGAGCAATATAAGAATAGGTTAGGATTCGGGGTCCTTACAGAGAAGTTCTCCACAAACTGCCTATAGTAACCTACCAAAACCAAGGAAGCTATGGATCTCTATAACATTTTTGGGGCAGCACCCAAGATACAACCACCTCTATCTTCTTGGCGTCCACTACCACTCCTCTAGCTGATATCATGTGCCCCAAGAAGCCAAATTCTGTCACATAAAATTCGCACTTAGAAAACTTGGCATACAACTGTCGGGCTCTAAGTTTGTCCAAAATTATCCTCAAATGCACTGTATGGTCCTCCTCCGATCTCGAATAGATCAAGATGTCATCTATAAAGACAATGACAAACCAATCCAAGTACTCCAGGAATACTTTATTTATAAGATCCATGAAAACTATTGGGGCATTGGTCAACCCGAATGCCATAACCAAAAACTTGAAATGGCCATAACGTGACCAGAACGCTGTCTTCGAGATGTCTTTCTCCCGTATTCTCAATTTTTGGTATCCTGATCTCAAGTCAATCTTTGAGAATACTGATGCACCTTAAAGCTGATGAAAAAAATCATCAATCTATAGCAGTGGATACTAGTTCTTCATTATGGCGCGATTCAGCTGCCCATAGTTGATGTACAAACGGAGTGTGCCATCTTTCTTCTTCATGAACAAAACTGATGCACCCCAAGTAGATACATTGGGTCTAATAAATCCTCTGTCTACCAAATTCTTAAGTTGGGTTTTCAACTCTTTCAACTATGTTGGTGCCATCTGGTATGGTATGATGGAAATAGGAGCTATGCCTTGCAATAACTCAATATCAAACTCAATCTCTCTCTCCGGTGGCAAACCTATCACCTTATCTGAGTACTCCCTAACCACCGGTAGATTGCTCAACTTCAGGGACTCAACAGTAACATCCCTTACATGTGACAAGAAGGCTGTACAACCCTTACTGATCATCTGACTGACATTTAACCAAGAAATCACACATAAGGGTGTCACTCATCTGTCACTCTCAAAGCAAAATTTTGTGCCATCAGCCAAACTGAACCATACCCTTTTTGTGAAATAGTCCATCTGTGCTCTATATCTGGCCAAATAATCCATACCAAGAATAACATCCAATTCTTTAATGTCCAATGGAATCAGATCTGCCTCATTCTCCCATCCTTAGAACATAACCCAAATAAACACTGTTGCAAGCCAATTGCTCACCTAACGGGGTTAAAACCTCAATGGGTGAATCTAGAGCTGACAACTCTCTATCAGCCCTCCTAGGTACTCTAGGACAAACATTAGACCTATTTTCTCTAGGGTCTAACAGGACTCTAGCATAAGAAGAGAAAACAGTAATAGTGCTTGTCACGACGCCAAATTGGCTATTGCCTCCGCATTAGCTAAGGTAAAAAGACGTGTCTGCTGCCCGTTCTGCTGTAACTACTACTGCTGCTGACCTATAGTTTGACTACTAGAAGGACTACCTATCTGAGTCCTTTGAGGTAGTCTAGTAGAACCTATGAACCAATATGATTGATCCCTGACTTTTGAGCTGATGGAAGTGCTAATAGTCTATATTGCGAAGCACCCAATTAGGCTGCTCTAACTCGAGGGCACTCTCTAGCCATGTAACTGAAGTGATCACACTTAAAAAATCAAGGTGGCTACGGGCAAGAACTGTGGGTGGAATTTCCTACTTTTCCCACACCAAGGTGACCAAGATGCCCTCCTCACACTCTAAAACGATCAGGTAGGCTATGAGTGTTTAGTAACTGAAGTGGTCCCCTCAGACCTCGTCTGCCAGAAGGGTATGGATCGATTGTCCTAACCTTGAAATTCTGTTTGAACCTCGAACTACATTTAATAAGACCTTTGCTAGCTGAAATGTCCTTGCGTTTCTGGTTCTGACGTTGTTTTCTCTGAAGGATCTCCTCAGCCTTCACTGCATCCAGCACTAGCTCCTTGAAATCATTACTCGTTTTCAATCTGAAAATGCCACGGACATCGTAGTTGAGCTCATGCTCAAACTTGATAGCCATCATGATGCTCGTCTTATCCATCTCAGGTATAAAATGGGCTAGTGCCCACAACTTTGTCTTATACTCAGAAACTGTCTTGTTTCTCTAGTGGAGATAGTGAAACTCAGATCTCTTCTGATCCCAAATATCATGGGTGTAGTACCTGCAGCCAAACTCCCTCTCAAAGTCCTCCCAAGTGGTCTGGCCTGGATATCACTCTCTCACCAGAGTCCACCAACGAGCTGCATCCTTGTAAGGATCCAAAGCTAACCTATTAGGACCCTTACCGCCGTGAAACCCAAACAATCCCAACCTACGATCTATCTGAATCTCACAAGGCTCTAATCATCCTAAACTATTTTATTAGATGTTTTTATTATGCTTTTTAAAGGTTGGAGCATGATAATAATGGACAAATATTTTAGTAACATACGAAGTGAATTAGAACATCAGCAAAAGTCTTTAAAATTAACCAAAAGTACCACAACACATAAGTCCCATAAGGATCTCAAATTCCAGCAAATAATCCTCCATTAAATATAAGAAACAATATTGAAAAGGAGGGATTCAAAGAACCAGAAAGTAGTCCAATCAAACTTCATGTTATATGCACAAGCAATCAAGGGAGAAGGTATGCAAATGTCATGCAATATCGTCCCGCCATACAGCCTTGATCTCACACAATGTTACCATGAACAGATGATGTACCTAAGCCTAAAAAGGTTAATACATTAGGGCGAGATTACAAGAATCTCTGTAGGGTCACAACATCATAAGATCTATAGAAATCTAAACAAATATGCCCCAAACAACATCAGATCCACCTACACAACTAAAGGGATATCATACAATCATCAAACCATCATAATAGGGATAGGGCCGAAAGTCATAGGCTGAGGGTGGATTGCAAACACTTCTGAAAACAGAAGTACACAGGCAGGTAATTCATCATTCAATCTCTTCAATAAAATGGCCATCCCCTTACACTTGTGTTGTCTAAGGCTTTGCTGCAGAAACGGTAAATGGTTAGCACACAATCTAATCAGCAAGCCTATTCATCTTGCCAACATATAGAACAAGGTATCCAAGCCACACAAGGAAAAGACATCCAAATCACTAAAGGATAAGGGCATCCAAATCACACAAGGATAAAGGCATCGTGCTAGCACACAGGATAAGGCATCTAGCCGCACAAGGACTAGGCATCTAGCAAGCTCTTGCTAAGGATTGTCACCCATATGACTCCCATACCAGTAAGAACCTCTCCTCTCCTCTGGAGCATCGGCGCTTACCCTAAACGACCACGGGAACAGAATCCTGACACACATTCATGTATAAGCACACACAAGAAACTACAAGGCATCACACCACAATAGGGCATCCTCAATCATATCACAACACATTCAGCATGTTTAAAACACACAACACATGCAAATTAGGCACACACAACCTATCTTAAAGGTTCGAAATTGCCTAGGTGATCCACAAGTCAATCTTCAACTCATGCATATAATAAATAATGCATGCGCATACACATTAGAAAAAAAAATACTGAATACATCAATCAAACAACAAGAACCTTTGGAGAAACTAATGAGGTATAGATCTGACTTTTCTTGTCTCTGAACAAGTAACTAATCCTTTGTCTTTATTAAGAGGATGCGAACCACCTATATAATCATAAGGAAAAGACAAAACCATACTAACCATGCAACCAAGTAAACATCCAATTTCATTACCAATTCCACTCATCAAACCTATCAGAAACCAGTGATCATAAGTTACTGAGACCTCCCCCTTGGATGTGTGATGTGATAGCCAAGAACACAACAAGAATAAATTTGATTTACCATCTCAATTAACCATGTAAATTTCAGCACTAAGATAGGGCAATAGGGTAAATTGTGATTTCATGCATAAGGGATTTAGAGGTTGCAATTTCATGATAACAAGGAAGAATTAGGTTTTAATTACACATACAATTAAACGGAACAAGATCAAAAACCAACAAACAAGTTAATTTGTAAAAATCAGCAACAATAGGGAAAGGGTATAGGGCATGTCAATTTTATACATAGGGAAGATTCAAAGGATGAATTCATGATATTACAACATGAATAGGTGCCAAACAAGCATATGAACAAAAGGAACAATAACAGAAACCAATTGAACAATAAATCAAAGAATTTCTGCACCAAACCTTAGGTATTCGCGATAAGAAAAAATACAATAGAAATCTAACATTCTAATGATGAAACCAAGATAGCAAGATAAAGGATGGAAAGAGGTTTCCAACAAGTTATTATTTGTAGAAATTTGATGTAGGATGAAAGAATTCAGCTAGAATAAGTGTTTGGTGAATTTCGGCAGCAAGGGTAAGGAGTAGGGTTATCACTTGATAAGTTTGTGTATTTTTAGCATGGTTATTAAGTGTTGTTGATTACTCTTTTTATAGGGTATAATGAGCTAATTTTTCTACTTTTAAGGTTAGATATAAGGAGATAATCATTAGGATTTAATTTTGGAATTTTCTATTAAGAATAGATAATTTATCATTAATACTAGAAATTAAATAAAGAAGAAATAAAATCAGAAATGGACACTAAACCTTTAATACCATTTTCGGTTACCACGCATCTATTTTTTCAGGAAAAAAATGGTTATTTCAGCTGTACTGGCTTTTGGACTTTTAGGACACAAAAATCGAGGTCTCACATCCTCCCCTCCTTATAAAAATTTCGTCCTAGAAATTTCAGCACAAGTACCAAAGGAAACAGGTAAGGAAATTCGCAAACATGGATTTCTTAGACTTCCAAGACTATTCCTCAACTTGGCCATTATGCCAAACAACTCGTACCATATGCACGTTTTGACTGTGAAGCTGACGAACTAATTGATCAAGTATAGCAACTAGCTGTACGGGGTAGGATAGGTCTTCAGCAACCTCAACTGGTGGTTCTTCAAGCATATGAGCAGGGCCTCACACATACTTTCTCAACATCGAAACTTGAAACACATTTTGAATTTTTTTCATGTTTGGACGCAATGCAAGTCGGTACGTAACAGGGCCAATTCTTTCAACAATATCGTACAGACCAATGTAACGAGGTGGTAGCTTACCTAAGCTGAAAACGAAGGACTTCTACATGGTGAATTTCACAAACATGTTGTCACCTATCGCAAATTCCAGCTCCCTTCGTTGATTATCAACATAATTTTTTCTGTTAATCTTGCATTGTCCTTAGCCTTTGTCCAATCAGATTCAACGACTCCGTTGCCTGATCAATTAGTCCCAAATTATCTAGGTGTCTCTCGCCTACTTTATTCCATCAAATAGGAGCTCTGCAATGTCTCCTATAAAATGCTTCATAAGGAGCCATTCCAATGCTTACATGGAAACTATTATTGTAAGCGAATTCTGCCAAATGTAAAAATCTATCCCAACTGGTATTTTGGTCCATCACGAACATAGAAAACATATTTTCAAGTGTCTAAATCATTCTTTCAGATTGACTATCGATCTAGGGATGAAACGTTATACTGAATTCCAGTCTCGAACCCAGTGCATTCTGGAATTTCTCCCAAAATCATGAAGTAAATCAGGGGTCAATATCTGAAACAATGGAAACTATCACTCCATGTAGACGAATAATCTCGTCCAAATAATGAAGAACCAATTTCTCAGGGGTGTCTATTACACAAGCAGGAAGGAAGTGTGCAGACTTCGTCAATTGATCCACAATCACCCAAATGACATCGAATCCACACTGAGATCTAGGCAAACCAGTCACAAAGTCGATCATGACATGTTCCCATTCTGGAATCAGAAGTGACTGAAGTAAACCGGCGGGTTTTTGATGCTCAATTTTCATTTGTTGACATACAAGGCATCGAGCAACGAACTCGGCAATGTGGCACTTCATGTTCGACCACCAATACTGTTCTTTCAAATCTCGATACATCTTGGAACTGCTAGGATGAATAGCAAACTTCGAACTATTTGCCTCTGAAAAAATCAGATTACGAATATCAACATCTTGTGGCACACATACTCAGTTTCTGAAGACAAGAATTCCATCATTTCGCACTCTGAAATCACAAACTATGGCATGAATACCATTAGATACTTGTTGCTGAATTTCAGCCATTCTTGGATCTTCAGATTGCTGATTTCCGATTTCCTACAACAAAGTAGGCTTGAATTCAATTTGATCCAACAATAAACAAGAAAAATCATGCTAAGATGCACACACACAGCTCTCAAATCCAGCAACATTAGCATGTATTGCGCACGCATATAAGCTAAAACAGATGGAGAAGAAGAATAGGTCTTCCAGTTTAAGGCATCAGCAACAACATTTTTTTTTTCAGATTGATATTCGTTGATCAAATCATAATTTTTAATCAGCTTCACTCATCTCATTGTATCATATTCAATTCATTGTGCGTAAGGAGATAATTCAAGCTATTGTGTGTGGTGAAGATTCTGCAAGTCTCGCTGTACATATAGTGGTGCCATATCTTTAATGTAAACACCATGGCTGAAATCCCTAAATCATTCATTGGATAGTTGCTTTTGTACAGATGCAACTGTCGGGAAGAATAGGCAACGACTTTCCCATCTTACATCAACACGCATCCAACCTCGGATTTCGATGCATTGTTGTAAACCACATACTCCTTTCCACCGATTGGTAAGGTAAGAATAGGTATAGAAACTAATTGGTTCTTTAATTCTTTGAAGCTTCGTTGGCATTTCTCGTTCCACACAAATAGCTCTTCTTTGTGTGTCAATTTCGTCAATGGTCCAGAAAGCAATGAAAAATTTTCCACAAAGCGATGGTAGTATTCGACTAAACCAAGGAAACTGCAACCTTTAAACCCAGTCCGCGGAGGTTCCCAAGCAACAATAGCTTCAATCTTTTTTTGGATCAACAAGAACTCTATAGGCGGAAACAACATGGCCAATGAAACTGACTTCGCGTAACTAAAATTTGCATTTGGAGTATTCCGGGAACAGGTGTTGATCCCTCAAAATTTTCAGCACGATCCGCAAGTGCTGAGCATGTTCCTCCTCCGATTTTGAGTAAATCAGAATATCGTCATTGAAGACTATCATAAATATGTCCAGAAAATCTCGGAATACTCGATTCATCAGGTCCATGAACACTGTCGGTGCATTGGTCAAACCGAATGGTATAACCATGAATTTGTAGTGGCCGTATCACGATCTAAATGCAGTCTTTGGAATATCAGCTTCACAAACACGCAGCTGATGGTATCCTGATCTGAGATTGATTTTGGAGAACATGGCTGCACCTTAGAGCTGGTCAAAACAAGTTATCGATGCAAAGTAGAGGATACTTATGCTTCACAGTTACACTATTCAGCTTCCGATGGTCGATACACAATAGTAGTGAACCATCATTCTTCTTCTTGAACAAGACAGGTGCTCCCCAAGGTGACACACTGGGTCAGATGAAACCATGATCCAACAAATCTTCCAATTGCGTCTTCAATTCCTGCATTTCCGTAGGAGCCATACGATAAGGAGGAATGAAAATCAGATTCGTACTTGGTACTAGTTCAATGCCAAATTCCATTTCTCTTGCTAGTGGAAAACCGGTTATGTCTTTTGAAAACACGTCCGGAAATTCATGAACCATTTAAACAAAATCTAGATTTGAGGACTCTTTGGACATGTCATGTACATGCACGAGGTATGCAGTACATCCTTTGCTGATTAAGTGCTTTGCATCGAGATATGAAATCATGCAAGTTGGAACAACTCACCCATCGCCATCAAAACAATACTCGAAACCATCTGGAAGAGTGAACCACACATGCTTGATGAAACACTCCATTCGGGTTTGATATTTGGCCAGAAAATCCATGCCTAGGATCACTTCTAGCTATTGGATGTCCAATGGAATCAGATCCACTTCAACTATACTCGAACCCATACTTATAGCACAGCCGATGTAGACTAGATCATAAATCAATTTCTTTTGCAAAGGAGCCAAAACCACAATAGGATGGGACAGGGGAGATAGAGGTCGATCTCAACTAAATGTTATCCTTGGACTAAAAAATAATCTATTCTCTCTTGGATCTAATAGCCCTTTAGCATTTTGAGAAAGGACTAAAATAGTACCTATCACCACATCTGGGCTTGCTTCGGCTTCAGTTAGTGTCAATAACCTCGTAGATCTGGGCTGTATCTCACTTGTAGATCTGCTTGGTGGATCTCCAGGTGGGCGTGCTGGTGGTTTAGTGGGATTGGTATACCCACCTCGGCTTGCATTCGGTGCGCATGTGATATATCTCAATTTTGGATACTCCCTTTGAATATAGCTCATTTTGCTATAGTTGTAGGATCGACGAGGCTGCGAACTCCATCTAGATCCATTGGGATTAGAACCAGAAAAATTTTTCCTACAGTTACCTCTATTGCCATTATTCTTTGGAGAGTATGACCTCAAAGGATAAGGTCCCATGCGCCGGTTGAACTTGGAATCACACATAGATGATCCGCTATTATTTTCTGTAGGAGGCTTCTTGCTTAACATAATTTTCTCGGTTTCAGTGACAGCAACGATTAATTCTTGCAAATTTTGCACCGGTTTCATGCTCGCAATGGTTTTGAGTTTGGTACTGAGCCCATCTTAGAATCATCTTGCAGGCTGATAAGGTGAACGATCTTCCTCAGGTACAAATCGAGACAACTCCCTCATTTCCTTCTCGTATTCCAGCACTGAATGGGTGCCTTGTTCAAGCTTGTCAAAAGCTTGTTGTTTCTCGCTTTTGTGGAATCTTGTGTAGAACTTTTCGTTGAATTCATGCCGAAATTCTTCCCATGAAGGAGAACGATCCCTGAAGTGCAAACTCACGGCTGTCTTCCACGTAAGGGTTTCTCCTTGAAGTAGGAAAGTGGCAATGGAAATCTTGTCATCACAGACACTCGACATAGGGTGTCGATCCATTCAAGAGCCTCAATGACACCTACTGAACTGCTGAAATCTTTGCATCTCAGCTGATGAGCTTCCTTCAGTATCTTGGTAATGACAGCTAGAATTCTATCGGCTTCTTTAGAATGAGCCAACTGAATAGGTTCAAGTGGAGGAATAGGATTTTCCATAGGTGGTGCGGGTGTAGGGGAATTCTAGAATTGGGTTTCCATTCTTTGCTGGTCCGCAACAATCCCTTGCAATATTTTCAGTATTTGTGCCACTACGAGATCAATGGTTAATCCAGCTGGTGCTTCAAGTTGGTTTTTAGGATTAACTTGCCCTCCTTATTCATTTTGTGCATTCAGTTCATTCTGATCAACGAGTTGCTATTCGGCTTAGGCTTCATACCTACCCTGACAATCTCTTGGTCTATTCTTCCTTGCCATACTATACAAGCACACAGAGTCACTAAATACACAATCCAATTGCAGAACTAAGGAAATGAAGTGGTACCTGGTGGAGAGGTGTACACCGAACGATATGTATGTGCTAAAAAATAAAGCATGCATATGCACACAAGTATACACAATTCTTGGAAATACACATAGAAACACTCCTGGAAATGCATGTATACAAACCCAAAACACACTCGACAATCATACAAATTAACCATATGCATTTGATGTGAGACCTCGAATTTTGAGTCCTAGAAGTCCATAAGCCAGTGCAGGTGAAAGACCATTTTTTCCCTAAAGAAAAAGATGTGTGATGGCCGTAATCAGTAAGGAATGTTTGGTAATTATTTCTGGAATTAGTTCCCTTTAATTTGGTTCTTAATTTGTTGAGAATCACCTTAGGAATTAAAATCCCTAAAATTAAAAGGAGATAGTTACAGAATTTAAATCTGGTAGTTATTTTACTTTAATAAAGCCTTTAAAGTAGAAATATTAATTCCATACCCATCTATTATAAATAGGAAGCCAACTCCACAAAAATCATTCATAGAAAACACACAAAACTCGTATAGCCTAAAACCCTTACACCTCCCTATATCTGCCAAAATTCATTGAAAATTTAAACCAGCATAACTCTCTCATCGTTTTTCGGGTTCCTGAAAATAATAGCTTGTTGAAAAGCTCTCTTCATCCTCTTTCCAACCATCTTTGGTTTTGTTTCATGAGGTTAGTATTTCTTTCTTGTAAGATAAGTCAAAACTCGGCAGAACTGCCAAAATCTTCTTGAACATCAATATAGCATAACTCTTTCATTGTTTGTCGTATTCCTGCAAATGATAGTTTTTTGGAAAGCTCTCTTTATATTATTTCCAACTATATTTGTTTCTTTGTTTGAAAATTCGTAATTCTTTGTCAAAAGAAAAGTCAAAACTCGACTAAACTGCTAAAATCTTCTAAAATTGCAATGTAGCATAACTCTTTCATTGTTTGTTGGATTCCTGCAAATAATAGCTTGTTGGAAAGATCTATTCATCCTCTTTCTAACCATATCTGTTTTATTGTTTGGAAATTCACATTTATTTATCAAAAGATAAGTTGAAAATCGGCAGCGGAATTAGATTTTAAGATTTATATAATTCTGCCTTTGATTGGTCTCTAATGTTATTGCCCATATTCATATGATTATTTAGAATCCATTCATAGTGAAAAATTATGATTTCATCCTTTGAAAGAATGAAGTCGAAAATTGTCTTGTGTCTCACTCTTAGTTCCGAACTTTGCATTGCTAATTGGGATGGTAAATCAAGTTGAATCATTAAGTTTCTGGCTATCACATCACATATCCAAGGGGGAGGCGCCTGCGGCATCTGATCACTGGTTTCTGATAGGTTTTGTGAGTGAAATTGGTAAGGAAATAAGGTATTTACTTGGTTATTGCGTATGCACGCTTATTTTTTTTTTTTTTATCTTTGCCTAATGATGACTTAGGTGGTTCGGAAGTATCTAGTAAGGGTAAAGGAATAGCTCCTTGTTTAGAGACAAGAGAGGTAGGAACTATGCCTCATCAGTTTCTTCAGAGACCTCGTTGTTTGCTTAATTGATTTTGGTACCTATGATTGTGAAACTGTATTCGCATTCATATTAAATAATGCATGCTTGAGTTGTGGATTGAATTGAGGAAATTCTAGGCTATACCGAATCCCTTAAGGTAGGTTAAGAGTGCCTAGCTTGCATGTGTGATGTGTATTGAACATGCTGAATGTGATTTGACAGAATTAAGAATACCCAATTGTGGTTTTGTGCTTTGTGCTTGCCTGTGTGTGCTTGTACGTGTTTGTGTGTTAGGATCCTTTTTCGATAGCCATTTGGGGTAAGCATTGATGCTCCTAGTGAGAGGGAAGGTTCTTACTGGTATGAGAGTTTTATGGGTGGAAAATCCCAGGAAGAGCTCGCTGGATGTCTGGTCATTGTGTGGCCAGAAGCCCTGTCCTTGTGTGGCAGGAACCCCTTATCCTTGTGTGGTTTGGGAAGCCCTTATCCTTGTGTGGTTTGGGATGCCCTTGTCCTTGTGTGGTTTGGGATGCCCTTGTCCTTGTGTGGTTTGGGATGCCCTTGTCCTTGTGTGGCTTGGGATGTTTTGTCCTTGTGTGGCAAGATGAATAAGCTTGCTGATTAGCTTGTGTGTTAACCAATTACCTTTTGTGCAGTAAGCCTTGGACAACATAGGTGGAAGGGGATGTCCTTTTCTTCTTCATTGCCGAGAACAATCTGATGAGTTCTGCCTACCTGTGTACTTCTGATACTTTTCGAATGGAAATATAACTCTCTCATCGTTTGTCGGATCCCTACAAATAATAGCTTGTTGGAAATATATTTTCATGCTCTTTCCAACCATATATTTTTTCTTATTTGTACGTAAATATTTTCTTGTCTAAGGTTAAGTCGAAAATCGGCAACGGAATTAGGTTTTTTTTTTATATTTTTACAGTTTTTGTCTTCAGTTGATTTCTGTTGTTATGATTGTTTAACATCTATTCATGATGTATGATCATGAATTTCTTTCTTTTAAACTTCTTTATGATTAAAGTCAAAATTGTCTTATGCCCTACTTTTAGCGACGAAATTTGCATAGTTGATTGGAATGGTAATTCAAGTTGAATGTTGTTAAGTTCCTAGCTATCACATCACACATCCAAGGGGGAGGCACCTGCAACATCTGAGTACTGGTTTCTGATAGGTTTGGTGAGTGGAATTGGTAAGGAAATAGGGTATTCAATTGATTATTGAATATGCATGCTTAGTTTGTTTTCGTCTTTGCCTGGTGATAATATAGGTGGTTCGAAATTACCTAATAAAGACAAAGAAGTAGCTTCTTGTTCAGAGACAAGAGAGGTAGGATCTAGCTTCATCGGTTTCTCCAGAGTCCCCTCTTATTTTCTTGATGTTTTTGTTACCTAACCTTGTTGTATTGCATGCGATTGGATTATAGGGTGAGAGTATGAAATTCGGAGTGAGATATGGATGTCGTAGGCTATATTGTATCCCTGAGTTAGGTATTGAATGCCTGGGTTCCATATGTTATATGAATTGAATATACTGATTGTGTTCTGACATGATTGAGGATGCCCTGTTGTGGTATTATGCTTTGTACTTGCCTGTGTGTGCTTGTACGTGTTTGTCTGTCCAGATTCATTTCCAGTGGCCATTCGGGGTAAGCGCTAATGCTCTTAGGGAGAGGAGAGGTTCTTACTGGTATGGGAGTTGTATGGGTGGCAAACCCCAGCATGCGCGCACTAGATATTTGTCCTTGCGAGTTCATAACCCTATTCTTGCGAGGCAGGAAGCACTTATCCTTGCGAAGTTTGGGATGCTCTAGTCCGTGTGTGGCTTGGGAAGACTTGTCCCTGTGTGGCAAGATGACTTGTCCTTACGAGGCAAGATAAATAGGCTTACTGATTAGTTTGTGTGTTAACCATCTACCCTTTGTGCAGTAAGCCTTGCACAACACAGGTGGAAGGGGATGGCCTTTCTTCTTCATTACTGAGAGTAATCTGATGAGTTCTACCTGCCTGTGTACTTCTGATTTTTTGGAAGTGTTTGTAGTCCTCCCTCAACCATAGATTCGGCCCTAACCTCTTTTTAATTGATTCTTGAATTGCGTGATCCCCTTTAGTTGTTTAGGAATGATCTAATATGAATTGGGAGATTTGTGTTTAGGATTTGTGCTGATCTTATGATGTTGTGACCCTACTAAGATTCTTGTAATCTCATACCGTTGTTTTTACCATTTTTCAGACTTAGGTACATCCACTGTCCGTGGTACCAGTGTGTGAGATTAAGGCTGCACGGCGGGGCGATATCGCATCACATTTACATACTTGTTTACTTGCAAATATAACATGAATGATTTGGCTACTTTCTGGTTTATTTTAAGAACTCTCCTTTTGCTTATTATTTCCGAAATATGTTGGAAGGTTTCTTACTGGTTAATTGGATCCCTATAGGACTTGTGTGTTATGAACCCAATGATTTAATCTATAGACTTCCACTGATATTTAATTCACTCCATATGTTACCAGAATGTGTGTCCAATATCATCTACCAATTGTTGTTAAACTTTAAAATAAACATGCTAAAAGTCGGAAGTTAATGGTAGGCCTGATGAGATTCAGATAGGTCCTAGGTGTCATTTAGGCTTATTTTGGTTTCACGGCAGTGATGACCTTACTATGACCAAATTATAATAGTTAGGAATTAGGGTCGTCACAGGTTTGGTAGCGGAACGTGGTTTTGGGAATATAATTTTTTAGATGCTAACTTATTTGCTGATTTTGGTGTTTGTAGGTAAGGACAAGCGCACACACTCACTCACTTAGGGGCTGATATCGAAAATGAATTAATGCTAAAATGGGATTGATTTGTAAGATTTAAATGATGAGAATGATAATCTGATGTGATCTTTGTTCGTGTATGTTTTTATGCCTGGTATGCCATGATATGTTTCGGTGAGGGTTTGTTGTGTTTCTTATCGTTGCTGAGAATGTGTGAGTTGATTGATTTTATGCATGCTGCCGAGTGTCCCTATTTGACTCCTGTATTGCTGAATGTATATGTATGTGATTGCTGGTGTGTATTGTCGAATATGGATGTTGTGTGAAACTATGCTTGCTTAATGTTTGATGATGATTTTCGAGAGTATATATGAGTGTTGATGTAATTGCCAAGAATACCTTTGCATATGTGCATGTGATTTCCGAAAATTTGTATATTGCTTTCCAGAAAATGCGTATCATTCGGTACAAGCCTCTCCACCAGGTACCACTTCTGTTTATCATATTTAGTTATATGTTGAGTAATAATGGTGTATTCGTGTAGTATGGCACGATCGAGGCTACAAAGAGATCAACGGGGTAGGTTTGAGATTCAAGGTGAACAGCAACCTATTGAGCAAGAAGAGCCGAATGCACAAAATGAGAAGGAAGGGCAAGCTGAGCCCGAAAACCAACCTGAGGCACCAGCTGCACTAGTCATTGATCCTGTCATGGCACAAATCTTAAACGTATTACAAGGAATTGCTGCAAATCAGCAGCGAATGGAGGCGCAATTTCAGAATGCTCCTGCGCCTGCACCAGTGGAAGAACCTATTCCTCCACTTGAACCTGTACAGCCGGAACAGCATAAGAAGGCAGAGAGACTTCCCGTTGTGATTACAAAATTGCTGATGGAAGCTCGACAACTTGGATGTAAAGATTTTGGTGGTTCAGCCGGAGCCGCAGCCGCTCGTGAGTGGATAGTCACCTTATGCCAAGTATCCTTGTTCTTGCGTATTTCGGATGATGACAAGGTTGCCATTGCTACATTCTTACTTGAGGGAGAAGCCCTCGCATGGTGGACATCTGTTAGCTTGCGATTCGGCGATCGTTTGCCAACTTGGGAGGAATTCTGGTATGAATTCGACGAAAGATTTTATACTAGATTTCATAAAACAATCAGCGACAAGCTTTTTACAGAATTGAACAAGGCACCCGTTCGGTACTGGAATATGAGAAAGTGTTAAAGGAGTTGTCCCGATTTGCACCAGAACAAGATCGTACACCGTACCAGCTTGCGAGACGATTTCAGGATGGGTTGAGTACTGAACTCAAAACCATCGTTGGTACGACACCGGTGCAGAATTTGCAAGAACTGATTGTTGCCGCGACTGAAGCCGAAAAGATCGTGCAAACTATGAAGCCATCTGCAGCCACTAGTGGCGGATCCTATAGGCGAGAATCGAAATTCAATCGACGAACGGGACCATATCCTTTGAAGTTCTACCCTTCGAAAATTAATGGCAATGGAAATACCAATAGGAGGAACTTTTCTGGTTCAAATTCCAATGAATCTTCGTGGAAATTTCAGCAATGGCTATGTTACAACTATGGCGAGATGGGACATAATCAGAACGAATGCCCGAAACCAAAGCGAATCACAGGCATATCAAACACAGGCCGAGGTGAGAATGCCAACCCCACTAGAACACCAACAAACACACTAGGAGGACCACCTAACGGATCCACAAGCAAGGCCCAACCAAGACCAACAAGGCTCTTCACTCTAACTGATGCCGAGGCTAGTCCTGATTTGGTGACAGGTACTATTTTAGTCTTTTCTCAAAATGCTAAAGTATTATTAGATCCCGGAGAAAATAAATCATTTGTAAGTCCAAGGATAGCACTTAGTGCGGATCAGCCACTATCTCCCTTGACTCTTCCTATTGCGGTTCTAATTTTTTTGGGAGAACAACTGGTTTGTAATCTAGTCTACATCGGCTGTGGTGTATGTATGGGTTCGATGGTACTTGAAGTGGATCTGATTCTATTAGACATCCAAGAGCTGGATGTGATCTTAGGCATGGACTGTCTGGCGAAATATCAAGCCCGTATGGAGTGTTTCACCAAGCGTGTGTGGTTCATTTTTCCTGATGGTACCGAATACTATTTTGAAGGTGATAGGCGAGTTGTTCCAAATTGCATGATTTCCTGGCTTAAGGCGAAGCGATTAATCAACAAAGGATGTACAGCATACCTCGTGCATGTACATGATATTTCTAAAGAATCCTCAGATCTTGATTCTGTTCCAGTGATTCACAAATTCCCAGAAGTATTTCCAAAAGACATAGCCGGTCTACCACCAGCAAGGGAAGTGGAATTCGGTATTGAGCTAGTGCCTGGTAAGAATCCAATTTCCATTCCTTTGTATCGTATGGCTCCTGCGGAAATAAAGGAACTAAAAATGCAATTGGAAGATTTGCTGGATCATGGTTTTACCCGACCTAGTGTGTCACCTTGGGGAGCACCTGTTCTGTCAGTGAAAAAGAAAGACGGTTCGCTGCGATTGTGCATCGATTATCGGCAGCGCGATTATCGGCAGCTGAATCGTGTGACTGTGAAAAACAAATACCCTTTGCCGTGCATCGACGATATGTTCGACCAACTCCAGGGTGCAGCTGTATTCTCAAAGATCAATCTCAGATCTGGATACCATTAATTGAGAGTTCGTGATGCTGATAATCTGTAGACCACGTTCAGATCGCGATACGGCCACTACGAATTTCTGGTTATGCCATTTGACTTGACCAATGAACCAGCTATGTTTATGGACTTGTTGAATCGTGTGTTCCATGAATTCTTGGATAAATTTGTGATAGTCTTCATCGACGACAGTCTGATTTACTCAAAATTCGAAGAGAATCAAGCTATGCACTTACGGATTGTGCTTAAAATCCTGAAAGATCGACGGTTGTTCGCAAAGTACCCCAAGTGCGAATTCTGGTTACGCGAAGTTGGTTTCCTTGGCCATATTGTTTCCGCCCAAGCTGTGTTAGTTGATCCAAAGAAGATTGAAGCCGCGATTGCTTGGGAACCTCCGCGAAGTGTGTTTGAAGTTTTTAGTTTCCTTGGCTTAGCAGGATACTACCGTCATTTTGTGGAGAATCTTTCATCACTTGCCGGAACATTGACAACACTGACACATAAGGGTGAGCCATTTGTATAGAACGAGAAATGCCAGCAAAGTTTCAAAGAGCTAAAGAATCGGTTAGTTTCTGCACCTATCCTTACCCTACCTATTTGCGGAAAGGAGTATGTGGTTTACAGCGATGTGTCAAAATCTGGACTTGGATGCGTATTGATGAAAGATGGGAAAGTCATCGCCTATGTTTCCCAGAAATTGCGACCGCACAAGAGCAACTACCCTACGCATGATTTGGAACTTGCAGCCATGGTGTTTGCATTAAAAATATGGCGACATCACTTATATGGCGAGACGTGCCGAATCTTCACTGACCACAAAAGCCTGAAGTACCTCCTCAAGCAAAAAGAATTGAATATGAGACAACAAAGATGGGTGGAGCTGATTAAAGACTATGATTTAATCATCGAATATCATCCTGCAAAGGCGAATGTTGTTGCTGATGCCTTGAGCCGAAAGTATCACCCTTCTTCCCCATCAGTTTTGGCCTACATGCGCACCCACTACCTGCCGATGATGTTGGAATTGAAAACTAACCGTGTGCATCTTGGCACCGATTTTTCTGGTTCGTAGTTGGCACGAATCGAAGTCGCACCTACCTTAATTGAAGAAATCCAGAATCAACAATTAGAGGATCCAAAATTTACTAAAATTTGGAACCAACTTACTGATGGTGTTGATGCCATAGTTCGTGATTTCAGAATACAAGATGACAAAGTACTAGTCTTCAGAAACCGGGTATGTGTTCCACAAAATGTTGATATTCGTAACCTTATTCTATCAGAGGCGTATAGTTCGAAGTTCGCTATTCATCCTGGAAGCACTAAGATGTACCGAGATTTGAAGGAGCAGTATTGGTGGCCAAACATGAAACATCATATTACTCAATTCATTGCCTGATGCCTTGTATGTCAACAAGTAAAGATCGAACATCAAATACCGAGATTTGAAGGAGCAGTATTGGTGGCCAAACATGAAACATCATATTACTCAATTCATTGCCTGATGCCTTGTATGTCAACAAGTAAAGATCGAACATCAAAGACCTGCTGGTCTACTTCAGTCACTTCCGATTCTAGAATGGAAGTGGGAGCACGTCACAATGGATTTTGTGAGTGGTTAGCCTAGATCGCAGCGAGGATACAATGCCATTTGGGTGATCGTGGATCGACTGACGAAATCTGCACACTTTCTTCCTATACGTGTGACAGATACACCAGAAAGATTGGCAGTTCGTTACTTGGACGAGATTGTTCGATTGCATGGAGTACCAGTTTCTATTCTTTCAGATTGTGTCTCTCGTTTCACCTCACAAATATGGGAAAATTCCAGAATGCGCTGTGTTCAAGATTGAATTTTAGTACAGCATTTCATCCCCAAACCAATGGTCAATTAGAAAGAACGATTCAGACACTCGAAGACATACTACGAGCGAGTGTGTTGGATCAACAAACCGGTTGGGATTGATGCCTGCCATTGGCAGAATTTGCATACAACAATAGTTTCTATATAAGCATCGGTATGGCACCCTATGAAGCACTATATGGGAGACGTTGCAGAACTCCCATTTGTTGGAATGAAGTAGGCAAAAGATGACTAGACAATCCAGAATTGATTGATCAAGCAACGGAGCAGTTGAACTTGATCCGACAATGGCTAAAAACAGCCCAGGATTGGCAGAAAAGCTACGCCAACAATCGACGAAGGGAACTGGAATTTGCGGTAGGAGACAAAATATTTTTGAAGGTCGCCCCATGGAAAGGAGTCCTTCGTTTTCAGCAGTAAGGTAAGCTAGCACCTCGCTACATTGGTCCGTATGACATTGTCGAAAGAATCGGCCCTGTTGCATACCGACTTTCCCTACCTCCAAATTTGGGAAGGATTCACAACGTATTTCATATTTCAATGTTAAGAAAGTATGTGCGAGATCCTGCTCATCTGCTTAAAGAACTGCCAGTTGATGTTGCTGAAGACCTATCCTATCCCGTAAGCCAGTTGCCATACTAGATCGGTCAGTTCGACAGCTTCGCAGTCGAAATGTGCCTATGGTATGAATTGTTTGGCGTAATGGCCAAATTAAGGAACAGTCTTGGGAGACTGAGGAATCTATGTGTGCAAAATTTGCTCACCTGTTTGATTAGGTACTTATGTTAAAATTTTGAGGACGAAATTCGTGTAAGGATGGGAGGATGTGAGACCCCAAATTTCGAGTTCTAGAAATCCAGAAGCCAGTGCAGGTGAAAAGATGATTTTTTCCCAGAAGGAAAGGATGTGTGATTGCTGAAATTGGTAAGAGTGGTATGGTAGTTAATTTTGGTATAAATTCCCTTTAATCTAAGTCCTTAAAGATAGATAATTGCCTTAGAGATTAAAATCCCTAAAAATAAAAGAAGATAATTAAAGAATTTAATTATCTGGTTATTATCTTAAAAGTAGTAATCATAATTCTATGCCAATTCATTATAAATAGGAAGTCAACCTCACAAAAATCATTCAGAAAAAACATACAAAATTCATGTAAGCCTAAAACCCTACACCTCCCTATAGCTGCCAAAATTCACTAAAACTTGAAACCAGCATAACTCTCTTATCATTCATGAGATCCTTGCAAATAACAGCTTGTTCGAAAGCTCTCTTCATTGTCTTTCCAACCATCTTTGGTTTTTTGTCAGGAGGTTAGTATTTCTTTCTCTAAAGAAAATTTGGGATGCTCTAGTCCGTGTGTGGCTTGGGAAGACTTGTCTGTGTGTGGCAAGATGACTTGTCCTTTCGAGGCAAGATGAATAGGCTTACTGATTAGTTTGTGTGTTAACCATCTACCTTTTGTACAATAAGCCTTGCACAACACAGGTGGAAGGGGATGGCCTTTGTTCTTCATTGCTGAGAGTAATATGACGAGTTCTACCTGCCTGTGTACTTCTGATTTTTTGGAAATGTTTGTAGTCCTCCCTCAACCATAGATTCGGCCCTAACCTCTTTTTAATTAATTCTTGAATTGCGTGATCCCCTTTAGTTGTTTAGGAATGATCTAATTTGAATTGGGAGATTTGTGTTTAGGATTTCTGCAGATCTTATGATGCTGTAACCCTACTAAGACTCTTGTAATCTTATACCGTTGTTTTTACCATTTTTCAGGCTTAGGTACATCCATTGTTCGTGGTACCAGTGTGTGAGATCAAAGTTGCACGGCGGGGAGATATCGTATCACGTTTACATATTGTTTACTTGCGCATATCACATGAATGATTGGGCTACTTTATGGTTTATTTTAAGAACCTTCCTTTTGCTTACTATTTCCGAAATATGTTGGAGGATTTCTCGCTGGTTAATTGGATCCCTATGGGACTTGTGTGTTATGAACCCAATGATTTAATCTATAGACTTCCACTGATATTTTATTCACGCTGTTTGTTACCAGAATGTATGTCCAATATCATGCTCCAATTGTTGTTAAATTTTAAAATAAACAAGCTAAAAGTCGGAAGTTAATGGTAAGCCTTGTGAGATTCAGATAGGTCCTAGGTATCATTTAGGCTTATTTGGGTTTCACGGCGGTGATGACCTTACTAATAGCAAATTATAATAGTTAGGAATTGGGGTCGTCACAGAGTGTTTTGCTATATTTGAATGTTCGTGAGCTTATGTGATTTGTTGTAGTTTGTATACATATGTGTGTTCTATTCTGTATGAATGTTTCAATCTTATATGCAAATTGTCCTGTGCATGTCTCTCCACCAGGTACCATTTTCTTTTACTAGTTACGTATTTATGTTTGTGTATTGGAAAGTTATATCGTATGTGTTTGTCGATTAGGAGACGTAGTGCTCTGATGGCTCGTCGGGATAGGAACGAGGAATAGGTTGAACGAAACGAGCAAGTTAGGAAAGATAACCCCGAAATTCAAATGGAGCAACCAGGAGATCAGGCCGCACCAATTGCCCTACTCGCACCAATTGGCCTAGCCACAGTAGTTTCCCCAGCCGCACCAGCTCAGGACCCTGTGTTAGTTTAAATCTCTGCTTCGATACAAGATATGTTGTGTGGTATCGCTGAAAACCAGCAACATGTTGAGGCACCAATCCGAAATAATCCTACACCGCCCGTACCAGACCCTCTTGCCCCGTTTCAGCCAGCAATTCCGAGAGAGACTGAAAGACTTCCTGTTGTGATTACCAAGTTGCTGAAAGAAGTCCCGCCAATTGGGTTGCAAAGATTTCAATGGTTTAGTTGGTGCTGCAGCAGCCCGAGAATGGATTCATACCTTATGCTAGTGTTGCTTTGTTCTTGTGTATTTCTGATGATGATAAATTTGCCATCGCCACATTCTTGCTTGAGGGAGAAGCCCTTGCTTGGTGGACTACTGTTAACTTAAGATTCAGCTATCATTTTCCAACTTGAGACAAATTCTTGTATGAATTTAAAGAATGATTCTACACCCGATTCCACAAGAATGAACAACAACAAGCTTTTTAGAAGGTTAAACAAGGTTCCTACTCAGTTATAAAGTTTGAAAAGGAGTTGTGGGAGTTGTCCTGTTTCGCACCAGAGGAATATCGCAAACCCTCCCTGCTTGCTCGATGATTTCAAGATCGTTTGAGCATCGATATCAAGACCATCATTGGTACAAAACTCGTGCACAATTTTGAGTAGTTGATCATTATAGCCTATCAACCAGAGAAGATGGTTCTGAATTAAAAACTGCACACAATGGTGCTCTAATTCATATTGATTCGAAGACTGGTTGACATACGGAACCCTATCCTTTGAGATGATTTCATTTGAAAGGAAATGGCAATGGAAACTTCAAGAAGAATATAGTAGGATTTAATCCGAATATGAATGGATCCTCAAGGACTCCGCCATCGTGTAGGTGCTATAATTGTGGAGAGCTTGGCCATATACAAAGGGAATGAACTAAACCTAGACGTGATGGTTCGCAAAATTTCAGAGCACCAAGTTCAAATGGTAGATATGCCAATCCTTCTATACCACCATCCCATGCACCAGATAGACCTCCTAGCGGAAGTTGCAGAAGACCTATCCAATCCCGTACAACCAGTTGCTATACTAGATCATTCTAATCTTCAGTTTCATAAATTGTAATCACCTATTTCCGTAGTTCTTATGCAAAAATTTTGAGAATGAAATTTTGCTAAGGTAGGGAGGGTGTGAGACCCTGATCCTCAGTATGGTATATAAACTAGAAGTCCGTGAGTCAAAAATGACACCTAGGGACTGATGCAGCTAAAATGACCATTTTGTTATTGAAGAAAGAAATATCTGATGGTCCTAAATGTTTATTTCCTATTTTTTTTATTGTTTATTCAGGTATTTTTATGTTAATTATCCTTAGTTTAAATCCTTATTATCCAAAATATTAGATAATTCTTCCTTTTAAATCTCCATTATCTTTTAGTAGAATTATCGTTTAGTAAAATTATCTTTTAGTGGAATCTTCTAGAAGGATTATCTTTTAAACCTTATCCTACCATTTTGAAACTTAAAAGTAGGGATTTATCTCTTAACTAAACCTCCTTAGACATCTATAAAAAGAGAGGACGGCCACCCATTGTTCCTCACACTCTCATTCTCTCTTTTGTTTTGTCACAAACACAAGTTCTCCTCCTTTCTTCTTATTCTGGCCGAAACTTTCCCCCTTCCCTACCATTGTTGAAATTCTTCCTCCCTTGTGAGATTGTTGCCTATGATAGCTTGGTGGATTCCTGTCTTCGTGATGCATCTTCCTTGCTTAAATTCACATTCAGAAGGTTAATGGTTGTTTATTAACTTGCAGCTCAGATTGACTATGCCTATGTGTGTGCCGATTTTCCTCTTCCTTTTTCTAATAATTCTGAATCTTGTTCCTCTTATTCGTATGAGCATCTGACACCTATTCCCCTATTAATATTACAAAATCGCAACATATACCCCTGTTATTTGTGAAATTGCAATTGATGCTCTATAACCCTAATGTTGCCAAAATTTGTACTTTGAAAGGATTAAATAATCAGGTTGATACTTGCTGGGTTCTTGTCCATCACATCAGGCTTTCAGAAGGAGGTTATTGTTGCATTCAGATAGTTTGTTTTGGTAGATTTTTGGTGAGTGAGATTGGTAAGGACCGTAGGATGTCCTTTGATTTTCTGATTTTGTATTGCTTGCTTAGTATTCTTTGTGCTGAAATTTGCATAGTTAATTGGGATGGTATTTCAAGTTGAATCTTGTTAAGTTCTTGGCTATCACATCACAAATTCAAGGGGGGAGGCACTTGCGGCATCTGATCACTGGTTTCTGATAGGTTTGGTAAGTGGAATTGGTAAGGAAATAAGATATTTACTTGGTTATTGAGTATGCATTCTTAGTTTGGTTTTTGTCTTTGCCTGATGATGTTATAGGTGGATCGGAATCCTTGAATAAAGGAAAAATAATAGCTTCTTGTTCAGAGACAAGAGAGGTAGGATCTATGTCCCATCAGTTTCTCCAGAGATCCTTTTGTTTGCTTGTTGATTCAATACCTATGCTTGTGTTAATGTATGCGCATATGTGTGAGATAGTGTATGTATGAGATACGGATTGATTTGAGGATTACCTAGGCTATACCGAACCCTTGAGATAGGTTATGTGTGCCTATATTGCATGTGTTGTGTGTATTGAACATGTTAATTGTGTTCTGACTTAATTGAGAATACTTTGTTGTGGTATTGTGCTTTGTGCTTGCCTGTGTGTGGTTGTTTGTGTGTCAAGATCCTTTTCTGGTGGCCATTCGGGGCAAGCGCTGATACTCCTTTGGAGAGGAGAGGTTCTTACTGGTATGGGTGTAGTATGGGTGCCAATCACCAACATGTGCAGACTGGATGCCTAGTCCTTGTGTGGCTAGACGCCTTGTCCTTGTGTGGCAAGATTCCCTTATCCTTGTGTGGTTTGGATGCCCTTATCCTTATGTGGTTTGGATGCCCTTGTCCTTGTGTGGCTTGGATGCCTTGTCCTTGTGTGGCTTGGATGCCTTGTCCTTGTGTGGCTTGGATGCCTTGTCCTTGTGTGGCAAGATGAATAGGCTTGCTGATTAGCTTGTGTGCTAACCTTTATCCTTTGTGCAGCGAAGCCTTGGACAACACAGGTGGAAGGGGATAGAATTTCCTATTGATGAGTTTGATTGATGATTTACCTACCTGTATAGTTCTGATTTTCGGAAGTGTTTGTAGTCCACCCTCAGACTTAGCTTTCGGTTCTATCCCATTATTGTTGAATGATGATTGCTTGATTCCCTTTAGATATATAGACTGATCTGATGTTGTTTGGGAGATGTTTATTTAAGATTTTTGTAGATATTATGATGTTGTGACCCTATTGAGATTCTTTTAATCTTATCCTATTGTTTTCACCATTTTTTAGGCTTAGGTACATTCACTATTCGTGGTACCAGTGTGTGAGATCAAGGCTGCATGGCGGGGCGATATCGCATCACATTTGCATTCCTGTTTCCTTGATTGCTTGCGCATATTACAAGAACTATGATTGGACTATTTTCTGCTTTTTCAAGATTCCTCCTTTGCTTGTTGTTTCCGAATTATGTTGGAGGTTTACTTGCTGGATATTTGGATCCCTATGGGACTTGTGTGTTGTGGATTCATTGATTAAATTTAAAGACTTCCGCTGATGTTTTATTAACTCCGTATGATACCAGAATGCTTGTCCAATATCATGCTCCAATTGTTATGAATTCAAAGAATGAACATGCTAAAAATCAGAAATTAGATGGGTAAGCCTTGTGGGATTCAAATGGGTCTTTTAGGGCTTATTTAGGTTTCACGGTGATAAGGGTCCTAATAAAAGCAAATAATAAGGACCCATGCTAATGGTCCTAATATGCTTTTCTCGTTTGCTCACCTGGTAGATTTCTGTGAGATCTCTTGATCTGAATTCGAATAGGAATGGACATGATCGTGACATCCCTCCGGACAGATGGACAATCGAGGATTAAAGCAATTCGAGGTTAGGACTATCTTATGATTCTTAGTATATGGAGTACATGATATGTATTCCCATAGTTTGCATGCATGACATTTGTAATCAGAAAACCAGAACAAGAGTAAATCAAATATGTAAACCATGTGTGAGACTGCTGGGGTCGCGATGTCACTCGAAGACATCGGTACTTCTTACATCTTTATTGTCTATTCTATTTAGACCTATATTCTATTATTGACTCCGTTATTAATTGCTCCATTCAAGCCTTATAGGTTTACTATATGTGCTTCTGTGAGTTTGATAGTGGCATATATGGTGCGCCTACAGCGATTGTCGTGCAAAATTTTTGGATTTTGGGGCATGACATATATACCATTCTATCTCACTTCCATCCTTTAGAGGAAATTTTCCTGTTTCTCACTTAATCCACCCTGCTATCTTTCTTTGCTAAGGACCCACATCTCTGTATGATCATACCTTAATCACCTTAGGTTTAAGAACATAGTCTCATCTCATATTATGATGAACAACAAACTGAAACAATCTATCTCATGAGGAGTTATGCTTAACAATGACAAGTAAAATAAGTTTCAACAAGAACTCAATCACAAGTTCATATTCTCAAGAAAAATTCAAGTGATTCAATTTCCTTACACTCACGATATTTGGATAAAACAAATATAAAGTCAACATACTTTAACAAAAGGGTTACAATATTATACTAGGACAATGGTTTTAAAAACAAAATGCTCTCGCCACTCAATTGACTATCGTGATATGAAAATTAGTCAAAACATGTGCATATCAAAGAGGACAATAGTACAAATACATAATCTCCACATTATAAGTATTCCTTTCAGATTATGTTGGTACACCTAATTTTTAGATTTATGATTTTTCGTTGAATTTTATTTCTTGATGTTTTGGGTTTTGCAATGTGATAGTTATAAATTTGCCAATATGTTGACATTTTACATTTGGGTTTGGTGTTAATGCTCGTCAGTAGAGCTAGTGATTTAAGTTGAGTTTAGATTGATTATGTTTTGATATCGATACCTGTGCTGTATCACTTATGACTTTAATGTTTACACATGTTGTTTTACTATTTTGCGCTCTTTGACTTAAGTTGAGTTTTGCGACAAGTTGACCATCCCTATAGTATAAAACGGGGTGGGACAGAAAAGATTAAGTGTTTCTTACATTTCTTGATTGCTAGAAGTGATGAGTTTGAAAAATAAAGTACGCACGAGAATTAGACCAATCTAAAGTGAGTAAGAAAATTTTTTTGGGTTTTTTAAGTAATTAATGGAATTTTTTGGTTTTTAATTAATCTGAATTGTTTTATCAATTAAATAGACCCATTAACCTAATAAAAACAAGGCCTAACTAAGTTTTTTAAAAAATAGCCCAACCTAACTAATTAACTAAGGCCCATTATCACTAAAACTAACTAGAATTACGTAGCTGTGAGATCTCATCCTTTCGAGTGCCTTGTCAGCATGACCAGTCAGTGAGTGCCCAATTTTGACCAATTTGACCGAGTTGACCTTTGATTTTAGGGTATGGAAATCGATATTGGTCATTTCCAGGTTTGTTTTTGAGTGACCAGGGCAACTAGATCGAAAAAACTGTGTTGGGTCCGCTAATTATTTTCCGGGTTTAATTACCCATTATCTCGCGTGACTATCCCTGTAAGACCCCTAATTTTGAGTCCTAGAAGTCCAGAAGTTAGTGCAGGTGAAAAGACGATTTTGCCCCCGAAGGAAAGGATGTGTGATGATTTAAATTGGTAAGATTGTTTTAGTAGTTAACTTTGTTTTAAATTCCCTTTGATCTAAGTTCTTATAGATAGATAATTGTCTAAGTTCTTATAGATGGATAATTGCTTTAGAGATTATCCTTATAGAGGGATAATTGCCTTAGAGATTAAAGACCCTAAAAATAGGGAAGATAATTTAGAATTTAATTATCTGGTAGATTATCTTATTATGATAAAGTGATTAAAAGTAGTAATAATAATTCTATACCCATTCATTATAAATAGGAAGCCAACCCCACAAAAATCATTCATAGAAAACTTACAAATTCGTATGAGCCTAAAACCCTATACCTCCTTATAGCTGCCATAATTCGCAGAAACTTTAAACCAGCATAACTCACTCATCTTTCGTCGGATCCTTGAAAATAATAGCTTGTTGGAAAGATCTCTTCATCCTCTTTTCAACCATCTTTTTTTTCCAGGAGGTTAGTATTTCTTTGTCTAAGGTTAATTTGAAAATAGGCGGCGGAATTAGGTTTTTGCCAAATCTTCTTGAACTTCAAAATAGTATAACTTTCTAATTGTTTGTCAGATCCTTACAAATAATAGCTCGTTGGAAAACCTCTTTTCATAATCTTTCCAACCATATATAGATCACAGCTTGGATATAAATATTTCCTTGTTTAAGGTTAAGAGGAAATCATCTTATGCCCTACTTTTAGCGACAAGATTTGCATAGTTAATTGAAATGGTAAATTCATGTTGAATCTTGTTAAGTTCCTGGCTATCACATCACACATCCAAGGGGGAGGCACCTGCAATGCCTGATCACTGGTTTTCTGATAGGTTTGTTGAGTGGTACTGGTAAGGAAATAGGAAATTCAATTGATTATTGAATATGCATGCTTAGTTTGTTTTCGTGTTTGCCTGGTGATATTATAGGTGGTTCGGATTTAATTAGTAAAGGCAAAGGAGTAGCTTCTTGTTCAGAGACAAAAGAGGTAGGATCTATGCCTCATCGGTTTCTCCAGAGACCCCTGTTTTTTTCTGATGTTTTTGTTACTTACCCTTGTTGTAATGTTTGTGATTGGATTATAGGGTGAGAATTGAAATACATAATGAGATATGAATCTCCTAGGCTATATCGAACCCCTGAGTTAGGAATTGAGTGCCTGGGATGTAATTGTTATGTGAATTGGATATGTTGATTGTGTTCTGACATGATTGAGGATACCCTGTTGTGGTATTATGCTTTGTACTTGCCTGTGTGTGCTTGTACGTGTCTGTGTATCAGGATCCTGTTCCGGTGGCCATTCGGGGTAAACGCTGATGCTCGTAAGGAGAGGAGAGGTTCTTGCCGGTATGAGAGTTGTATGGGCGGCAAACCAGCAAGCTAGCGCTGGATATCTGTCCTTGCGAGGCCGGATCCCCGCTTTGCGAGGCAGGAAGTCCTTATCTTGTGAGGTTTGGGACGCCCTAGTAAGTATGTGAATGGGGAAGACTTGTCCGTGTGGGACTAGTCGACTTGTCCTTGCGAGGACAAGATGAAAGGCTATTGATTAGTTTGCGTGCTAACCATCTATCCTTTGTGCAGTAAGTCTTTGACAGCACAGGTGGAAGGGGATGACTTTTCTTCTTCATTGCCGAGAGCAATTTGATGTGTTTCACCTGCCTGTGTACTTTTGAGCTTTCGGAAGTGTTTGCAGTCCTCCCTCAGCCATAGATTCGGCCCTAACCTCTTTTGATTGATTTTTGAATTGCGTGATCCCCTTTAGTTGTTTAGGAATGATCTTATGTGAATTGGGAGATTTGTGTTTAGGGATTCTGTAGATCTTATGATACTGTGACCCTACTGAGATTCTTGTAATCTCAAACCGTTGTTTTTACCATTTTTCAGGCTTAGGTACATTCACTGTTCGTGGTACCAGGGTGTGAGAGCAAGGCTGAACGGTGGGGCGATATCGCATCACATTTGCATACTTGTTACTTGCGCATATAACGTGAATGATTGGGTAACTTTCTGGTTTATTTTAAGCACTCTTCTTTACTCGCTATTTCCGAACCTTGATGAAGAATTTCTTACTGGTTATGTGGATCCCTATGGGACTTGTGTGTTATGAACCCAAAGATTTAATTTAAGACTTCCGCTGATGTTTTATTTACTCCGTACGATACCAGAACATGTGTCCAATATCATGCTCCAATTGTTGATAAGCAATAAGATTAACAAGCATAAAATCAGAAATTTATGATTAGCCTGGTGAGATTCAAATTGGTCTTAGGTGTCATTTAGGCTTATTTGGGTTTCACGGCGGTAATGACCTTAATCGGAGCAATTATTAATAGTTAAGAATTGAGGTCGTTACAATCCCCTCCACCCCCTGTCCTCTCTCCTCTCCCATCACCTCAACCCTCCACCCTCCCTCCCCCTCCTCCCTCCCCTCCCGCCCCGCACACACACATGGTCGTAGACCTATTATATACACTACTTATCACTAGCATTGTACATACTGAGCCTTCAAGGCTAAATTTTGCAAATGATAGCGGAAAAGAATAAATAAAAATCGCAGCAGTGTTTTTAATATACAGTAGTGCTGTTCGGGTAGCACTTGCTCATTTTATTAGTTTATTACATTGTTTACGTTTTAAACACAAACATATTCTTGTATCCCTAACCAAACATGCAAAACCATATGCATAGGTAGACACTATACAAAGCTCAGATAAGAACAAGCACTACTCACACACACACCATTATCATTTGATATTACATACCACTAACCGTAATACTGGATGGGACTTTAAGCTGTCAAACAAGCCGTCTATGAGATCCTACAGACCAGATCTAAGGATCGGGCAAGAAAACTTGCCAGGTGAGTGGTCAGATATACATTGCATAAACAAGGTGGGCTAGCACATAAATAAATTAAAACATTATGCAAAAATTTAATCAAATAAGGTAACCATAACTTTCAAAGAAAAATGATTACACAATAAACCAATTATGACGATCTTTCTTAAGTATTCACACATGACATAACTTGGGATGGCATAAATTTGTAGTCTTTCTGAGCTCTGGACAAGACTAGGATTTGTTAGTGGTAACTCTATCCCTTTTTATTTCATTTTTTGACTTTCAAATCGACACTAGTAAATTATTGAATATTTATCTAAAGCCCATTCTATTGACAATGTTGGGTCGTCAGGAGATGGTAGCTCCACCTAAATCGATACCTATAACCTGCAAGTAAAGGTTAATTAATGCACATCATAAAACTAAACCCAGTCCAACCTTATTCATCATAAATAGATTTGGTGTCTTCATGCTTCGCTACCAGACCCGAAGTCACACATGTAAACCATGTGTGAGATTCCTGGGGTCGCGATGTCACTCGAAGACATCTGTACTTCTTACATCTTTGTTGTCTATTCTATTTAGACCTATATTCTATTATTGACTCCGTTATTAATCGCTCCATTCAAGCCTTACAGGTTTACTATATATGCTGCTGTGAGTTTGATAGTGGTATATATGGTGAGCCTACGGTGATTGTCGTGCAAAATTTTTGGATTTTGAGGCATTACATATATACCATTCTATCTCGCTTCCATCCTTTAGAGGAAAATACTTAATACAAATTAAGAGGAGATTTTCCTGTTTCTCACTTAATCCACCGTGCTATCTTTCTTCACTATGAACCCACATCTTTGTATGATCATACCTTAATCACCTTGGGTTTAAGAACATACTCTCATCTCATATTATGATGAACAACAAACTGAAACAATCTATCTCATGAGGAGTGATGCTTAACAATAACAAGTAAAATAAGTTTCAACAACAACTCAATCACAAGTTCATATTCTCAAGAAAAATTCAAGTGATTCAATTTCTTTACACTCACGATATTTTCATAAAACAAATATAAAGCGAACACACTTTAACAAAAGGGTTACAACATTACACTAGGACAATGGTTTACAAACAAAATGCTCTCACCACTCAATTGACTATCATGATATGAAAATTAGTCAAAACATGTGCATATCAAAGAAGACAATAGTACAAATACATAATCTCCACATTATAATTGAAGTGCAATATTTTCAAATCAAAACATAAAAATTTTCAAAAAATTGAAATAACTTGAAAAATAATAAACTAGAAAGAGTAGTCCACTTTACATCTTTGATGTGCAATACTTATTTATCGAACAAAAAAACTATATTGTACCCCGTCCACCTATTTCAAACATGTATTAATCAATATTATTATTATGTATATTTTGACATTAGATATAAAATTGTGTTTCTTACTTCTTTTATTCCTTTTAAAATACTTTAGGAAATGCGTAAATTTGTTGAAAATCAAAATATCAAATCACTTTAAACAAAACATCAATTAAGTGCATCCACTCCTTCATGGATGGTGCTTTGGGTAATTTTAATTTTGAATGAAAAATATGACAAAATTTGGTAATAACCTATTCGATCATGTTCCTACTATTAAAAACCTATTGGAGTAAATCTTTGTAAAAAAAATTTAAGTTAGTTATCTGAAATTCACAAGGAAGTTTGGACAGAAAGGGAAAAAAAAGGTTTCTCGTTCTTCTTTTGATTGTTTCAAAACCAACTGATTTGCATGAGTTAATATTAATAAATGAACAAAGATTTATTATGACTTTTCAAGAATTAAAATCTATTATTTTTGGTATTTATTTTCTAAGATTAAAAATAAACCCATTAACGTAATTAAACAAGGCCTAACTAATTTGTTTTATTAAAAAATAGCCCAACCTAACTAATTAACTAAGGCCCATTAACACTAAAACTAACTAGAATTACGTAGGTGTGAGACCTCATCCTTCCGAGTACCTTGTCAGTATGACCAGTCAGCGAGTGCCCAATTTTGACCAATTTGACAGAGTTGACCAGTTTTACCGAGAGTTGACCTTTGACCTGAGAGAGTCGACCATTTACCTAAGCGTTGATTTTAGGGTGGACACAGTCATAGAAAGCCTAGGTGTGAGTCAAGGGGCCTTGGCAAGTATTTTAGGTCAAATGTCGAGGTTTGAGTTGGTGAAAATCGTTATTGGCCATTTCCAGGTTTGATTTGGAGTGACCGGGCAACTAGATAGAAAAAATTGTGTTGGGTCCGTTAATTATTTTCCGGGCCTAATTACCCATTGTCTCGGGTGACTATCCCCTCCACCCCCTGTCCTCTCTCATCTCCCATCTCCCCAACCCCCCCAACCCCTCAACACACACACATGGGTCGTAAACCTATTATATACACTGCTAATCACCAGTAATGTACATACTGAGCCTACAAGGCTAAATTTTACAAACGATAGCGAAAAAGAATTAATAAAAATCACAGAGGTGTTTTTAATATACAATAATGTTGTTCAAGTAGAACTTGTCCATTTTATTAGTTTATTACATTTTTTACATTTTAGACACAAACATATTTTCATACCCCAAACCAAACATGCAAAACAGTATGCATAGGCAGACACTATGCAAAGCTCAGATAAGAACAAGCACTACTCACACACACACCATTATCATTTATTATTATATACCACTAACCGTAATACTAGATAGGAATTTGAGCTGTTAGACAAGTTGTCTATGCGATCCAGCAGACCAGATCTAAGGATCTGGCAAGAAAACTTGCCAGGTGAGTGGTCAGACATGCATTGCATAAACAAGGTGGGCTTACACATAAATAATTTAAAATATTAAGCAAAAATTTAATAAAATAAGGTCACTAGAATTTTAAAAGAAACAAGAACACACAATAAACCAATTATGACGATCTTTCTTAAGTATTCACACATGACATAACTTGGGATGGCATAAATTTGTAGTCTTTCTGAGCTCTGGACAAGACTAGGATTTGTTAGTGGTAACTCTATCCCTTTTTATTTCATTTTTTGACTTTCAAATCGACACTAGTAAATTATTGAATATTTATCTAAAGCCCATTCTATTGACAATGTTGGGTCGTCAGGAGATGGTAGCTCCACCTAAATCGATACCTATAACCTGCAAGTAAAGGTTAATTAATGCGCATCATAAAATTAAACCCCATCAAATTTTATTCCTCGGAAATAGATATGGCATCTTCACACCTCGCTACCAGACCTGGAGAGCTCTTGAGGGTGGTTTAGTTTACTCTATACCGACACATGCTGCGTGCATACTGTTACTCAAAATCACGCGACATAATATGATAAACATATACCATGGCAACACAATTAAACTTAACCGGGTCACAAGTTTAGTGATCATAAGAATTAAACTACATATGCATGTTCCTACGATTCAAATTATTATAAGATCTAAGAGTTTAATTTAAAGAAAATATAAAATCTACTATGCATGCCCACACACACCAACCACTCATATTTTATGGTATTTCTTCCACGGGATACGATTCCGGAGGAGACTGAATTTGCCGATTTACTTCCACAACTGTTAAAAAAAAGTTCATCTTTGAATTATTCATATGCCATGTCATAATCCCTTATTCACACTCTTCCAAGTCATGGACAATGACCTTATACGTTAAACATCGATCTGACAAAATTTCTGACCTTTTTTATTATTTTTTCTATTTTTCTATCAACTACCACGATTTAATTAACCTATCAAATATCAGATTTAATCAAACTTAGTACCATTGGATTCCTCTGAATTTCAAGTATTTTTTCTAATTTTATCATATTTTTCTACCATTTTTTTTATTTTTCTTTGTTTTTTCTGGCATTTCTATAAATTTCTACTTATTTTTCTAATAATTTCCTTCGATCCTACACATGGCAGGACGGACGTACACCGGCACATACTCGAGACTTTGAGATACCAACATATGGTTCACCTAGAGCCTACCACGACTTGTTCGAGCCTGTTTACACTTCGTATAGATGACATTGGTATGACAACGGTGCAGAATTTGCAAGAGTTGATCATTCCTGCTACTTAAGCCAAGAAAATCATGCAAACTAAGAAGCCGTCTATGTCAACTAGTGGTGGATCCTTTAGATGAGATTCGAAGTTCAATCAGTGTACAAGACCCTATCCTTTGAGGTCCTACCCTCCGAAAAGGAATGGAAATGGAGGTAACAACAGGAAGAACATTTCTCAGCAATGTCGATGTTACAATTGTGGTGAGATGAGGCATATTCAGAGGGAATGTCTAAAACCAAGGCATATCACAGGCACACGTATTGTAGGCCGAGGTGGGTATGCTAACCCCACCAAACCACCAACACGCACACTATGGGGACCACTCAACAGATCCACGAGTGAGGTGCACCCAAGACCAATGAGGCTATTCACCCTGAGTGATGCCGAGGCTTGTCCTGATGTGGTGACAGGTACTACTTCAGTCTTTTCTCAAAATGCTAAAGTATTGTTAGATCCTGGAGCAAACAGGTCAATTGTAGGTCCGAGGATAGCACTTAGCATGGATCGACCTCGATCTCCCTTGTCTTCTTCTATTGAATTTCTGACTCCTTTGGGAGAATAACTGATGTGTGATCTAGTCTACATCGGTTGTGCTGCATGTGATCTTAGGCATAGACTCTCTGGCAAAATATCAAGCCCGTATGGAGTGTTTCACCAAGCGTGTGTGGTTTATTTTTTATGATGGTGTCGAGTACTGTTTTGAAGGTGAAAGGAGAGTTGTTCCAACTTGCATGATTTCCTAGCTTGATGTGAAGCGATTAATCAGAAAAATATGTAAAATGTACCTCACGCACGCACATGATGCATCTAAAGAGTCCTCAGATATAGATTCTGTTCCAGTGGTACATGAATTTTCAGATGTATTTCCAGAAGACATAGCTGGTTTGCCACCAGCAAGGTAAGTGGAATTCGACATTGAATTAATGCCTTGCATGAATCCGATTTCAATTCCATCGTATCGTATGGCTCCTATGGAAATGAAGGAACTGAAAATGTAACTGGAAGATTTTCTGGATCGTGGTTTCATCGAACCTAGTGTGTCACCTTGGGATCACCTGTCTTGTTTGTGAATAAGAAAGATGGTTCACTATGATTGTGCATCGACTGTCGACAGCTGAATCGCGTGACTATGAAGAACAAGTACCCTTTGCTTCTCATTAACGACTTTTTCGACCAGCTACAAGGTGCAACCATATTCTCCAAGATCGATCTCATATCTGGATTCTATCAATTGTGAGTTCGAGATGTTAATATTCCGAAGACCATGTTCAGATCACGATACCACCACTACGAATTTCTAGTTATGTCGTTCGGTTTGACCAATGCACCAGTCGTATTCATGGACCTGATGAATCGTGTGTTCCTTGAGTTCCTGGATAAATTTGTAAGTCTTCATTAACAACATTCTGATTTATTCCAAATCAAAAGAGGAATATGCTAAGCACTTGCAGATTGTGCTGAATTTTTTGAGGGATCTGTGAGATCCCAAATTTTGAGTCCTAAAAGTCCAAAAGCCAGTGCAGGTGAAAAAACCATTTTTCCCCTAAAGAAAAGGATGTTTGATGGTCAAAATTAGTAAGGAATGTCCAGTAGTTAGTTCTGGTTTTTATTCCTTTAAGTTGAATCTTTATTTGGTTGATAATTACCTTAGAAAATTAAATTCCTAAAATTAAGGAAATAATTTCAGAAATTAATTCTAATGATTATCTCCCCATATCTAGCCTTTAAAGTATGAAAAATTAATCCCGTAAACACCATATACAAAGAGTAGTCAGCCACACTTAGTTCTTACATCAAAAACACACAAAATTATCTAGCGATCAAACCCTACACCCTACCTTTTGCTGTTGAAATTCCATAACATTCATCCTAGCTGAATTCTTTTATCCTTTGTCATATTTCTGAAAATAATAGCTTGTTGGAAAGCTCTTTTCAACCTCTTTCTAGCTATCTTAGTTTGATCATCAGAAGGTCAGTTCTTCCCAATCAAAATCCTTGTCATAATTTGAAGTGTATTTGTGCCAAAATTGTGTGATTCTTCTTTCAATTGGTTTCGCTTGTTTTTCTTTTTGTTTGTATGATTGTTTGGCATCCATTCATGTTGTAGTATCCTGAATTCATTTTTTTAATCTCATTATGCATGAAATCGGCATGCCCTACATCTTGCCCTATTATTATCGATTTTGATCAATTGACTTACCTATTGGTTTCTAATCTTGTTCCTGTTAATAGTATGTGTTATTAACACCTAATCCTTCCTTGTTAACATGAAATCACAACCTCTAAAGCTTTTATGAATAAAATCGCAATTGTCCTTGTGACCCTATCTTAGTGCTGAAATTTGTATAGTTGATTGGGATAGTAATTCAGGTTAATTCTTGTTAAGTTCTTGGCTATCACATCACACATCCAAGGGAAGGCACCTGTGGCATGTGATTACTGGTTTCTGATAGGTTTGGTTAGTGGAATTGGGAAGAAAATAGGATGTTTACTTGAATATTGAGTATGCATGCTTAGTGTAGTTTGGTCTTTTCCATATGATGTTATAAGTGGTTCAGATCCCTTGAATAAAGATAAAGGAATAGTTTCTTGTTTAGAGCCAAGAGAGGTAAGATAAAGGAATTTTTTTTTGGTTTGAATGCCTTTATCCTTGTGTGGCTTGGATGCCTTGTCCTTATGTGGCTTAGATGCCTTGTCCTTGTGTGGCAAGATGAATAGACTTGCTGATTAGCTTGTGTGCTAACCTTCCACCCTCTGTACAGCGAATCTCTGGACAACATGGGTGGAAGGGGGGTTGGCATTTTCTATTGATGAGATTGAATGATGTTTTACCTGCCCATGTACTTTTGATTTTCAAAAGTGTTTGTAGTCCACCCTCAGCCTTATTCCTTTTTGGATGACAATGAATGCATGATACCCTCTTGTTGTATAAGTTGATATGATGTTTGTTTGGAGATGTTTGTTTGGAGATGTTTATTTAAGATTTCTATAGATCTTATACTGTTGTGACCCTACTGAGTTTCTTGTAATCTCATCCTGTTGTTTTCACCATTTTCCAAGCTTAAGTATATTCTTTGTTCGTGGTATCAGTGTGTGAGATTCAGGTTGCACGGCGGGGCAGTATTGCATCACATTCCCATACTTGTTTCCTTGATTGCTTGTACATATAACATGAAGATTGAATGGACCACTTTCTGGTTTTTAGAATGTCTCCTTTGTTTGATTATTTTGAAAACTTACTGGGGATTTACTTGCTGGATTTTGAGATCCCTATAGGACTTGTGTATTGTGGTTACTTTGATTAGTCATAAAGTCTTCCGTTGATGTTTTATTCACTCCGTATGAATCCAGATTGTTTATCTAATAATAACATGCTCCAACATTTAAAAGCATAAAGAATGAACATACTAAAATCATAAATTAGATGAATAAGCCTTGTGGGATTCAGATAGGTCGTGCTTTTGGGCTTATTTGAGTTTCATGGCGGTAAGGGTCTTAATAGGTTGGATTTAGATCCTTACAAAAAACATCAATCAAGCAAAAAAGATCTCTAGAGAAACCAATGAGGTATAGATCCTACCTCTCTTGTCTCTAAACAGGTAGCTAATACTTTGCCATTGTTAAGAGGATCTAAACCACCTAAACACATATAAGGCAAAACCACACTAAGTATATCTATTCAGAATCCAAAACAACATCCTAGTTCCTGACCAATTCCACTCACCAAACCTATCAGAAATCAGTGATCAGAAGCTACTGAAACCACCTCCCCTTGGATGTGTGATGTTATAGCTAAGAACACAAAAAGAATCGACTTGATTTTCAATCCCAATTCACCATGCAAATTTGGCTCCAAGTTAGGGAAATAAGGAAAATTGTGATTTCATGCATAAGGGGTTTAAAGGTTGCGATTTCATGATAACTTAGAAGGATTGGGTGCAAATTACACATATGATTAAAAGAAACAAGATTAGAAACCAACAGAAAATTCAATTGACAAAAATCAACAACAATAAGGAAAAGAAGTAGGGCACGCTGATTTCACATATAAAGAAGATTCAATGGACAAATTTATGATATTATAACAAGAACAGGTTTCAAAACAATCATATGAAATAGAGAAAAAAAATTAAAACGAATTGATGGATCAATCAAAAAATTTTGGCACCAATACCCTACAAATTGTGATACAATTAACATGGGGAAGAACTAACCTTCTGATGATGAAACTAAGATAGTAAGATGGAAGATAAAAAGAGGTTTCCAATGAGCTTTAATTTACAAAAATTTGATGAAGGATGAAAGAATTAGGCTATGGTGGATGCTAGGAAAATTTCGGCAGCAAGGGTAAGGAAGAAGGATATATCAGGTGATGATTTTGAGTGTTTTTGGTGTGGGGACATATGTATGGCTGGCTGAGTAGATTATAGGATTAATAAAATTAATTTTTCCTACTTTTAAGGTTAGATATAAAGAGATAATGCTTAGGATTTAATTCTAAAATTATGTCTTAAAAATAGATAATGAACCATTTTTTATAGAAATGATGGGCAAAATGATCATTTTAGCTTCACTAGTATCTGTTCTTCTAGAACAAAAGATCGGGGTCTCACATCCTCCCCTTCTTATAAAAATATTGTCCTCGAAATTTTGGCACAAGTACCTAGTAAAACAGATAAGAAAATCTCCAACGCATTGTTTCCTTAGTCTCCCAAGACTGCTCCTTAACTTGGCTAATACGACAAATAACTTGAACTATAGGCATGTTTCGACTGCGAAGTTGGCGAACTGACCGATCTAGTGTCGAAATTGGCTGCACGGGATAGGATAGGTCTTCTGCAACCTCAACTAGTGGTTCTTTGAGCACATGAGCAAGATCTCGAACATACTTTCTCAACATCAAAATGTGAAAAACATTGTCAATTCTCTCTAGATTCTAAGGCAATGCAAGTCGGTCTACAATTGGGCCGATCCTTTCAAAAATGTCATATGGACCAACATAACAAGGTGCTAGCATACCTGGCTTCTGAAATTGAAAGACAACTTTTAACGAGGTAACTTTCAGAAATATTTTGTCACCTACCGTAAATTTCAGCTCCCTTCGTCATTTATTAGCATAATTTTTCTATCGATCTTGCAGTGTCTTCAGCCTTCGTCGAATTAGGTTCAACTATTCCGTTGGTTGATCAATTAACTCTAGATTATCTAGGTATCTCTCGTCTACTTCATTTCAGTAAATTCGAGTTCTACAACGACTCCCATACAATGCTTCATAAGGAGCCATTCCAATGCTTATGTGAAAACTATTGTTGTAAGCGAATTCTACCAAAGGTAGATATCTATCCCAACTGTTACTTCATTCCATCACACACGCACACAACATATCTTCAAGTGTTTGAATCGTTCTTTCAGATTGACCATCAGCTTGGGGATGAAATGCTGTACCGAAATTCAGCCAATCTTGGATCTTCGGATTGCTGATTTCAGATTTCTTCCAACAAAGTAGGCTTGACTTCAATTCGTGCTAACAACGAACCAGAAAAACTACTGCCAAGATGGACACGCATAGCAATCAAATCCAACGACATTGGCATGTAGTGTCCGCCCACAGAGGCTACAACAGTTGGAGAGGAAGATTGAGTCTTCTAGCTTAAGGCATCAACAACAACATTTGTTTTTTTCGAGATTATACTCGATGATGAAGTTATTGTCTTTAATCAGCTCCATCCATCTTTATTGTCTCATATTCAATTCTTTCTATGTAAGGAGATACTTTAAGCTTTTGTGATCGGTGAAGATTCTACATGTCTCACCGTACAGGTAGTGGCGCTATATCTTCAATGTAAATACCATGACTGCAAGCTCTAAATTATGCGTAGGATGTGCTCTCATGTGGACACAACTTTCAGGAAGTATAGGCAATAACTTTCCCATCTTGCATCAATACACATCCAAGTCCGGATTTCGACGCATCGCTGTACACGACATATTCTTTTCCACCGATCGGCAAAGTAAGGATAGGTGCGGTCACCAATCTGTTCTTTAGTTCTTCAAAATTTCACTGGCATTTCTCGTTCCACACAAATGGCTCTCCTTTGCGTGTCAATTTTTTCAAAGGTCCAGCAAGCGATGAAAAATTTTCCACAAAGCAACGGTAGTATCCAGCTAAGCCAAGAAAATTACAATCTTCAAATACAGTCTTCGGGGGTTCCCAAGCGACAATGGCTTCAATTTTCATTGGATCAAAGAATGTCACGAGCAGAAACAACATGGCCAAGGAAACCAACTTCACGTAACCAGAATTCGCATTTGGAGTACTTCGCAAACAACTGTCATTCTCTCAGAATTTTCAGCACAATCTGCAAGTGTTCAACATGCTCCTCTTCCGATTTTAACTAAATCAGAATGTCATCGACGAAGACTATTGCGAATCTGTCCAAAAACTCTAGGAATACTCGATTCATCAGGTCCATGAATAATGTTAGAGCATTGGTCAAACCGAATGGCATAGCTAGGAACTCATAGTGGCCATATCTCGATCTGAATGCAGTCTTCGGAATATCAGATTTATGAACTCGCAACTGATGGTATCCTAATCTGAGATCAGTCTTGGAAAACATGGCTACACCTGGAGCTGGTCAAAAAAGTCATCAATCTGCAGCAAAGGATACTTATTCTTCACAGTCACATGATTCAGCAGCTGGTAGTCGATGCACAATCGCAATGAACCATTTTTCTTTTTCATGAACAAGACAGGTGCTACCTAAGGTGACACATTGGGTCAGATGAAACCACGATACAGCAAATCTTCCAATTGCATCTTCAATTCCTTCATTTCCGCATGAGCCATATGATAAGGAGGAATGGAAATCAGATTCGTACTCGGCACTAGTACAATGTTGAATTCTGCTTCTCTTGCTAGTGGTAAACCAGTTACATCTTCTAGAAATATCTAGATCTGAGGATTCTTTGGAAATGTCAGGCACATGCATGACATTCATAGTATGTCCTTTGCTGATTAGTCGCCTTGCATCGAGCCAGGAAATCATGCTAGTTGGAACAACTCGTCTATCACCTTCAAAACAGAATTCGGAACCATCCGGTAGGCTGAACCACACACGCTTGGTGAAACATTCCATTCGAGCTTGATATTTGGCTAGACAATCCATGTCTAAGATCACATCTAGTTCTCGAATGTCCAATGGGATCAAATCCACTTCAAGTACAATTGATCCCATACATATAGCATAGCCGATGTAGACTAGATCACAAGTCAGTTGCTCTCCCAAAGGAGTCAGAACTGCAATAGGAGGAGATTGGGGATACAGAGGCCGATCTGAGCTAAGTGCTATCCTTGGACTCACAAATGATCTATTCACTTTGGGATCTAGTAACACTTTAGCATTTTGAGAAAAGACTGGAATAGTACCTATCACCACATTTGGGCTTGCTTCGGCATCAACCAATGTGAACAACCTTGTGGGTATGGGCTACGCCGCACTTATAGATCTGCTAGGTGGTCCTCCAGGTGTGTGTGTTGGTGGTTTAGTGGGACTGGCATACTCACCTTAGCTTGCGTTAATGCGTGTAATGCGTGTGTTGGTGGTCCTCCAGGTGTGTGTAATGCGTCTTGATTTAGGACACCCCCTCTAAATATGGCCCATTTCACCACAATTATAGCATCGTCCTGGCTGTGAACTCCATGTGGATCCCTTAGGATTAGGGCCGAAGAAATTCTTTCTGAAATTACCCGCATTGCCATTATTCTTTAGAGGATAGGGCCTCAAAGGATAGGGTCCCGTACATCGGCTGAATTTGGAACCACACCGGAAAGAACTGCCATTGTTTGTTGTAGGAAGCTTCTTGCTTTGCATGATCTTCTCTACTTCGGTGGCAGTAACAATCAACTCTTGCAAATTCTGCACAGGTGTCATGCCCACAATAGTTTTGAGCTCGGTACTCAGCCTATCTTAGAATCTTCTTGCTAGATGGTAAGGTGTGCGATCCTCCTCATGTGCAAAATGTGAAAACTCCCTTAATTCCTTCTCATATTCCAGCACCGAACGGGTGCCTTACTCAAGCTTGTAGAAAGCTTATCGCTGCTCACTTTCGTGGAATCTGGTGTAGAAACTTTTGTTAAATTTATGCTAGAACTCATCCTAAGAAGGCAATCGATCTCCGAACCGCAAGCTCACGGCTGTCCACCATGCGAGGGCTTCTCCCTCAAGTTTGAAAGTGGTGATGACAATTTTATCATCATCAGAGATACGAAGGAATGAGGAAACATGACATAAAGTATCAATCCACTCACGAGCTACAACGGCACTTACTGAACCGCTGAAATATTTGCATCCTAATTGACGGGCTTCCTTCAGAAACTTCGTAATGACAACCGATTTTCTCTCAGTTTCTTTAGGCTTAGACGACTGGATAGGTTCAAGTAGAGGCATAGGATCTTCCACTTAAGGTGCGAGTGCAAGGGTATTCTTGAATTAGGTTTCCCTTCACTGCTGATTTGCAGCAATTCCTTGCAACACGTTTAGTATTTGCGCCATTATGGGATCAATGGTTGGTTTTCACGCTCAGCTTGCCCTTCCTACTCATTTTATACATTCAGTTCATCTTGATCATTGGGTTGCTATTCGGCTTTTGCTTTATACCTACCCCAACGATCCTTATATATGTTCTGCCTTGCCATACTAAACAAACACACAAGGTCACTCACTATATAACCCCAATACAAAACTAAAGAAAGAAAATGGTACCTGGTGGAGAGACGTGCACTGGACGATATGAATATGCTGAAAAACAAAACGGACATGCAGACAAGTACATACAAGTCTTGACAATGCATACATACACACAAAGACACACTTGAAACTCATGTAAAATACACACATGCATTCGGCACAAATGCTAGTATAAAAAAGCACTCGGCAACACACATCAAAGGATCACAATCATTATTCCACAAAACACATATGTATTCAGCAATCACAAGGGAACATAGCAAGACACTCATCAAAACATAACAAGTTATACAATACATAAGAACACACAAAAAATACATCAATTAAACACTACAAACGAAGCATTTTAATATCAAAATACTTTCTATATTTACCTCTAGGGGTCTGCGTGTGTGCGCATGTACTCTCCTACAAATCATAAAACTAGAAAACATGTTAGCATATAAAAAATTATATTTTCCTAAAACATGCTCCACTACCAAATCTATAAGGACCTAAACCTAACCTATAAGGACCTTTACCACCATAAAACCCAAACAAGCCCAATCTAGGACCTATCTGAATCTCATAAGGCTTAATCATACTAGTTTCATTTTTTATTAAATTCATTCCTTATGCTTTTTATAGGTTGAAGCATGATAACATTGGACAAATATTCTGGTAACATACATAGTGAATAAAACATCAGCGAAAGTTTTATAATTAGCCAAAGGAACCATAAAACACAAGTTCCAAAGGGATCTCGAAATCCAGCAAGTAGCCCTCAAGTATACTTCCGAAATTAACAAGAATAAGAGAGATCTAATGAACCCGAAAGTAGTCCAATCATGTTTAATAGTATATACGCAAACAACCAGGAAGGAAAGAGGAATACGAATGTGATGCAAAATCATTCCACCATGCAGCCTTGATCTCACACCTTAGTACCACTGACAGAAGTTTTACCTATGCCTGAAAAATGAGGAAAACAACAAGATGAGATTACAAGAATCTCAATAGGGTCACAACATCATAAGATCTGCAGAAATCTAAACAAATCTCTCCCAATCAACATCAGATTCACCTATATTACTAAAGAGGTATCAAATAATCATCAATCAATTTCAATGGGGTTAGGGCCAAAAGTAATAAGCAGTGGGTGGACTAAGAACTCTTTTGAGAACAGAAGTACACAAACAGGTAATTCATCATTGGATCTCATAAATAGAAAGGCCATCTCTTTCCACTTGTGTTGTCCAAGGCTTAGCTACACAAAGGGTAAATGGTTAGCAAACAATCTAATCAGCAAGTCTACCCATCTTACCACACAAGGGCAAGGCATCCAAGCCACACAATGACAAGAGCATCAAAACCACACAAGGATAAGGACATCCAAACCACACAAGGATAAGGGCATCTTGCCACACAAGGACAAGGCAACTAGCCACACAAGGACCAGGCATCCAACGTGCACTTGCTGGGGATTGCCACCCATACAACTCCTGTACCAGTAAGTACCTCTCCTCTCCCTAGGAGCATCAGTGTTTATCCCGAATGGCTAGCGGAAAAGGATCTTGAAACACAATCATGTCCAGGCACACACAAGCAAGTATAAGGCATAACACCATAATAGGGCATCCTCTCAATCACTTCACAACACAATCAGCATGTCCAATGCGCATAGCATAACTGAAATAGAAAAATACATCCTATCTTAAGGATTCAAAATAGCCTAGGGATCCACAAACCAATCTACAATCATGCATATCAATTCTAGGCATGCACATACAACAAACATAAGAACCGAAATATCAATCAAGTAAAAAGAATCTTTGGAGAAACCAATGAGGTATAGATCCTACCTCTCTTATCTTTGAAAAGGTAGCTAATCCTTTTCCTTTGTTAAGAGGATTTGAACCGCCTAACCACACATAAGGCAAATACAATACTACAGCATACGTATTCAGAAATAAAAAAACATCCTACTTCCTTACTAATTTCACTCACCAAACCTATCAGAAACTAATGATCAAAAGCCACTGGAAACATTCTCCTTAGATGTGTGATGTCACAGCCAGGAACACAGTAAGAATCAATCTGATTTTCCAACCCAATTCACCAAGCAAAATTCGGTACCAACTTAGGGAAATAGGGAAATTTGCGATTTCATGTATAAGGGGTTTAAAAGTTATGATTTCATGATAATGTAGAAGAATTGGATGCCAAGTACATGTACAACTTAAAGGAACAAGATCAAAAACCAACAGACAAGTCAATTGACAAAAATTGGCAACAATAGGGAAAATAAGTAGGGTATGTCGATTTCATATATAGAGAGGATTCAAAGGATGAATTTATGATATTATAAAAATAAAATATGCCAAACAATCATACGAAAAAAGAGGATGAAAAACTAAAACCAATTGATGAATCAATCACAAAATTTCAACACCAATTCCCTATGAATTGTGATAGCAATTAACATGGGAAAGAACTAACCTTCTGATGATGAAACTAAGATATCAAGATGGAGGATGAAAAGAGGTTTACAAAGAGCTTTTATTTGCAGAAATCTGATGAAGGATGAAAGAATTAGGCTATGGCGGATGCTAGGAACATTTCGGCAGCAAGGGTAAGGAAGAAGGGTATATCGCATGATGATTTTCAGCGTGTTTAGTGTAGGGACATATGTGTGGCCGGCTGGGTAGTTTATAGAATTAATGAGATTAATTTTCCCTACTTTTAAGCTATATATAAGGAAATAATGCTTAGGATTTGATTTTGGAATTATCTATTAAGAATAGATAATGAACCATTTTTTATAGAAATAAAACAATGAAGAAATAAAATCAAAATGAAGAATGAACCTTTAATACCATTTCTGCCCATCAAACATTCATTTCTTCAGGGGGAAAAATGGTTATTTCAGCTCCACTAGTATTTGGACTTATAGGACAAAAGACCAACGTCTTATATTTCGGCTGTCCGGTATGCCCATAATGCATCTTCTAGCTTACTGGCCCAATCTTTCCTTGTAGGGCTAAAGTCTTCTCAAGAATTTGCTTGATTTCTCTATTGGATACTTCTACTTGGCCATTGGTCTAAGGATGATAAGGCAAAGCCATTTTATGTCTATCCCTATATTGTCACAATAGGGTCCTGAATTGGCTGTTGCAAAAATGGCTTCCCTCATCCTTAACGGTAGCTCTTGGAGCCCCAAATCTGGTAAAAATATTCTTTTTTAAAAATCTCAGGACAACCCTGGAATCATTGGTTTCACAAGCCTCTGCATCAACCAAGTTGGAAACATATTCAACTGTCAGAAATATATATTTTTTCCTATAAGAAGATGGGAAAGGTCCCATAAAATCAATCCCCCAAACATCAAATAATTCCACTTCCAGCATATAATTCAAAGGCATCTTATTTCTTCTGCCAATATTTTCAATCCTTTGGCATCTATCACATCTAGTAACAAATTGATGTGCATCATGAGAGATGGTTTGCCAGAAGAAACCTGATTAAAGTACCTCTACTGCAGTTTTATCAGCACCAAAATGACCACCATATGGGGATGAATGGCATTGCTTCAGAATGTCGCCAAATTCTTCCTCTGGAACAAATCTCCTAATGATCTTGTCATAGCCTTAGCGGTAAAGAAAAAATTTCTCCCAGAAATAGAATTTAATGCTGTGAATGAATTTCTTTTTCTACTAGCTGGAATAGTTCTGCATACCAAGTAGTTGGAAATATAACCATAACATGGATTAATATTATTGGCTGCCAGAACTTGCTCATCAGGAAAAGATTCTCCAATCTCTGCTGCTTCTTATATTGGCTGATTCTCCACTTTGGAAAAGTTATCGGCCACCTGATTTTCTGCACCTTTCCTATCTTTAATTTCCATATCAAATTCCTAAAGAAGAAGAACCCATCTGATAAGGCGAGGTTGGCATCTTTCTTCTCCATCAGTTTTCTGATAGTAGTGTGGTCAGAGTATGCAATCACCTTCGACCCAATAAGATAGGACCGAATTTTTCGAAGGCATACACCACATGTGACAATATAATTCACCTGGGCTTTATTGAGGGTCTTCTGCCATAGTAAATAGGATGAAAACTTTTGTTTCTGCTTTATCCAAATATAGCTCCGATGGCATAGTCACTAGCATCACACATAAGCTCAAATTCCTGTCCCCAATTTGGTGTAATAATAATTGGAACAGTCACTAATCGCTTCCTGATTTCTTCTAAGGCCTCCACACAATTCTTGTCAGAATCAAACTTTTGATCTTTCATTAGCAATTGACATAGGGGTTGGTGATCTTTGAGAAATCTTTGATGAATCTTTTATAAAATCTAGTATGTCCCAGGAAACTTCTAATAGTTTTGACTGTTGTTGGAATGAGTAGCTTCTCAATTGCTTTAATTTTCACCTTGTCCACTGCCAATCCTCTTTCTAAAATCAGAGATGTCCTAAGACAATACCTTCAGTTACCATAAAATGGCACTTTGCCCAATTTAGCACAAGATTAATCTCTTGACACCTCTCCAGGACAAGATATCCATCATACACCTCTAAAACGTAGCTAGTGCATTACACTATCCAAAGGGCAATCTGCTGAAGGCAAAGGTGCCATAGAAGCAGATGAAAGTAGTCTTACTTTGATCCTCTAAAACAATTGCAATTTGATTATACCCATAATAACCATCAAGGAAGCAATAAAATTCTCTACGAACGAGCTTGTCCAGCATCTAATCAATAAAAGGTAGTGGAAAATGATCCTTACAGGTAGCCTTATTTAGCTTCCTGTAATCATGCAAACTCTCTAGCTTGTAACTGTCCTGGTTGGCATGAACTTTTTTTTTTTCATTCTTCACAACTGTGGTGCCTCTTTTCTTGGGAACACATTGGACTGGACTCACCCAATTGTTGTCAGGAACTGGATAAATGATTCTAGCATCAAGCCACTTGATCACCTCCTTTCTCACCACTTCTTTCATACTTGGATTTAATTGCCTCTGATACTCAATTGAAGGTCTATATTCCTCCTCTAGCCGGATCCTCTGCATGCAAAATGAAGGGTTGATTCCCTTAATGTCCGCCAGTGTCCATCCTATTGCAGTTTTGTTCTCCTTTAACACTTTCATCAGCTTTTCATCTTGTAGTTTTTTCAAAGAAAAAGAGATAATGAAAGGAAGTGTATCATTCTCTCCCAAAAACTTGTACTTCAAGTGGGCTGGAAACTGCTTCAACTCCAGGATCGGAGGTTCTTCAACTGATGGTTTCATTTTGTTCAGCTGCCCCAGTAGTGCATCAAGTGTTTCAAATTGCCTTTTATTCTAGCTAGGTATATTTTCCAAGACTCTGGTTAGGACTGCTACCTCTTCTTCATCACTTTCTTCTATCCCAATTGAAACAGCTTGTAATGGATCCTAGTACTTGACTTTTATATCAATGTTTTCTTCTGCATCCCATGAACTAATGGACTTCACACTCTCAGTGTAATGATAGTTCATTGAAGAAAAAATATCAATAGTCACCTGCTGGTCTCCTACTCTCACAGTAAGCTGGTCAGCCTGTACATCTATAAGGGATCTTCTAATAGCCAAGATTGGTCTTCTAAGGATAAGTGGAACATATTTGTCTTCTTCCATGTTAAGGATGATGAAATCAATTAGAAAGATAAATTTGTCGACTTTTATCAAGACATCCTCCACAGTACCCCTTGGAAAAGAAAAATTTATATCCACCATTTGTAGGGTATAGGAAGTGTATCGCATATCTCTCAATCCCAACATTTCTGTCATACAGAGTGGCATAAGGTTGATGCTGGTCCATAAATCATACAATGCTTTGCAAAATTGGTTAGCTCCTATCTCCACAAGAATGATAAAACTCCCTAGATCTTTAAACTTTGGAGGCAACTTCCTCTGAATAACAGCACTATATTCTTCAATCAAGGTCACCAATGTTTAATAATCTCCAATCTTCCTTCTCTTGTAAATAATGTCTTTTATGAGTTTGGAATAGGAAGGCATTTGTTCCAAGGCTTCCGCAAACAGAATATTGATATGGAAATTGCTAGTATAGTTATTCCTTCTTCAACCTCCTACGAAAAGGTGGTGGCGGCAACTTCTCCTGTTTTGCTAATTTTTCTTCAGTTGGTTTTTTTTTCGCCAAAATTTCCTCTTCTTTTGGCTTTTCTTAAAGCTTCTCAAATTTAGGTTTTCGGGCAATTTCTTGGCTTTCCTCACTATCTTTGGCTGCCATAGGTTCTAGAAGTACTGTACCTGATCTTAAAATCACAGCATTCAATTCTGTTGGTTGCTTGGTATCTGATGGCAAAGTTCCCCATGGCCTGATTTCCAACAACTATGATAACTGACTCATTTGAGTTTCCAAATTTTTAATTCTGGAATCAGAAGACATAATGAATTGTTGCATAAGGTCCTCCAAAATGTTCTTTTTCTCCACTGGTAGTAGATTCTGAAAATTTGGATTCTGAAAGTTTTGATTTCCCAACAAGAATCCAGGATTGTAGCCTCCTCCCTTGCCATGATTAGGATGTGAAGCAAGAACTGGATTGTTATTCTTCTATGAAAAATTGGAATGGTATTTCCAATTTTCATTATAAGTATTCCCGAAGTAGTGAGGTTACTTTCTTGGATTGCCAACATAATTAGCTTCTTCAGTATTCTGAGGGCACTGATAATTTTTAAGGTTGACCCCACAGTGATTACATGGAGCCAGCACAGGTGCGCTTGCTGAATTCTGCTATACTGCTGCTACATTCACCCTGTTTTGCGCAAATTCGTGCCTCATTGGCACTATCTCTGCTGCCAGTTTTGTAATAGCATCAACTTTAAGCCTCCCTAGAATTCTATCGAAGTTCAAATTCTACCAGGATTTTCCTCCAACAGCTACTCTCTCTGTTAATCTGAAAGCCTTATCAGCTCGTTTGTCTTGAAAGTTACCATCGGCAGTGGCATTAAGCATGAATTTATGCATATCGGACTGCACTCTATAAAACGCATCTACCAGTAGGAAATCTGGAATGCCATGGTGCAGATACATCTTCAATAGCCCCTTGAATCTCTCATAGGCTTCATATAGACTCTCCTTTGGTTACAGCTTGAAATTGTGAAGTCTTTGTAGCTAGGAAAAATCTGGCCAAGAAGGCATTCATCAGCTCCTCCCAAGTGGATATAGAACTATTGGCAAACCAGTTTATAGCTTTCCCAGCAAGAGAGAAAGGGGAAAGGTGCAGTCTAATTGCTTCAACAGGGACCCCGTTGAATTTAAATGTGTTTGTCAGCATTATGAACATTTTTACATGCTTCATAGGATCTTATTTTTCCAGCTCAAAGAACTGGTGATTTTCCATCATCTAGATCATTGCAAACTTGATCTTGAAGCTAATGACTGGTATTGCTGGCCTACAGATCACATTGTCTAGAAAATTAGCTATCAGCATGTTATAGTCCCTCATTGTTCTGTTCCTGGGTTGTGGGTTATCCACCGTTTGAGCTTGATCCGTGTTGTCTCCTCCATTGACGCCTCCACCTGGATGTTTCATCGCTTGATCAATGTTTTTGAGATGCTTGATTCTTTGAATAAATTTTTTGATATTAAGGTCAATAGGTGCAAGGTCAATCTTCTTACTCCTCAAATTGTACCTGTTTTCCAGCTTTGTATGTTAAAAACAGAAAAACCAAAAAATTAATCTAGAAAAAAGAATTTTATATAAATTGTCAATTTAAAAACCATTATTCCTCGGCAACGGTGATAAAAAATTGATAGCATAAAATTGAATTTACCTTAAATCACAAGTGCATGATGTCAACAAGTAATATAGTTCCGAAGAATGAGTATTGATCCCATAGGGAAAATCTATTCAGATTATTCAATTCTTCAAATCCTCTACTCTAGTTAAAGAAATCTTTTATTGGGTTTGATTTTATAATAAATTCAATTTCTAAATCTAAATAGCTGAACTAAAAATTGTTAATATATCAATAGATTGAGTCAGAATTCACACCTAGAATCTGTTTTGCTATCTAATCTAGAAAATTTTCTTGATTTTTTTTTATCCAATAATACCATTCCAGGCAACTATTTGCTAACCTAGTACACTATTTAGCTATATTCCTATGGTAATTCGATTAATAAATTGATTATCCCCATTCAGATTGAACCTTAGGATTGGCAGATTTATTCCTATTCTGTCAATTTTGGGTTACCTAGGTATTCTACCCCTATTTCGGAACATAAACTGATATCCCTATCAATTTAGATTTATCTAGAATAAAGTGATCAGTTTCGTAATAAAGAGCAAGGTAGAATAATCTTCGCTAGTTAGTAGGTTAATAGATTCCGTCGTGAATCCTGTTTGGGTGTTTAGAAACTAAAACGACGAACAAAAAAGAAAACAAGTAAAGCAAAATCATTTGTCATACTCATAATTCAAATAACATACCGTAGTCTAATCTCTGAAAGATGTTGAATCCTAAGAATTAAACTGATGTTTATGCTTTGTAAACTAAGAACTTGATATATAACAATAACCCTCTAACGTCTATTGATATGAAACCTTGAGTTTCTAATCTTTATCTGTTAAGTGATTGTCCTTATCCGTGTATTTTTAGGCTTGATCTCGTACAACCGATCGGTCCAAAGACAATCAGTAGGCTTGTCACGTTCAACCGACCAGTCGGTGTGTGTTCGGCTTCTCTGTTGGTTTTCCGTATTTTGTGTACCAACCAGTCGGTGTGTCTTTGGCTTGAATATTCTATTAAACGGACCAGTCAGTTGGTTTCAATCGACCAGTCGAACGGCCCTCGTAATTGTCAACATTAGTTTTGAAGTTTCGATGCATTTTTCATACGAAAATGCTTCTTTTTGCCGCCATAAAACATAACACGTCTATTCAACCACAACACTAAACAAACAGTCAAAAAGTTCACCAATTTAAACAAAATTAGTTCGCAACTAACCTAAAATCAAACCGAAATAATACGGCTAAACAGTGTTGTAAACGGGTCATTAGTGTGCATGATAATTGGGTGTGTGATCCATTGTTGGAATTTGTTCGTTGTGACTTGTGTGCTGCCTAAGTGTTTTGGATCTATACCTCATTGGTTTCTGCAAAGATTCTTGTTGTTTGAAAGATGAATTTAGTACTTGTCCATCCTATTGTGTATATGCATGCATGTATAATGTATGCATGAGCTACGATACATTAAGCAATTTCAAACCCTTGAGATAGATTGTGTGTGCCTAATTCGCATGTGTTGTGTGCATGTGATTTTCTGATTGTATTATGGTATGATTGAGGATGCCATGCTGTGATATTATGCCTTGTACTTGCTTGTGTGCGCTTATACATGTTTGTGTATCAGGATCTTTTTCTAATGGCCATTCAGGGTAAGCGTTGATGCTCTTGAGGAGAGAAGAGGTTCTTACTGGTATGGGAGTCGTATGGGTGGCGATCCCCAGCATATGCATGCTAGATTCCTAGTCCTTGTGTGGCTAGATGCCTTGTCTTGTGTGCTGGCAAGATGCCCTTATCCTTGTGTGGTTTGGATGCCCTTATCCTTATATGGTTTGGATGTCTAGTCCTTGTGTGGCTAGATGTCTTGTCTTGTATACTGGCAAGATGAATAGACTTACTGATTAGACTGTGTGCTGACCATTTACCTTTGTTCAGTTAAGACTTGGACAATACAGGTGGAAGGGGATGGCCTTTATTTTGATGAGATCGAATGATGAAATACCTGCCTATGTATTTCTGAATTTAGGAAGTGTTTGTAGTCCACCCTCAGCCAATGACTATCGGCCCTACCTCTTTTGTATTTATGGATGATTGTTTGATACCCTTTTAGTGGTTTAGGCAAATCTGATGTCGTTCGGGAGATGTTTATTTCAATTTCTGCAGATTTTATGATATTGTGACCCTACTGAGATTCTTGTAATCTCACCCTATTGTTTCACTTCAGGCTTAGGTACATCTTCTGTTAGTGGTACCAGTGTGTGAGATCATGGCTGCACGGCGGGATGATATTGAATCACATTCGCATCACCTTTCTCCTTGCTGATTGCTTGCGCATATAACCACTAACATGAATTTTAATTGGACAACTTTCTAGTTTATTGATTCCCTCTTATTCATGCTTGTTTCCGGAATTCATTGAAGGGTTACAGGCTAGATTTTGAGATCCCTATGGGACTTGTGTGTTGTGGTTCCCTTAATTAATTATAAGACTTCCACTTATGTTTTTACTCACTATGTATGCTACCAGAATGATTTTCTATTATTATCATGCTACAACCTCTAAAAAGCATTAGAAAGAAACTTGGTAAAATTGGAACTTATAATGGATAAGTCTTGTGGCATTTAGATTGGTTATAGGTTGGGCTTGTTTGGGTTTTATGGCAGTAAGGGTCCTAATAGGTTGAGTTTGGGTCCTTACAGGTTTGGTAGCGAAGCATGGTTTAGGGAATATAATTTGTTATATGCTACAATGTTTCCTGGTTTTGTGTCTGTGGGAAGGAACATGCGCACACACCCACAACTTTAGATGTCATTGCCGAAAATATTATGACACTAAAATGATGGTTTGTAATGTTTGAATGTCATAATTAAATAAGTATCTTACCAAATTTTTATTCATTTTTGCATGCCGACTGTGTGTATAATGCTGCATGCTAATTGCAACTTATTGATGTCTGCTGCCAAGTGTTCCTATATGATTACTATGGTTGCCGAGTATGTCCTTGTATAAATGTGTGTGGTTGCCATGATTGCTGAGTGTGTCTTTCTGTGAACATGTGCATATCGTTCGGTGTACGCCTCTCCACCAAGTATCACTTCTTTTACTTAGTTTTGTAATTGGGTTATGTATTTAGTGACTCTATGTGCTTATATAGTATGCCAAGGTAGAACGCACCTAGACATTATCGGGGTAGGTGTGAAGCCCAAACCGAACAGCAACTCGTTGACCAGAATAAATCTAATGCACAAAATGAGCAGGGAGAGAAAAAGGAGCCCGAAAACCAACCTGAGGCACCAGCCGCATCAGCCATTGATCCCATAGTAGCACAAATACTGAATGTGTTACATGGAATTGTTACGAACCAACAACGAATGGAAGCCCAATTTCAGAATGCTCCTACACCCGCTCCACCTGTGGAAGATCCTATTCCTCCACTTGAATCAACTCAGCCGACCAACCTAAAGAAGTTGAGAGACTTTCTGTTGTTATTACCAAGTTGCTGAAGGAAGCTCGTCAGCTCAGATGCAAAGATTTCAGCGCTTCAGTAGGTGCCATTGCTGCTTGTGAATGGATTGACACCCTATGCCTAGTGTCCTTGTTCTTGCGCATCTCTAATGATGTCAAGGTTGCTATTGCCACTTTCTTACTTGAGGGAGAAGCCCTCACATGGTGAACAACCAGAGTTTACAGTTCGAAGATTGGCTGCCCACATGAGAAGAATTCCGACATGAGTTTTACAAAAGATTCTACACCCAATTCCACAAAAACGAGCAGCGACAAGCTTTCTACAAGCTTGAACAAGGCACTCGTTCTGTGCTGGAATACAAGAAGGAATTAAGGGAGTTGTCCCAATTTGCACCAGAGGAGGATCACTCATCTTATCAGTTTACGAGACGATTTCAAGATGGCTGAGTACCGAGCTTAAAATTGTGGGCACGACACTGGTGCAAAATTTGCAAGAATTGATCATTGCTGCCACTGAAACTGAGAAGATCGTGCAAAGCAAGAAGCCTCCCCGTAGCAAACAATGGCAGATCATTCCGACGAGGTCCCAAGTTCAATTTGCATACAGGACCCTATCCTTTAAGGTCCTATCCTTCGAAAAACAAAGGCAATGGAGGTAATTATGGGAACAATTTTTCTGGTCCTAATCCTAAAGGATCTATGTGGAATTCATAGCCATGTCAATTCTACAACTATGGCGAAATGGGCCATATTCAGACGGAGTGTCCCAAACCAAGACATATCACAGGCACAAGCGCACCGAATGCAAGCCGAGGTGGGTATGCAAATCCCATTAAACCACCAGCATAAGCACCTAGAGGATCTACAAGCGAGGTGCAGCCCAGACCTATGAGGTTATTCACACTAACTGGTGACATATACTATTTTCGTCTTTTCTCAAAATGCTAAAATGTTATTAGATCCCGGAGTGAATAGATCATTTGTGAGTCCAAAGATAGCACTTAGCTCAGATTAGCCTATGTCTTCTCCTATTACTGTTCTGACTCCTTCGGGAGAGCAACTGATTTGTGATCTAGTCTACATCGGCTGTGTTGTATGTATGGGTGGAAGTACACTTGGAGTGGATCTGATTCCATTGGACATCCGAGAGCTGGATGTGATTTTAGGCATGGATTATCTGGCCAAATATTAAACTCAAATGGGGTGTTTCACCAAGTGTGTGTAGTTCACTCTTCCTGATAATTCCAAGTATTATTTTAAAGGCGATAGGCGAGTTGTTCCAACTTGCATGATTTCCTGGCTCGATGCAAAGTGATTGATCAGTAAAGGATGTACTGCATACCTTGCACATGTACATGACATTTTTGAAGAGTCCTAGGATCTAGAATCTGTTCCAGTAGTTTGTGAATTTCCGGATGTGTTTCTAGAAGACATAACTAGTTTGCTGCCAGCAAAAGAAGTGGAATTTGGCATTGAACTAGTGTCGGGTATGAATCCGATTTCCATTCCTACTTATCGTATGGCTCCTGAAGAAATGAAAGAATTAAAGATGCAATTGGAAGATTTTCTGGATCATGGTTTCATCTAACCCAGTGTGTCACCTTGGGGAGCACCTATCTTGTTCGTGAAGAAGAAAGATTTATCGCTGCGATTGTGCATCGACTATCGGCAGCTGAATTGTGTGACTGTGAAGAACAAGTATCCTCTGCCGCGAATCGATGACTTGTTCGACCAGCTCTAAGGTGTAGTCATGTTTTCCAAGATCAATCTCAGATCGAGATACCATCAGTTGCATGTTTGTGAGACTGATATTCCAAAGACTGCATTCAGATCGCGATACTGCCACTACGAATTTCTGGTTATGCCATTCGATTTGACCAATGCACCAGCCAAGTTCATGGACCTGATGAATCGAGTATTTCAAGAGTTCCTAGACAGATTTGTGATAGTCTTCATTGATGACATTCTGATTTACTCAAAATTGGAAGAGGAGCATGCTGAGCAGTTACAGATTGTACTGAAAATTCTGAGCGATCGACACCTGTTTGCAAAGTACTCTAAATGTGAATTCTAGTTATGCAAAGTTGGTTTCTTGGCCATGTTGTTTCTGCCCATGGTGTATTGGTTGATCCAAAGAATATTGAAGCCGTAGTTGCATGGGAATCCCCACGGACTGTATTTGAAGTTCGCAGTTTCCCTGACTTGGCTAGATACAATCTTCGTTTCGTGAAGAATTTTTCATTGCTTACTGGAATTTTGACAAAATTGACTCGCAAAGGAGAGTCGTTTGTGTGGAATAAGAAATTCCAGCAATGTTTTGAACAACTGAAGAATATTTTGGTGACCACACCTATCCTCACTTTTCCGGTCGATGGAAAAGAATATATGGTGTACAGTGATGTAATAAAATCCAGACTTGGATACGTGCTGATGCAAGATGGGAAAGTCGTTGGCTTTTCTTCCCGACAGTTGCGTCCACAAGAAAGCAAATATCCTACGCATGATTTGGAGCTTGCAGTTGTGGTGCTCCCATTGAAGATATAGCATCACTACTTGTATGGTGAGACTTGCAGAATCTTCACCGACCACAAAAACTTGAAGTATCTCCTAACGTAGAAGGAATTGAACATAAGACAACGAAGATGGATGGAGCTGATTAAAGACTACTTTTTGATCATCGAATATCATCCCAGAAAAGCAAATGTTGTTGCTAATGCCTTAAGCCGGAAGACCCATTCTTCTTCTCCATCGGTTTTAGCCTATATGTGTGCACAATACATGCCAATGTTGCTGGATTTGAGAGCTACACATGTGCATCTTGGCAGTGATTTCTCTGGTTCGTTGTTGGTGTGAATTGAAGTCAATCCTACTTTGCTGGAAGAGATCTGAAATCATCAATCTAAAGGTCCAAGATTGGCTGAAATTCAGCAACAAATATCTTATGGTGTTGATGCCATAGTTCATGATTTCAGAGTGCAAGATGATAGAGTTATTGTCTTCAGAAACTGAGTATGTGTGCCACAAGATGTTGATATTCGCAATTTAATTTTGTCCGAAGCACATAGTTCAAAGTATGCTACACATCTTGGTACCACAAAGATGTACCGAGATTTGAAGGAGCAGTATTGGTGGTCGAACATGAAGCTCCACATTGCTGATTTTGTTGTTCGATGCCTTATTTTTCAACAAGTGAAGATCGAGCATCAAAGACCAACTGATTTATTTCAGTCACTTCCGATTCCAGAATGGAAATGGGAGCATGTAACAATGGAATTTGTGACTGGTTTGCCTAGATCTCAACGAGAATTAGATGCCATTTGGTTGATCGTAGATCGACTAACAAAATCTTCACACTTCCTTCCTATTTGTGTGACAGACACTCCTGAGAGATTGGCTATTCGTTACTTGGACGAGATTGTTCTTTTATATGGAGTGTCAGTTTCTATTATTTCAGATCGTGACCCTCATTTTACTTCATGATTTTGGGAGAAATTCTAGAATACCCTGGGTTCGAGACTAAATTTCAGTACAGCATTTCATCACCAGACCGATGTCAATCTGAAAGAACAATTCAGATGCTTGAAGACATATTGCGTGCATGCATTATGGATTGGAATACCAGTTGGGATCAACTTCAACCAAGAATATGTTCCTGATTTTCTTTTATCCAATAATACCTTTCCAAACTATTATTGGCTAACCCAGTTACCTAGCCAGCTATATTCCTAAGCTAATTTGATGAAAAGATTGATTAACCCTAATCATTATGAACCCTAGATTTGGCAGATATATTCCTATTCTGTCAATTTAGATTACCTAGGTATTCTACCCCTATGTCGGAACCTAAACTAATATCCCTACCGAATTAGGTTTACCTAGAACGAAGTGATCATGTTCGTATTATAAAGAGCAAGGTAGAATAATCTTCGTTAGTTAATTGTGTCAACAGATTCTGGTTTGAATCTTTTTTGGGAGCTTAAGAACTAAATCGACAGAGAGAAAGGAAAAAAAGTAAAACAAAATCAGTTGTCATACTCAAAATCCAAATAACATACTGTTAATTAATCTTTGAATGATAAAGAGTTCCAACGAAGAAACTAGTGCTTTTGTTCTGAACCAGAACATGATACCTAATAATACATTCAGTGTCACCCCCCGAACCCCAAAGGAAAGATTTCAAAATCTCGCGTGACCATCCCCGTCCCTCCTCCACACTTGCGCATATAACCACTAATATGAAGTTTGATTGGACTACTTTCTGGTTTATTGATTCCCTATTATTCATGCTTGTTTCTGGAATTTATTGGAGGGTTACAGGCTAGATTTTGAGATCCCTGTAGGACTTGTGTGTTGTGGTTCCCTTGATTAATTATAAAGACTTTTGCTGATGTTCTTATTCACTCTGTATGTTACCAGAATGATTGTCCAATATTATCATGCTCCAACCTTTGAAAAAACATTAAAAAGAAACTTTGTAAAATCAGAACTTAGAATAGATAAGCCTTGTGGGATTCAGATAGGTCATAGGTTAGGATTGTTTGAGTTTCACGACAGTAAGGGTCCTAATAGGTTGGGTTTGGGTCCTTACAGCCTAAGTTTCTAAATAGTCCTCTCGATCTCAGAGTCAACTGGCGCAAGTTCAAGCTTCTTACTCCTCAGATTATACCTATTTTCAACCCTACATACTAAAAACAAACAAACAAAAAATTAATTTAAAAAAAGAATAAGGGATAAGTTATCAGTCTTAGAAATGTTTTTTCCCCAGCAATAGTACCAAAACTTGGTGACATAAATTGAGTTTATCTTCTTTGTCAGTGCACAATATCAACAAGTAATATAATTCTAAAAGAACAAGTATCGATCCACAAGAAAAACCTATCTAAAACTAATCAATTCACTAATTCTTTCACTCTAGTTAAACTAATCAAATAATGTATAGATTGTAATTCAAGAATAAAACTGAATGTAAATAGCTGTAATGAAAATGTTAATAAATCAATAGACTGTATCAGAATTCGTATCTAGAATCTGTTTTACTAATTAACCTAGAATATGTTCCTGATTTTCTTTTATCCAATAATACCTTTCCAAGCTATTATTGGCTAGCCCAATTACCCAGTCAGCTATATTCCTATGTTAATTTGATGAAAAGATTGATCAACCCCAATCATATAAAACCAAGATTTGGCAGATATATTTCTATTCTATCAATTTAGATTAACTAGGTATTCTACCCCTGTATCAGAACCTAAACTATTATCCCTATCAAATTAGGTTTACCTAGAACGAAGTGATCATGTTCATATTATGAAGAGCAAGGTAATGTTCATCAGTTAATTGTGTCAACAAATTCTGGTTTGAATCCTGTTTGGGAGCTTAAGAACTAAATCGATGGAGAGAAAGGAAAATAAGTAAATCAAAATCAGTTGTCATACTCAAAATCCAAATAACATACTGTTAATTAATCTTTGAATGATAAAGAGTTCCAACGAAGAAACTAGTGCTTTTGTTCTGAACCAGAACATTTCCCTCCCTTCTCTCCTTCCTCTCAATTTCCGATTTTTGCCTTAACCCTAACCCAAATTTCTTAATCTTCATCTTGGCATAATTCTCTCATCTTTTATTGAATTTTTGCAAATAATAGCTTGTTAGAAAGCTCTTTCTATCCTATATCTAACTATCTCTGGGTGGTAATCAGAAGGTTAGTTCTTCCCTATCGAAATTCAAGTCGTAGTTCGTCGGTTTTGTGTAAAAAATTCCTTGATCTTAATTCTAGCATAACTCTCTCACCCTTTGTCGAATTTCTGAAAATAATAGCTTGTTGGAAAGCTTTTTCCATCCTCTATCTAGCTATCTTGATTTGGTCATCAGAAGGTTATTTCTTCCCTATCTAAATTCAAGTCATAATTCGTTGGTTTTTATGCCAAGATTGTGTAATTCTTCCTTCAATTGATTTCTGTTGTTATTCCTTTTGTTTGTATGATTGTTTGGCATTTATTCCTATTGTAAAATCATGAATTCACCTTTGAATTTTCTTTATACACGAAATCGGCATGCCTTATTCCTAACCCTATGTTTGTCAAATTTGATCAATTGGTATCAATCTTATTCCTTTTAATCATTTGAGTAACTGGCACCTATTCCTTCCTAATTCACATAAAATCACAGTTTCTTCTTATGTCTGTGATGAAATCACAATTTACCCTATTAAGCTCTAAGATGTTGCCAAAATTTGTATATTGAATTAAGGTGAATAATTATGTTAATTCTTGCTGAATTTTTGGCCATCACATCACGCATTCAGGGGCAAGATATTGCTGCATCTGAATCACTGGATTTTGGTAGGTTAATCGGTGATGATTCCCAATGCCTTTGATTTTTAATTAGGTAATCTTGTGGCTTAGTATTGTATGGTCTTTGACTTGTGATTGTTTAGGAGATACTGATCTTATTGGAAAGGCAGAGAATTACATCTCATTCAGACTCGTGAGAGGTAGGATCTATGCCTCAACGGTTCCTTTGGTTACCCTATTATTTGATTGTTTGAATATGATTGAACGTGATTGCTTATCTTGGTTATATGCTTGTGGAATGTGTAATTATGATGATAGGGAATCTCAGAATTTTACTAGAGCAATAGGTTGCCTAATTTGGTTATGACTTTGAAGATTGATCTTTGATTTGTATTGTGATTTGATTGAGGATCCTTTGTTGTGATTTGTGTATGCGTGTACTATGTATGTATCCATGTATGTGCCTTTTTTGTGCTTTGTTTGAAGGATTCTTTTATCACTAGCCATGCGAGGTAAGTATTGTTGCTTCTAAGGAAAGGAGAGATGCTTACCGAATTGTGAGGTTTATGGGTGGTTATTCCCAGCAAGAGCTCGTTATATGCCTTGTAGGCCGGTTTAAGTCCGGATGTCAAGATACCTTATAGGCCAATTCGAGTTTGGATGTCAAGATGCCCTCTAGGCCAGTTCGAGTCTGGATATTAGGATGCCCTATTTTTGTGAGGCAGGATGACTTGTATGCTCAGCTGTAAGAGTGCTCCTAGGCCAGTTAAAGTCTGGATGTTAGAGCCAACAAAAAGGCTTGCAGTAATATTGATTGTCTAACCGTTTTACCCTTTTTGCAGCATAGCCTAGGATAACATGGGCAGATGGGGACAAACCTTGGTTTTGAAAATCAGATCATGTTATAAGCTGCTCATGTGCTTCTGAATAAGAAATGTTTTCAGTATTTCGCCTTGTTTTCTACCAATTTCGTCCTACCCTCATATTGTGTGTGCTTGTGATGATTTCTACCCCTATTATGTGTGTTTGATGCTTATGGTTTTAATTAGATATCTTAGCTGGTTTTAGGTGTTGATCTTTTGGTTATTGAGAGATGTTTAATTGGGAATCCCTAGGACTTATGATGCTGTGACCATACCGAGATTCTTGTAATCTCATCCCTTCTTTTCTCTCCCTTTGCAGGCTTAGGTGTGTGTTTTGTTGCTGGTACCAAAGGTGTGAGATCAAGGTTGTACGGATGGACGAATTTGCACTTCATTTGCACCACTTTTCTATTAAATGCGCATGCCATGTCTTTAAACTTGTGTGGATTTGCATTCTAGATTTTCAATCCCTTTTTCTATTTCTTGTTGTTTCTGAATTATACATGATACTATTGGTTGATGTTTTGAGATTCCTATAGAGCTTGTGTGCTATGTTTCCATTTGTTTCTAATGTTAATATAAGTCTTCCGCTGATCTTTTCTTTCACACCATATAAGCTAGAAATTCATTAATGTATAAACATGCTCCAACCTTTAAATAGCATATGAATCAACCAATAAAATTTGTAGTTAGTAAGTTTTGATCCTTGTGGAATTCAAATAGGACCTTGTGAGGGCTTATTTGGGTTCTGTAAAGGTCTTAATATGTTGGGTTTTGTATCCTTACAGATGGAACTATTATTATGTTTCAAGGGGATCACAGAGTAATTCCTTCTTGGGTAATCTCGGTGCTCGAGGTTATGCAACTAATGCATAAGGGATATCCATCTTATCTAGCTCACAGGAGGGATGTAACAGTGTCATCAGAATTGACAGTATAGGATATACCAGTTGTTAGAGATTTCCCCGACGTCTTTCCAGAAGAATTACCTGATATGCCACCTGATCGAGAAGTTGAATTTTGCATCGAATTATTAGCAGGAACTGTTCCAATTTCTATACCTCCTTATAGAATGGCATCGGCGGAAGTTAAAGAACTTAAGATTCAATCGCAAAATTTGGTGAATAAAGGATTCATCAGACCAAACGCATCTCCGTGGAGAGCACTAGTGTTATTCGTTAAGAAGAAGGATGGTACATTATGATTGTGTATTAACGATAGGCAGCTAAACCAAGTTATGGTGAAGAATCGATACCCATTGCCTAGAACTGACGATCTCTTCGATCAACTCAGAGGGGCAGCAATGTTTTCTAAGATTGACTTGAGATCAGGCCATCATCAGCTAAAGATTCAAGATTCTGACATACCTACGAATGCATTTAGGACTAGGTATGGACACTATGAAGTTTTAGTGATGCCTTTTGAATTGACTAATGCACCCACCTTTTTTATAGATTTAATTAATCGAGTGTTCAGAGCATACCTGGACCAATTTGTGATTGTCGTTATTGATGATATATTGGTATATTCTAAAACTTGAGAGGAGCAAGCTACATAACTTAAAATGGTATTACAGACCTTAAGGGACCATTGCATGTACGCTAAGTTTAGTAAGTGTGAATTCTGGCTGACAAAAGTTGTATTCTTGGGCCATATAGCATCCGAGAAAGGAATCTTGGTGGACATAAAGAATATCGAGGCAGTACTTAAATGGGAAGCACCCAAGAGCATGACTGAGAATCACAGTTTCTTGGGATTAGCAGGTTATTACAGACGATTTGTACAAAAATTTTCGATATTGACAAGCCTAGTAACAAAGCTGACGAGAAAAGGAGTGAAATTTGTGTGGAATGAAACTTGTGAACAAAGCTTCCAGCGATTAAAGGAATGTTTGACTTCAGCACCAGTTTTGGCACTACCAATCGATGGAGTAGAGTACACTATATTTAGTGATGCATCGAGTCAAGTATTAGGTTGCATTTTGATGCAAGAAGGCCAAGTTATAGTTTATGCCTCTCGAGAACTGAGACCAAATGAGGTAAATTATCCTACATACAATTTAGAACTAGCCATTATTGTCTTTACTTTGGAAATTTGACGTCATTATCTGTATGGCGAGATTTCTATGATATTTATTGATCATAAAAGCCTTAAGTATTTGATGACACAAAAGAAACTTAACTTAAGGCAAAGGAGATGGTTAGAATTTATTAAGGACTGTGATTTGATCATAGATTATCATTCTAGAAAGGCCAATATAGTGGCTGATGCGTTAAGTAGGAAGTCAACAACATCTTTAGCTTATATTAGAGATGTTTACTTCCCTTTACTGGCAGAGATGAGGACTATAGGACTTGAGATAAGTAGCGCTAATGATAGAGCATTGATAGCCAAGTTTACAGTTGAACTAGTATTAATCAAAGAGATTAGAACTCAACAAAGAGTTGATCCAGAGTACAATGGGTTAAGGAGGATTTGAAGAAACAAGCGGACTCTCAATATCGACTAAGAGAAGATGGGATTTTGTTATATAGAGAGCGAATATGGATTCCGTAAGATGAACAACTAAGGAGTACTATTATGACAGAAGGACATGTCTCACCCTATGCTATACATCCAAAAGGCACTAAGATGTATCAAAATCTTTGTGAAGTTTATTACTGGCCAGGTATGAAGAAGGATATTGCACAATTTGTTTCTCGATGTATGACATGCCAATTGGTTAAAGCAGAAAGGCAAAGATCAGGTGGACTATTACAACCCCTTCCTATACTAGAGTGGAAATGGGAATATATGACGATGGATTTCGTTAGTGGGTTACCGCATACTCAAAAGGGAGCGGACACAATATGGGTTACTGTAGATCGATTGACTAAAAGTGTACACTTTCTGGCCATGAAGATGAGTAATACATTGGAGCGACTGGCTGAGTTATACATAGAGAGGTAATCCGACTACATGGAGTGCTAAAATCGATACTATCAGATCAAAATCCTTGTTTTACATCTCGAATTTGGGATAAACTACAAGCAACTTTAGGTACACAGCTGACGTTTAGCACTACATTTCACCCTCAGACTGATGGACAATCAGAAAGAACTATTCAGGCTTTGGAAGACATGTTACGGGCTTATATATTGGAATTTCAAGGAAGTTGGGATCGATACTTGCCATTAGCAGAGTTTGCATTTAACAATAGTTATCAAGCAAGTAAGAGCACAGCGTCGTACGAAGCACTTTATGGAAAAATGTGTAAGACACCCTTATGTTGGTTAGAGGTAGGAGAAAGAAACTTAAAAGGAGCAAATTTATTAGACTTTACCTTGGACAAGGTGAAATTAGTGTGAGATCGTCTGAGAATGGCTCAAGATCTTCAAAAGAATTATGCAGATGTATGATGTAGACCCTTAGAATTTGAAATTGGTGATTTGGTATTTTTGAAGGTAGCACCATGGAAAGGTATCATCCGGTTCCAGAGAAGAGGTAAATTAGCACCACGATATATTGCTCCTTATGAAATTATTGAAAGAATCGGACTAGTGGCTTATAGACTGAGGCTACCTGACGAGTTACAAAGAATGCACAACGTCTTTCACATATCTATGCTTCAAAAGCATATAGTAGACTCGAATCATATGATAGAAATATTTCCAATGGAGGTGGTTGAGGATATGGAATTCCTCACTCAACCCATACGTATTTTTGATCGAATGTAGAGAAATCTTAGAAATAAGACGGTACCAATGGTGAGAGTTTTATGGAGAAGTAATCAGTATGAGAAACAAATATGGGCACCTGAGGCTCAGATGAAGACCTAGTACCATTATCTGTTTGAGAATCAAGGTATTGTCTAGTATCCTATCCTAGTACTTCCTTAACTTAGTTATAGCAATTTCGGGGACAAAACCTATTATAAGGAGGGAGGATGCTAAGATTTAGATTTTTTTTAAAAGAATACAATTTAGGTAAAGGTTGGGTTAGATATATATATATATTTATATGTATATGTAAGTAATAAATGATCAAATTTATAATGTGTATGAAGATTATTAATTAGAATTAAGGACCTTTTGACGGCTTGAGGTGATTTGAAACCTTCAGTATGCTTGGAATTGAAACCTACGGCATCTGATTACTGGTTTCTGATAGGTTTGGTGAGTGGAATTGGTAAGAAAATAAGGTATTTAATTGGATATTGGATATGCATATTTAGTTTGGTTTTGGCTTTTCCTTGTGATGTTATAAGTAGTGCAGAATAATTGAATAAAGAAAAGGGAATAACTTTTTGTTCAGAGACAATAGAGGTAGGATCTCAGCCTCATCAGTTTCTCTAGAGATCCTTGTTGTTTGCTTGCTAATTTTCATGCCTTTACATGTAATGTTGTATGCGCATATGTTGTAGTAGGAATGCTTGAATTGCGGACCAAGATGCGATCCTCTAGGCTATACCAAATCCCTTAAGATACGATATGAGTGCCTAGTTTGCATGTGTTGTGTGTAATGAACATGTTGATTGTGTTCTGATATGATTAAGGATACCCTGTTATGGTATTATGTTTTGTACTTCCTTGTGTCTACTGGTAAGTGTTGTGTATCAGGATCTTTTTCCGGTAGCCATTCGGGGTAAGCACTGATGCTCCTTGTGAGAGGGGAGGTTCTTACTGGTATAAGAGTCGTATGGGTGGCAATCCCCAGCATGAGCTCGCTGGATGTCTGGTCCTTGCGTGGCCAGAAGCCCTGTCCTTGTGTGGCAGGAAGCTCTTGTCCTTGTGTGGCTTGGGATGACTTGTCCTTGTGTGGTAAAATGAATAGGCTTACTAAATAGCTTGTGTGTTAACCATTTACCGTTTGTGTAGTAAGCCTCAGACAACACAGGTGGAAGGGGATGAGTTTTGATGAGTTCTACCTGTCTGTGTACTTTTGAGTTTTCGGAAGTATCTGGAGTCCCCCCTCAGCTTTAGATTCGGCCTTACCCTTTTTAACTGAATTCTTGAATTGTGTGATCCCCTTTAGTTTCTAGGAATGATCTGATGTTGTTTGGGAGATTTGTATTTATGGTTTCTGCAGATCTTATGATGTTATGACCCTACTGAGATTCTTGTAATCTCATTCTGTTGTTTCCACCATTTTTCAGGCTTAGGTACATTCACTGTTCATGGTACCAGTGTGAAAGATCAAGGCTGCATGGTGGGGCGATATTGCATCACCTTTGCATTCCTATTTCCTTGGTTGCTTGCGCATACAATATGATCATAGATTGGATTATTTTTCTGGTTTTTCAAGATCCCTCTTTTGCTTGTTATATTTTGGAACATGTTGAAGGATTTCTTGCTGGTTATTTAGATCCCTATGGGACTTGTGTGTTTTGATTCCAATAATTAAATTTAAAGACTTCCGCTGATGTTTTATTCACTCTGTATGATACCAGAATGATTGTCCAATATCATGCTCCATTTGTTATTAAACATATAGAACGATCAAGCTAAAAGTCAAAAAAAAAAATTTAATAGGTAAGCCTGGTGGGATTCAAATAGGTTATAGGTGTCTTTGGGTTTATTTGGATTCCCCGGCGGTAATGGCCTTAATCGGAACAAATTTTAATAGGTAGGAATTGGGGTCATTACATCATAGATCACCTATTATATGCCTTATGTAGGTTATGATTCTTGGTCTTTTTTGATTAATAGTTCAATCTTGTGCAACTATTGGAAGGATGTTTCCTAGCTGTTTTTGTATGTTGGTTGCTTGTAGTGCTAGTCTGATTGTCTATACATGTATGCAAAACCTTCTTTGGTGCTTGTCTTGTTGTTTTGACATTTGGCCTTCGTCTTGTGTTATTGGTGGTTTCAACCACTCTTGTTGTTAGACTGTTGGTGTCACTCCTCGATTAGTGTATTATTATCCTTAGATTAGTGGTATTAAATTATATAGGCATGACCTTAGACAATAAATTTAGGATTGAATACTCAATTCCATTAAGTATTCTCTTATGTATAAATTAATTGTAGGCAATGAAATGGTGAGATGTGATACTTACATATGTTCAAAAGTGAGAGTAGAGATAGGAGATAATTAGATATTTATATATTATATTTTCATGTTTTCATCCTTCTAAAAGTTTGTCTTATGCTCCTTTGTAATGTAGGATCTGAGGCACATGGTAATGGATTCACTATTGGTTTTAGTGGTTCTTTTGAGCTTTCTCTTTCCTTTTTCTTTTAGACTCTCTATCTACGTGAGTTGATACTCATAATCCCTTTAGTTGTATTTTACATTGCTAGTTGCTTTTGTGAACCATATTTTGTATATGATACTGAATATATGACTCCTATGTCATATTTTTTCTTATTTATACAATTTGGACTATTTGAATTAAATTATTAAAATAAAGATAATTTTTATAAATATAGAAAATAAACTTTTGTATGAACATTCTATGTTTTCTAAGTAAAGACTTAGTATGCATGTTCACTTAATACAAAATAAAAAGTAAAACAACTTATGAAAAGGAAACCATTTTCCCAACCAATTAAGATAATTTGTACCCGCTGCATAATATCACTAAACTCTACTAAAAAGATATAAACTAAAAATGTGAGGATTCGGTCCTAAAATATGGATCCTCACCACCGCACAGTCGTGACTGGCTTGACTTGTTAATCGATCAAAACCATATGAAGCTATTTGCTTGAAAATATACCCAAAATACTTTATAAAAATATGATTGTTATGAATATCAAATGTTTGGCAATTGAAAAGACAAATAACTTATTATGTATATTCAATTGTGTAATGAATATTTTGTTACTACAAAACTCTTTATACTCCAATGTCTCTTCATGTACCCTATCATGTTACCTATAAATAGGAGGTAACATTGTTCACTTTGTACACACTTGTTTTGAGTACTTGATATGATCTTATACTCCCTATCTTGTTCTTAAGTTTTCTCTCTTGTTCTTTTCTCCTCAATTCTTCCTTATTCTTTTCTCCTCAATTCTTCTTATCGTTATATTCTATAACACGTTATCAGCACGATACTCTTATAAACAAAAGGAGAATCAAGAGTCTTACAAGAGTTCTTCACAAAGAACAAACAAGAATCTTAGTTTCTACAAAGGTATATTTGGGTGAGTATAATTTTATAATTATTTAGATATAATCATATTGTAATATTATTGTTATGCTTCAAATGTGCTTTAACAACAGTAATATCGTGAAAAAAGTTTCACAAAATATTCTGAGTTGATTTCATGCCTTCTGGTGGCTGAACAACACATTGAGCTGTTGATGAGAAATCATGAATCTCGTCCTACTGGTTTTGCTCCATTCCCTGAAGTGAATATGATGCTATATCATAACTATAATCGTGGTCGTAGTCGAGGCCGCGGACGAGGACGAGGACGAGATTATAATAAATTTCATCATGGTGGTGGTCAATCAAGTAAATTTATCATCCAAAGTTATAAAGGATGAAGGACCTAGAAAAATAATGAGTGACATAAAGAAAAAAAAAGTTACCATTAGTAACTGCCATCGATGTGGAATGCAAGGTCATTGGCAACGTACTTGTCGTACACCAAAATATTTTGCCGACCTATATCAAGGATCTTTGAATACAAGATGCTTTGCGTATAAGTTTGTCCAAGATGAGTGGCAAGAATGTGGAGACAAACTTTGTCCAAAATGATTTCATTGAATTTGCTAATGGCCTTGAGAATATAACGCACTTGGATATTTCTAATTTTCTTAATGATCCAAATGATGAAAGTGCAAGAAATCAAGAATGATTTTAATTTTATAACTGTGCAAATTTCAATTATGTTCTCTTGTTTTATTATAATACAAGTCTATTTATTTTATTTTACTTTTTCGTATTTAATTTATTTTATATTTTCTTATTAATTTTATTTACACAATGAAGAGAATGAATATTGGCATGGATATCTCTAAGATGAACGCCAAGGAAATATGTTTGGTTGACAGTGCCACAACGCATACAATATTGAGAGATAAGAGATATTTCTCTTATTTGGATAATAGAAAAACCAATGTGTATACCATAAGTGGTAGTACAAGATTGATTGAAGGCTCCGGAAAAGCAAATATTTTTCTATCTGGTGGCACCAAAATAATGATAGAAGATGCATTATACTCTTCTAAGTCTCAAAGAAACTTATTAAGTTTCAAAGATATTCGTCTGAATGGATATCATATTGAGACAATGAACGAAGGAAGCATTGAGTATCTTTGCATAACTTCTATAATTTCGGGTAAAAAGTATATATTAGAAAAATTACCCGCTTTTTCTTCCGGATTGTACTACACAAGTATTACAATGATAGAATCTCATTCTATAATAAACCATCAGTTTAATGATGTGTTTAAAATTTGGCATGACCGGTTAGGCCATCCCGGTTCAACAATGATGCGAAAAATAATAGAGAATTCTTGTGGTCATCCATTGAAAAAAATAAGATTTTTCAATCTAATGAATTCTCATGTGCTGCTTGTTCTCAAGGCAAATTAATAATACGGCCATCACTAGCAAAAATTGGAATTGAATCTCCAAAATTTTTAGAAAGAATTCAAGGAGATATTTGTGGACCTATACATCCACCATGTGGACCATTTCGATATTTTATGGTTTTGATCGATGCATCAACCAGATGGTCACATGTATGTTTATTATCATCTCGTAATATGGCATTTGCGAGATTGCTTGCACAAATAATTCGTTTGCGAGCTCAATTTCCTGATTATCCGATAAAGTCCATTCGAATGGATAATGCTAGTGAATTTACATCAAAAGCCTTTATAGATTATTGCATGTCTATTGGAATAAAGGTTGAACATCCTGTTGCTTATGTTCATACACAAAATGGTCTTGCAGAATCATTTATAAAACGCTTACAATTAATTGCAAGACCTATGCTTATGAGATCCAAACTTCCAGTTTATGTTTGGGGACATGCCATTTTACATGCAGCAACAATTATACACATTAGGCCAACAAGTTATCATGAACACTCTCCAATGCAATTGGTTCATGGTCAGGAACCAAATATTTCCCATCTAAGAATTTTTGGTTGTGCGGTATATGTTCCAATTTCTCCACCACAACGTACAAAAATGGGTCCTCAAAGAAGGATGGGAATATATGTTGGATATGAGTCTCCATCTATCATCAAATATCTTGAGCCATTAACTGGAAATTTATTTATGGCAAGATTCGCTGATTGTCATTTTGACGAGACTATATTTCTAACACTTGGGGGAGAAAATAAACAGTTGGAAAAGAAGATCTCTTGGAATGAATTATCATTATCTAATTTTGATCCTCGAACAAATCAATGTGAACATGAAGTTCAACAGATAATTCATTTACAAACGATTGCAAATCAACTGCCAGATGCATTTACTGACCTTAAAAGAATAACTAGGTCTCATATTCCAGCTGTAAATGCTCCGATAAGAATTGATGTCCCTGAAGGACAATCTAAAGTTGCTAGTGAATCTAGACCACGTCAGAAACGTGGAAGACCATTCGGTTCTAAAGATAAAAATCCTTGGAAAAAGAAAGGAGCAACTATACAAGATGGTCATGAGGAGGATATAGTTTTGGAAAATCCAGTTGACATAATTAATAAAATTCCGAAAGAAACACAAGAGCATGAAGAGATCTCGATTAATTATATCACTACAGGAACAAGATGGAACCGAAGCTCAATACTTGTCGACAATATTTTTGCATATAATATAGCGCTAAATATTATGGAAGAAAATGAGGATTTTGAACCTACCTCTGCGGAGGAATATAAAAATAGAAATGATTGGCCAATGTGGAAATACGCAATTCAATCAGAATTAAAGTCATTTGAAAAACGTGGAGTTTTTGGACCTGTAGTCCATACACCAAAAGGTGTAAAACCGGTGGGATATAAATGGGTATTTGTGCGAAAAAGAAATGAGAAAAATGAAGTTGTGAGATATAAAGCAAGACTCGTCGCACAAGGTTTTACCCAAAAACCGGGTATTGATTATGATGAGACATATTCTCCAGTGGTGGATGCAATAATATTGCGATATTTACTTTGTTTGGCAGTACATGAAAAGCTTGAAATGCGTCTAATGGATGTAGTTACAGCCTATCTGTATGGCTCGTTGGATACTGATATATATATGAAAATCCCTGAAGGATTTAAATTTCCAGATGCAAATAAATCAAATTCCCGGGAAATTTATTCAATAAAGTTAAATAGAGCTCTATATGGATTGAAGCAATCTGGACGGATGTGGTATAATTGCCTCCGTGAATGCTTAATTAAATTGATTTCAAGAATGATCCAATTTGTCCATGTGTCTTTATAAAAAGATATGGATCTGGTTTTGTTATAATAGCTGTTTATGTTGATGATTTAAATATCATTGGAACTCGTGAAGAGATAGATAAAACTATCAGCTATTTAAAAAACGAATTTGAAATGAAAGATCTTGGAAAAACAAGATATTGTTTGGGTCTTAAATTTATTCATCAATCAAATTATGTGGATAAAGTTCTTAAAAATTTTTATATGGATAAAGCCCATCCGTTAAGTACCCCAATGCTTGTGAGGTCACTTGATGTGAAAAAAGATATTTTTCGACCTCGTGAAGAAAATGAAGACCTCTTAAGTCCTGAGGTTCCATACCTTAGTGCTATTGGTGCACTTACATATCTTGCTAATAACACTCGACCTGATATATCATTTGCAGTAAATTTACTAGCAAGATATAATTCTTCCCCAACTCGAAGACATTGGAGTGGAGTTAAACATATTTTTAGATATCTACGAGGGACAATGGATATGAGTTTATATTATTCAAATTTATCCACTTTTGATTTAGTTGGCTATGAAGATGCAGGATATTTGTCAGATCCACATAAAGCCAGATCGCAGACAGGTTATTTATTCACTATAGGTAATACTGCCATTTCATGGCGATCGGTGAAACAAACTTTGGTTGCTACTTCTTCTAACCATGCAGAGATTTTAGCAATTCACGAAGCAAGTCGTGAATGTGTTTGGCTACGATCAATGTCACAACACATAAGAGAAGCATGTGGATTATCAAGTGATAAAGAACTTGCAACTACACTGTATGAAGATAATACTGCTTGTATAGCTCAATTGAAGGAAGGCTACATAAAGGGTGACAAGACAAAACATATTTCACCAAAATTCTTCTTTACTCATGATCTTCAAAGCAAAGGGGAAATCAGTGTCCAACAAATACGCTCAAGTGATAACCTGGCTGATTTATTTACTAAAGCTCTTCCCACATCAACATTTGAAAAGCTTGTTCGAAAGATCAGAATGCAACGCTTGAAAGATTTAAAGGGATGACTAAATCAGGGGGAGTATGCACTGCACTCTTTTTTCCTTCACCAAGTTTTTATTCCCATTGGGTTTTTCTTGGTAAGGTTTTGAATGAGGCAGTATTCTGATTTCATACTCACATTCTTAAAATTCAAAATATTCAAGGGGGAGTGTTATGAATATCAAATGTTTGGCAATTGAAAAGAAAAATAACTTATTATGTCTATTCAATTGTGTAATGAATATTTTGTAACTACAAAACTCTTTATCCTCCAATGTCTCTTCATGTACCCTATCATGTTACCTATAAATAGGAGGTAACATTGTTCACTTTGTACACACTTGTTTTGAGTACTTGATATGATCTTATACTCCCTATCTTGTTCTTAAATTTTCTCTCTTGTTCTTTTCTCCTCAATTCTTCCTTATTCTTTTCTCCTCAATTCTTCTTATCGTTATATTCTATAACAATGATTAAATTAACAAATATTATTTTAGAATAGAGCATGGTACAAACATGATAACAAATTGATCAATATGTATAATGGAGTATGCAAAATAAATCAAATTAACAACATAAGTCTTTTCTTTCAAATGCCTGTCAAACCAAGGCATACCATACAATCCAAAATATATGACTCATTAAAATGAGTCTCAGTCAAATCACAATCACCATTACAAAAAACAAAATCGAGGATCTTAAATTCAACACATATCCAATCAAATATGTTATAAATCAACTCTTAAGAAGGCTCCAACAACAACTTGGGATCATAGCTCACTCCAAACAAGACTTGAAAAAATTAAACAACAATGGAAGTGAGATCATGAGGGCCTCTGTAAGAGTTGAAACGTCATAGACAGTCTAGGTAAAAAAAGGGACAAGACATAAAATAGTTATAAATATTTAATTTTACAAACCCATTTAGTTCAAGCTCGTGCATACTATAATGCAAATTAACTCCAAATATGCATGATGGAGTAGTTAATTCATAAGAAAATATTAATAAAACATGCATGTATTTCAATAGGCTCTCAAATCCTAAAACAATATAATCATGCAAAATATACATCATATCGGATAACCAACCCAAAACTATTGTGGTAGACTCAAAATCACTTTGGATATACAGACCGACTTAATAGATAAGCCCAAAGTCTATTGGTGGACTTTCTTTTACTTTATTTTAAAAATATTATATAATTACTTACTTAGAAATTCCCACCACTAACATTTTCTATCGATCGAGGGGATTGGACCACCCCTTTCTACACTGGACTCAGTCTACAACCACATGAATGAGAATTTATCGGATTCCCAGTCACCACACACATAATCCATCTGAAGCTCAAATCAGGCAACTAACAGACTAATCAATCCTTAAAACATGCTCTACTATAACTAATCGACAAAACCCAAGCAACAAAATCTACAAACAACTCAAAATTATGAAAATCCAAAATTACCAAAAACTATCGATTCTCCAAAGCACACCAAATCCAGTTTCTAACAATAGAAAACACTCACAATAGATTTAGGAATCCTCAAAAAATTGAAATCAAGCAAAAAAAACCATCGGAAACTATCGATTAGTGCCTTACCTCTCAAAATCTGAATTTTTTCTAACACACCAAAAATCCTCGATTCAGTCTTAAATCTATGTTTCTAATTATGCAAATCTGTATTTTTATGTTGTTTGTGGTGTGGGTAACAGTTCCCAAGCAAGAGGAATCAAAGAGGAACAAATAAATTGAACGAGAAAGGGAGAGAATACCTGTGTGAAAGGGAGGAGTAGGGAGGGAAAATGGCCTGAAAAATTTTAAGTATTGGGCTTATCAAGTGAGGCTCAAATCAAATACTTGGGTTTGACTTTCCAGGGTTTCTGGTTAAAAATACAAAAAAAGAGCCTATTAAAACAAAGATGGGCCTACGAACAATATTACAGACTCTCGATTTTCAATTTGAGTTTTAAAAAGAAAATGGGCCAAAAATAGGGAACCAGTCGAAAATAGTAAAATTGGGCCCCAAAAATCCAAGACCACTCAACACAAACCAACATTGGCTCAAAATTCTAGAAAGGCTAGTAATGCTTTACACAACTATCACACACCTCGACCAACTCATCTCTACTTTGAACACATCAAGGGACTGTACCTCATAAAACATGCATACACACACAAAAGATAATAAGTAGACATGTTATAACTCAGTGCAATTGGGTAGGACTTATAGATCAACTGCAGTCAATAGAACGTAAAAAAAACAGGGTTTGACGTAGGGTATATATCTTTGCCACATGTGACTCTCGGTTTCCTAAATCTATTCTTCCACATCCTTATTCATCCATACCACACATAACATTAATATATTTTGACCAGTCAACTATCTCAATGATTGATCTACAAACATTACTGGTTGAACTGTATAGCTGAAACTTAACTCAAACTCTCATTAAACTCTAAAGGTGGCATCTCTAGCATATGTGAAGGGTTTGATATTTACTTTCTTAACATAGAAACATATAATACATCTTGTATTCTCGCCAACTCTACTAGTAAGCTCAACTTGTATATCATTGGCCTAATTCTTTATATTATCTCATATGGTCCAATGCCCCTTGGTACCAATCTTCCTCTTTACTAAAAATAATTAACTCCTTTCTATAGAACTACTTCCAAAAACACCCTATTGTCTATGACAAACTCCAATTCTCTTTACATATTATTCACATTATTCTTATTTCGATCTTGTGTTCTCCTGATCCTCTCACAAATAATCCACAAAACACCTTATCGCCTATGACAAGGTTTATGAAATTGTTGTTTTCTTTGAAAATCTTCCATTCTTGATTTGAAATTACTAAACTTATTATATTATATATGTATGACCAAGTTTACACCTTTTGTGGTTCTAAGTTTCAATTTATAGGTATTTTTGGAATAGTGTTGGCAATGTTTTACTAGAAAAGTCTTGTGTATTTTAATTAATTTACAAATTAGAATAATTGAGACTATATCAGTGATAATGATTACTAGGATCCAATCCTTGTATAATCTAAGTTGAATTATATAGGCTTCTTTATAACTTATTTTGGATATTTGATTTACTATTTTATACCATATGTTGAATTTTTTAGTTGTTTTAAATGTAAAAGAGAACATTAATAATTTTAAGAAAGGGAGCATATTGAAAAAATTTTATTCCATACTTTGATATGCATAGTTATTATGTTTTATCGGTCAAGATTTTATTTAGAAAAAAAATAAAGGATGGGATTTATGTTTTTTATTTTGGATATTTGAAAGGTTTTAAATGATATTTTCTCATACATGGAGATTATATTATTTTTTTTTAAAAAAATACGATTCATAACATTTTAGGTTATGCATAATCTTGTATAGCTTCAAATATATTTATATCAAAATATTTTATAAACTATACGACATAAAAGAGTCAGGTTGTTGCATCCTGCCAATAGTCCGAGTCGGTAAAATTGAAAATAACAGTCGCTGGAAAGAGTATTTGGTGTTTTGGGCTTTTAAACATTACGCCTTTGTTTTGTTTCATTGGACAATATTTAAGGCCCTAATCTCTTGGATTCGTAATAGTTTATTTTACAGGTGTAGGCCCATGAAGATAATAAAAACAATAGGCAAAATATAAAGATAATACAAATTTTTCATGTCATTTTGTAAGTTTATGTATATATTAAGTTATTATTTGTTAATCAATATGTCATTTTACTGGTGTAGGCCAATGAAGATAATAAACACGATAGACCAAATATAAATTGGCAATAAGTGAGATAAAGAATAAAAAAAATTATGTCATTTAAGCCAGTCAAACCGTAGGCAATATAGAAAACCGGACGCGAAATAAACCCAACTCTCCCAATTCGCTAACAGAGACACACATCGCATTGAAGTCCGTCAGCTCCTCCTTTTCATCATCCCCACGAGAACCCCAACGATTTCTCTTCTCTACCTAACCGATCCACACACTTAATTTTCAGTTTTTACTTCCTATACCAACCCAGGAAACGCTGACACACAAAAACGCAATCTTTCTCATGGTTCTTCACCGTCCAGACTGGTAAATTGGTCTTAGCTGCTATTGCCGCTCCCGTTTTATTCACCGCCAAGCCATGTGAGAACTAGGGTTAGGTTTCTCTTGTCGTTCTATTTTCTATTTTCTATTTTTTTTTTGGAATTCGGAGCTAGGGCTTGTAATCGGAAAAGACATGAAGGGACGGTCCCACCGGTTTCAGACCCACCACCACGAGCCTCATGACGACTGGGTGAACGGCTCTTGGACGGTGGATTGCGTCTGCGGTGTGAATTTCGACGATGGGGAGGAGATGGTGAACTGCGATGAGTGTGGCGTATGGGTGCACACGCGCTGCTCGCGGTACGTCAAGGGGGAGGAGTCCTTTACTTGCGATAAGTGCAAGGCCAAGAATGATTACAAAAACAAGAGCAGGAATTATGATGATAGTGAGGAGACCGAGGTTGCTCAGTTACTGGTCGAATTACCCACCAAAACTATTAGGTTAGAGGGAAGTTATGCTGCAGGACAAGGAGGGAGGCTGAGGCTTTGGAATGATATTCCGATGGAGGAGCGAGTTCATGTGCAAGGTGTTCCTGGCGGAGATCCCATGTTGTTTAAAGGGTTGTCTTCGGTATTTTCGCCTGAGTTGTGGAAGTGCACGGGCCATGTGCCTAAGAAGTTTAACTTTCAATACAGGGAATTCCCTAGCTGGGATGAGGATGGTGATAGGAATCAGGAAGGGAATGATAACACTGTTGACAAAGGTGCCGGGGTTCTGTTTTCTTTGTCCAAGGAAAGCTTGCTAACCCCGGTGGCAGCGTTAGGTGGGTTGAGAGGGAGGAATGAGGAAGGTAGGTTGTATAGAAATGTCCGTTCCAGGGATCCTGAGAAGGGGCGGGAGGGGAAGATAGAGGAGGGAAACCTAAGTCGGTCAGTTTCTATATATTCAGGTGAGACTAAGAAAGAAGATCTAGGGACACGGAGAGATCCAAGCACAAAGAAAAGGGCTCGAACTGCGGAGAAAGAGGCTGATGGGAGAAAACGAAGCCCACATACTTATAGAACAGGTGATTGGTTGCTTCTTTCACATTTACTCTCTTATTTGGTTTTGGCTACTTAGAAAAAAAATTGTGTCAGTATGCTATAAATGTCTAGTATGGAGATGAATATGTGGTCCGGTGGATCACATGATGAAGTATAGGAATGCTCTGTTTGACCACAGCTATTTTTTTTTGTTTTATTCTTATCACTAGCCTTTACATCCACTAGTGATGCAAAATCGTTGGAATTTTATGGCGACAGAGATTCGAAGTCTTTTAATAGGGATGGCCAGAGTAACAGGAGTTTAACGGGACCTGTAACTAAAGACTATGAGTCAGCTTGTTATGTGGCAGCAGAAAATGCTATTGATATCCCCGAGAATAACATAGCTTTGCTGGAAAACTTACCTTCCAGTGTTTCAAGGCATAATTCTTCAACAGTAGCTGGACTTGAGATTGAGAGGAAAGGACTTGAAGTTCCAGCTAGGAGCTCACCTATTGATTTTGATGTTACTACTGCTACAGTTTTAGAGCTTAACGCTGCTGGGAGAGTGGCCTTGAAACGTGAGGTATGTATGGTATGCTCATCTTTATCTATCTGTAGTGGATTAAAATCTTTTATTTTGTGTGTTTTCGATTTAACGTCTTATCATATTATCCTTGCATGATCGTCTCTTAAGATTCCTTTGAAGTTTGGTGCATGCACAATTAGCACAATTAGCACAATTATGAGTGTGATTAATTTTTTGATGAAGCTACCTAGGAATACTACCTTGGTATGATTACACTCCTGAGATACAAATCCTAGTACACCGTTCAGGGTATGTTTGGTTTTCAGAATTGGAATCAGTGTTGTAACTAGAAATAAATAAAAAATATTAAATTAATTTTAAATAATAAATTTCTAGTTGATTTGACTACAAAATTGATGTATTTGATATTAAATAGTATTAGTTAATTAATAAACCATGTTTTTTTCCAACTCTGCCAACCAAACAGGCCAGCAAGGATCACTTTGCAGGATGCACATCTATACAAGATAAACCACCACACTGCCAATTTGATGTGATGACTTTTTGCTAAAATGACATACTAAAAGAAATGCATTGATGCCTTGATGGCTAGTTAAACAATCTCAGCTGTTTTAGTCAGTAGTTCTATGGATTTTTACAGACATGTAAGCTTATCTACCTAGAGAAAGCTGCAAGGCGTACTAACATAAATTTTTCAAAATGATTGTATGGGATTAGGAGACATGTCTGTTGGCTTTCTCATGTTGACTAGCTCTCCTGCATGCTCTTGACATTGTATACTAATTTATTTAGAAAGATTAACACACTGCCATAATCCTACAAAAGCTTAGACAGTTTGTATATAATAAATCATAATGTTCCTTTTTTTATGCATGCTCTTTGGGGGTAATTTTGTAATCACGTGGAGTTGGCTGACCTTATGGTTAATTCATAACATCTTCTCACTCCTAACTTGGCAGATGCATGCTACTTTTTTAATTTGCCATGATTATTGTGCTCTTGAATGTCCTACTGTAATGGTAATAAACAGATTTGACCTATCATGTTTACTTTGATTCATTCCTAGGCATCCTTATGTGGTTCTTTGCGATCTATTTTGTTTTACATGCTAATTATTGATTCACTAAGATCAACTCAAGTTTGAAAATAGCATTGGCTGAAATTGCATATAATGCAAGAGCTCTCGTAAAATTACATATGATATCTACTCATTTTATAGGCCAAGTAGAATTATGATTATACAACTAAAAGGAAAATAATATTACAAATGTATTCAGAAAATGCTTTTACCAAGTAAGTTCTGATTCTAGTTAACTGTTTCTTTTCTTTTACATTGCAAGGCATGGTTGGTGAAGTTTGAAGCTTCCTTATTTTTGACAAAATTTGCATCATGGTATCATAAGGTCTTTTGGGGATTAGTTTCTTCGTTTGTAGTCAATTCCTGTGCTCATGTGACTGGCATATGATAACTAGTCATTTTATAGGTCATGTAGAATTGTAATCATTATACATGTATTCAGCAAATATTTTAACCAGGAAAGATCTCATTATAGTAAACTGTTTCTTTTTTTTTACTATGCAAGGCATGGTTGATAAATTCTGAAGCTTCCTTATTGTTCACACAATTTTCATCATGTTATCATATGGTCCTCTGGGAATACCTTTTCATTGTAATGAATTCCAGTGTGTTCATTTTATACCGATTCAAGGTGGCAAAGTTTCTTCCTATATGATCATTTCTCAGATGCCTTTTGATTTCCTATAAAGGATTAAAATAACTTTATCTGTACTCACTGTAGGGAGAGGAGGTATCCAATAGTAATCCATTTTATGGTGCAGAAGGCTCTGCATGCAATGATTTGACACCGCCAAATGACAAGCTCAATAATTTCATGCCTGCAGTGAAGAGCAATCAAAATAGGGGTGATGGTAATCGGAGTAAAAATAAGGCAGAAGCATCTGATAATAGGCCGATAGGACTTCTTACGTATGAATCTTCTCCTGCTGACATCTTAGGAATTGGACTATTGCCAGATAACCCAGCCAAAAATCCCAAAATGAATGATGCACTTATTAGTGGATCGTCAGCAAGCAATCTTAAGGCTCAAGAAGTTGATGGAAATTCTGAAGCAGCTGGTGCTTTTCATACAGATAAAACAACTTGCAATTCTAGTCAACCCAAACAATATATAGAAAGGTCAGAAAGTCCAGTGGCAGTACAAAAGAATCCTATAGAAACTAACTGTATCACAGGGTCTGCTGATGAATTTTCCAAATCAGATGGAAATACCTCAAAGTTTCCAGAATTCCCTACTCAGCATAAGATTGCTTTGTCTGTTGGAAAACCTCATTTCACTTCATCCATGGCCATGATCTCCAAAACATCTCCTGACAGCTTTAGATCTGCAGATGCACCAAATTCTGATCCTGATACCAAGCAACAAGCCACATCTGATTGCAGTACTGGTTTTAAGAAAGACCAAGTTGTTAGTGATGTAACGAGGGATCATGGTAGGCCTGACCTGCCAGGGACAACAGCAAAAGAGCATCTGAGCTCATATCTGGATTCTTCAAAAGTATCTGATTCAAATAAGATTTTGCATGCATCGGTTCCTAGGAGAATGCAATCAGATTCAAAAGATGTCTACTCATCTACTAAAGCATCTTCTGCACATAATTCCTGTGAGAGTGCCCGATCATTGCAAAATGAGTCTTCCTCACATGTACAGAATAAATCATCAACCTCAGCTTTACCTTCAAAAGGAGAAAAGTTTAGTCAGTCTATTAGTTACTCTTCATCCAAGGGAAATCATTCATTGTCTATGAATCCATCTGCTACCACTCATTCTCCTGCAACCATAAGTGATGAAGAGGTGCATTAAGGATTTGCATACTTCTTTATGTTCATAATTGAATTTTCTTCTTTTTATTGCTTCTTATTTATCATTTTTGTAATACCTCTTTGGCAGCTTGCTTTGCTTCTACATCAACAACTCAATAGTTCTCCCAGAGTACCTCGTGTTCCACGTGTGCCACATCTGACTTCTCCAACTGCAACAAGCATTCTTACAAAGCGCTCCTCTAGTTCAGGAGCAAAGGAGCATAATCCGGTGAATGATTGTTTCTTGAGACCTAGTGACATGATATTTAGAGTTACTCAATCTTTTCCTGCATTGGAATAATTGCTATTAATGTTTTGCTTGATGAAATTTTCAGTTTTTAAGAAAAAAAAGTAAGCATGCATCCAAATATGAGTATCAACATGCCCATGAGATTGATGCTGAAACAAAAAGAACTGGCAGAATGCTATCTCCACCTGATCGGAGGAAACAAGATACTGGATATTCAGCTGCTGATGCAATGCCTAAATTGGAGGAAAATGGATCTCCAAATGCAATTCAGTATGTCAAGAAGAACTATCCACCTGCCTCTACCTCTACTGGGAACAGTGGCCCATCTTCCTCTGCTGAGGTTAATGATCACCACATGTCACACAATTCATCTAGGGATATATCTGATGAGGACACAGGCACTGTTCGGGTCCCTATTCATCGTACACTACCAAGTAGGTCCATCTTAAGATTTCAATTTACAAAGTTTTTGTGTGCAGGACTGCGGCAAACAACCTTATTTTACTTAAATACAAAGTGTAGCTTTTGTTTTCTTTCTATGTTCTCTAACTCACTATTTTTTGATCCTAGGCTTAATCAGTGAGATTATGAGCAAAGGCAGACGCATGACTTATGAGGAGCTCTGCAATGCTGTTTTGCCGGTATGAACACTTCCACTGTAAATTGTGCAAGTTTTATCTTTGATTTTTTTTAGTTATTTGAAATGAGGAAAGAAAAAGGCTCCTTACATTCTTCAAGATTCCTTAAACAGCACTGGCCTAACTTGAGGAAGCATAATGGGGAGCGTTATGCATATTCGAGTCATTCCCAGGCAGTTCTTGATTGCCTGAGGAATAGACATGAATGGGCTCGGTTGGTAGATCGTGGTCCAAAGGTACATGCAATCCACATCTTTCTCCTTACCTGTCCATTATTGTTTATCTAGTCCTTAAGCAGTTTAGATGAGCATTTTTCTTAATTGATCATTAAGCATGCTGTCATTCTCCTGGTGTAAGATGGTGATATTGTGGGATTTTGGTGAATGGTGGGTGACAATTATTTGAATTTTGTTACTTCTATAACTGGTTGTCTCTTGTTATTTGATTTGGGCAATGTAAAGCAACAGTAAGAAATGAAGAATAGCAATTATGAAGACATCTATCAGAATTTGTGGTACTTGAGGAGTGGGGGGCTTTCCACCTTTTTGCATGATCTTATTAGTGTCTGGCTGGCACTTTTTAGGGTGGGGTATGGTAGCTGTAGATGTTATATATTTTGATCAGGAAAATTATTAACAAAGAAGGGATAACTGGGGGTTGGAAAATGGTAGGTTCACACCTTTGTCTACTGGTCAGTATAAGTAGGACTTGATTAATCATTTCCCATCCTGATTTGTTAGCTTGATACTTTATTTTGTTTGTTAAATGCGAATCAAGTTGTGATGAACATTTTGTAACAGACAAATCCAAGTAGGAAAAGGCGCAAATTTGATACTGAAGAATCAGAAGACAATGACTTTGGAAGGGGAAGATGTGTGAAGGAGGGAGACGGTAAAAGCATTGAAGCACAAAGAGAAGAGTTCCCCAAGGGTAAGCGGAAAGCAAGGAAAAGGAGGCGATTGGCACTGCAAGGAAGAGGAATAAAAGATGTGAGGAAGAGACGAAAGGCAGAGTTGATTACTGATGATGATGAGAGTGGCCAGTTTTCAAACTCAAGTGAAGAGAGTTTGTTCAGTGAGGATGAGATCCAGGACAGCGGAGCAAGCTCAATCCACAGCGAGTCCTCAGCTAGCTCAGATGAGGCAGAAACTGCATAAATATTTGGAGGGCTAACCTTTTGGGATTCTTGGTTCGGCCTGGCGTGCCCTGGTCTATCTGGAGGAGGGTTGTTCATTTTGTGTGCCACTAGGTGTTATTTATGCCCATGCTCTCCACGTATCTGTAAAGTTTTAAGGTTATCAGTAAAGTGCATTTCATATCACGGCTTCACTTACTGGAGGTGGTTCTGGTGGTAATGTAAATACCAATAGTAGTTTTGTTATGTTAGAGGGGCGTGGCGTGGCCTATTTTGTGTAGACCTAGTAGCTTAGCCAATTCAGTTTAAGGTTAGGTTTCTGCAGGAAGTGAAGGAAAAAGGAGAGGAAGGGAGAGTTGGTGATACTTCCTCACGTAGAATTAATCGTTTTGTATTACGGTGTTAACGAGTTATGTTATATTTGGTAGTTCTGGATTGTGATTAGATATAATGATTAGTTAGTTAATAGAATCGATGTGGTTTTTTTTGGATTTGTTATTTCCTAAACATAGCTGGTAGATTTTATGTGTGACCGACCAGCGACAGGCGACAGGCTACAGGCGACAGGGAATATTAATACTGTAGAAAGAATCTCATTTTAATTACGGATACCCTTAGCATTAGCATCAATTTAAAGTGCTTGCTTGGCGTGAGAGCGTACTATAAGAATCTCATCTCGTGTGCCGGGTAAAGTGATGATATGATAGATACTTTTTTCTTTTTTATTTAATTTTACTATACTCAGGTCCGTCTGATTCTTCCGCATTAGAATTGAAATTGAAATTGAAATTGAAATTAGTTAATTAATTAATTGCTCAAATATCATTCGTGGTTTTACAGATAAATATATTATTTGTCCTTTGGGTTTTATATTTTCATTTTGGTGGAAAATATAAAATGAAAAATGCGTTTCAACGTCAAAATAGACAGCGTTGAAAATTTCTCTCAAGACGGTGAGTAATTAATGGGTTGTGGCTTCTTCCGCAATGGCGACTCCAAGTTTAAAATGTACGGCCACATCGTTGACAAGACGGTTACAGTAAGAAAGAGAAACGCTTAACACCCTTACTCTCTCCTCTATTCTCAATCTTCTCTCTCGCCTCCTTTTCTCTCTCTCTTAACAAACATAAGCATTACCTAATAAACCAAGCCCCTAAATCTAGGGTTCCTCGAATATCCCTCTTTTTACTTTCTCCCCATTTCAGAAAATTCGTGACAATACTAATAATAATAATTAATTGTTAAATAAATTCACAAAACACTGGATCTCTCCGCCAGATTCACACACCTCAATGTGCGTTCGTTTGTGTATTTGCGAGATTCTTGATTTGGACTTTTGAGATCTCTATTTGCGTTACCGATTGATTGGATTGGATTCTGGATGCAGATTTGGAGTTGTAACGGAATGACAATGACTGATTCAGGATGCTGTTTGTTGGGGAATGGAGGAGAGAGTTGCTTGCCGTGTACGCCTGATGAAGAGAAGCAGATGATTAAGTACTTCACCGACGAAGCCGAGCGTGATTTGAAAGAAGGGAACCTCTATTACGTCGTTTCCGCTAGGTAATTCTATATCAATTCCCTTTCACTATCTTTTCTCGTTGCTGATGAACAACTTGTGCGCCCCTGCGTGAATAAATGACAGATCATTTCTTCCCGTTGTTGATGTCGTTCAGGTGGTTCTCGAGGTGGGAGAGTTATGTTGGCCGAGATTTCAGGGAACCAGAATCCTCTGATTCTGGAAATTTGGAGAGGCCAGGCCCCATTGATAATTCCGATATTGTACAAAGCGAAAGCAACGATGAGCCAGAGCTCCATAGGACCCTTCTCGAAGGCCGGGACTATGTTTTAGTGCCTCATAAAGTATGGGACAAGCTTTTTCTATGGTAATGAACGTCCTTTTGGCATGCAATCTTTTTTCTTTTTACCGAATTGTTGCTGATATGAACTGCTGCTTCATTCATATTGATGTTATCGGCCTATTCCCTCTAGGTACAAGGGTGGGCCCACGTTGCAGAGGAAAATGATCTCTCAAGGTATTTCAAAGAAAAAGCAGTTCAATGTGGAGGTTTATCCCCTGCGCCTCAAATTAATCGACTCCAGAGACAGTTGCGAATTGATTATAACATTGAGCAAAAAGGTATTCTTTCTTTCATTTCTTCTCATGCTCTTTTTTTTTTTTCGGGAATTTCGTATGCTCTTGTTTGTCTACATCCAAGCTTATGTTGTTTGATATTAGTTGCTCTTGTACTTATCCAAACAGTTATTTGGCTGTGCTTTAGTTATGCAAATAATGTTTGTGGGACCAATGATGTTTTTGGGTCCAATCTTAATGCATTAGTGTTGTATTCTGTGCCTATATAGATATTGGGCATGGATTGCCATGCATGGCACATCTTCATGAATTGTTGCTCTCTGCCTTGGCATCTTCTCCCCGTGCTCCTGCTGGGATGGCTCAAGGTTTTACTGATCTTGGATGAGGGAGGCTGTGTTCTTTGTATGAACATCAAGTTATTAAACCCCTATAACAATGTCTCCCAGGAGATATTTAAAAAGTGTCTTGGAAGTTGGAGTCTTATCTTCTTTCTTATGTCCATAGTAATATAACTATGCGAGCATAACCTTTTCTTTAAGATTAGGATGGGTTAATAGTCTCTTAAAAGATGATTGTGGCATTGGAAGATAGGAGATCCAGTGATCAATAAATATGCTTGAGGGCATGGGCTCTGATAAACACTGTCAATTATAAGTTTGTGGATACTGGATCAGGAGAACCTAGGTGGATTGAATTCAAATTTGTTCCCTTGATGTCGCTCAGTTGAAATGTTGGTGTAATTTCTCAGAGTTTGGGATTTATAAAAGTATTGTGTTGGTGAAAGTAATCTGTGACAAATTCTTTCGTTGATCTTTACTTTACGGAATCGTGTTAGTTTAGATTTCTTCTTGTTGATCCTGCATTTTAAATATTCTTTTTTGTATCAGGCTTCTTTGCATGAGCTTTATGAGAGAGTCTGCACTCTTAGAGGAATAAATCGAGAGAAGGTTTGTGTCATATTTCTGTAATATATGTCTATGAGCTTATTCTATCTGTTTTATTTTCTCCAGTACTATCTTGTGTTATTGTACTTTTTGTTATAATGTAATTTGTCAGGCCTCCATATGGGACTACTTTAATAGGTGCAAGCAGTCACGGTTGGTTGATTCAGACAAAACCCTTGAGGAATCGGATTTGCAGATGGACCAAGAGGTGTGAAATCTTGGATTTTATATTTTGAATAATTTAATTGATTTGAAGCTCTATGGAGAAGTGATTTCCCTCCTTTTTTGGTTTATAATTATTGTTTAAGTCAGTGGAATTTCCTCATCATTTAAAGAAAGGCAAGAACTTTTGTTAAGCAAACATGATTCACTCTTTTCGTTGGGTTTTATTTTTTAATCATCACCAATTTCTAAGATAGGAAGAGCTGAACATATTGTGCAGTTTATTTGCGGAAATGTTCGTGACTATGTCAAGCAATGCTTCTAATCCTCTGTTTAATCTAAGATATTTGTTGTGGCTGTGCACTGTTTATTCTGTGCTCAAAAGATATGCTAAGAGCAGAAACAGAGAATGACTTGAGCTAATGGATTTCATGTTCACCTTGAATAGGAGTATACATCATCCAGGAAGAGTCTTTTATAGTACTTGTTTGCATGGATTAAGGTTAAATTAAGGCTGGGACATGGATCTTTAAAGTGAGATAACTAGCTAACTCTTGTAGCTGTGTAGTTTAAAATATATGTGATGATAGTAGAGAGATGTAGTTGATTTCAGATTGGTTACTTATATGGAAATATTGCAGTTTACACTTTTTGGCTAACTTCTTTCTGATAATGGATAGCTTGACTGCTTCACTGAAGAAAACTACGTTAAAGACATTTTTGCTTTCTGTTCCTGTTGGTCTCTATGTTAGCAGCCACACCCTTTTCATGTTCTATCTTCAATTCAATTGTTGTGCTTAGGCATACTTCGTTCATTGAGCTGGTGTCATCTCTTCTTTTTACAGATTTTTTTGGAGCTGCAAGTTGATGGATCTTTTTCTCAATCTGGAAAGGATTCAACTGGGAATGAGTTAGCGTTAGTGGCTTCAGATCCTCCAAGGTCTTCCTTGTCAATTGCTGGTGGCCCAACATTGTCAAACGGTCACTCTAGCAGTTATGGCTTGAACTTGCAGCCAGGAAGTGCTTTAATCTCTACATACAATGACAGAGATGATAATGTTGTTGCATACAATTCTGCAAGAAGAGGAGAAAAGGGGGGCTTGGCAGGATTACAGAACATGGGAAATACTTGCTTTATGAACAGTGCTTTGCAATGCTTAGTCCACACACCACAGCTTGTTGAGTATTTCTTGCAAGATTATGCAGAGGAGATAAACACAGAAAATCCTTTAGGAATGAAGGTAGATGGTCTCTCTTATTTGTTCTCATCCCACTTTTTTCTTTGTGGATTTCATTGTAAATACTGGATGTTGAATTTCTAACTCATGTTCTAGCTGTGTAGGGTGAACTTGCAACTGCATTTGGTGAATTGTTAAGGAAACTGTGGTCCTCAGGCAGGAGTGCTGTTGCACCACGTGCCTTCAAGGGAAAACTTGCCCTATTTGCTCCACAATTTAGTGGTTATAATCAGCATGATTCTCAAGTAAGCACTTCACGATGTCCATTGTGTTAGTGTTACCATGATCATGTTAAGTACTTTGATGCCCCTGTTATTAGTGTTACTGTAATCATGTTGATTAATAGCATATGCATAGTTTGTCACTATTAGTTCCTGCTGAATCATTCAGGCTTACATATAAGGAAAGCTTGGCATGACTGTTTGTGTTTCCCTTAGCCTATTGTTCGCTGTGATTGCTTTATAATGGATGGCATAACCATTTTGCAGCAACCAAGAGCAGAAATAATTTAATTATACTGCAATGAGCTTGATTAGGGTTGGTTTGCAATAGTTGACTACTTTTGAATATTGACTGTGCCACAGAACAGTGATTGCTTTTGTGTTTGTGATCCTCCTGGCATTGTTTACTGATGGGATCTCATCTTGTTTAGGAACTTCTTGCTTTTTTACTGGATGGGTTGCATGAAGATCTTAATCGTGTTAAACAGAAGCCTTATATTGAAATGAAGGATTGGAGTGGTCAGCCAGATGAGGAAGTTGCAGAGGAGTGTTGGAGAAACCACAAGACTCGAAATGATTCAGTTATAGTGGATGTTTGCCAAGTAAGAAAACCTTGTATCTGTATATTTTCTTATTTTCCACAGAATTTTGTTGTGCAGGAGTTGAACTATATTTCCATTAGACACTATTTGTGAGATCAGAAGTACCAGGTACTCATTGAATCCAGCTCATTTCTGTTTGAATGTGATGAAATGCTCAGGGTCAATACAAGTCGACATTGGTTTGTCCAGTGTGCAGTAAAGTTTCTATTACTTTTGATCCCTTCATGTACTTGTCTTTGCCTCTACCTTCTACTGTTACTCGCTCAATCACAGTAACAGTGTTCTACGGTGATGGAAGTGGTCTTCCTATGCCTTACACTGTGTCTGTGCCAAAACATGGTCACTGTAGAGATCTTAGTCAGGCCCTCAGTGTTGCATGCTGTTTGAAGCCTGGCGAAAGCCTTTTATTGGCAGAGGCAAGCAGCTATCACTTAAGAAAAGTTCATTTGATGCTATCTTGCTGTAATCTAATTTGTTAGTTTTTTAACGTACTAGGTATATGACCATAAGATTTATCGGCTGTTGGAAAGTCCCTTGGAACTTTTGAATTCAATAAAGGACGAAGACCATATTGTGGCCTACAGACTTACTGGAAAGGAGACAGGGAAAAAGATATTGGAAATTGTTCACCGGGATAAGTAAGTTTACTTAATTTGAATTCAAGCAGTTGGGTTTTCCACTTCCTAAGTATTTGTTGTTGGTGGCTCTGTTACAGGATGTTATGATTCATAGCGATAAGAGCTGCATTGGTTCTCATGATTAAGGCTCTGCATGGCATGATGTGATCTGCTTTGCTTTTAGTAACCAATTAGTGCTAATACACATAACTTGTAATTAGTGTGTATTGGGGTAGAGAAGAGCCATGTCTCCTGTGCTTAGAGCCGTTTTATTGCACTTCGCTATTTGAGGTCTTGATTAGGATATGCTCTTTCTTTCATTTGTTTTTTTTAAAATTTCACAGGTCTGCATCAGAGGGAAAGTATTTTGGAGCGCCTCTGGTCACTTACCTGGAAGAAGACCTCCCAAGTGGATCTGATATCAATTTTTCCGCTGCAAAACTACTTTCGCCCCTCAAAAGAACATGTTCCTCGACCATGGTTCGCAGTGGAAAGGAAAATGGTTTGGAAGTTAATGGTGATTCATCAGGTGGTTGCAATGGGCATTCAGAACATGGGGAACAATTGATGGACAACATGGAACTGCAGGGTACATCCTGCCAAGAATTAACACACAATCTCCTCTTGATTGATGATCGGTACTTAAGCTGCAAGCCAATTTCTAAGGATTCAGTCATCAAGTCTGGAAATCGTATAAAAGTTGTCCTTGTGTGGACTGAGGAGGAGCAAAAGTTATATGATTCCAGCTATTTGAAGGACCTTCCTGAGGTTTATCAAAAGACAGGGTTCACTGCTAAGAAAACTCGGCAAGAAGCTATTTCTTTGTTTTCATGCTTGGAGGCATTCTTGACCGAAGAGCCTCTTGGGCCTGACGACATGTGGTAAGGCTTTTTCCTGTCAGTTTCTTTTTCAGCTTTTTGGTAAGCATGCATGAATACTACACTGAGTTTTCTTCAAAAGTTCTATGCTAGAGTTTTAAAATTTGATTCGAACTAAGTTATGGATATCAAGCAAATCTTAGTCTCAAATCATTTAGACAGGCATTTTCTGTGGTGGGAAAAATATCATGATATCATACTACCCTTGCTTTTTATTTTTGCGTTTTTGTTATGAAAATGTCTTTTGGTTAATCCCTAAAAATATTTGATTTGATATGCAGGTATTGCCCTAGTTGTAAAGAGCACAGGCAAGCGACAAAGAAGTTAGACTTGTGGACATTGCCAGATATTCTTGTTTTTCATCTAAAGAGGTTTTCATATAGCAGATACCTTAAGAACAAATTGGATACTTCTGTGGATTTCCCCATTCACAATCTTGATTTGACCAAATATGTGAAAAGGAAGGATGCACAATCTCACACGTATGAGCTGTATGCTATCAGTAATCATTATGGTGGTCTTGGTGGTGGTCACTATACTGCCTTTGCTAAGGTAAATAAATGCTCCGCTAATTGAATGACTTCAAATTCTGAGTGGGTGTTTTAGAAAATTATGTGGAATTCTTTCCAGTGTTGTGAAACTATAAAAGAAGGTCTATATTTCTGTAATGCCTCTTTAAACCTTTCAAGGTCATTAGTTATGATTATATCTTGAGGCCTTTCCTTATTCTGTGCAGTTGATTGACGAAAATAGGTGGTACAATTTTGATGACAGTCGAGTTTCTCCTGTTAGTGAAACTGACATCAAGACTTCAGCGGCTTATGTGCTATTCTACAAAAGAGTGAGAGGCGAAACAATGGCAGGATCAGGCGAGATATCGCAGGCTTCTACAGGCACTTGAGTTTTCACAATTGCCAAAAAAGGACCCAGGCCCTTGGTATTATGTCTGTTATGATGTAATATAAAAGCTGACTGTTGTAGCATTTATCAGCCTAACGTTCAGCCCTGGTGGTGATATCGTTCTAGCAAACATCCGTGATAAGGTACAGGTTGAAGGACCAATACCACACTATATTGCAAGTTTGCAACGGAGGCATGTTCCGTTGGCATGAAGAGGCAGGGAAATAGTGAACGCATTGGATTAATTTTTTGGTGAGCGAGAATTTGCAGGGAGGTTAGGTTGCTTATAGATAGATACCCGCTTATATGAATGTTGGAGCTTCTTCATCTATCCATCCAGCTGAGAGATATATGAGCGCTCCAGATATTAGAAAGTTGTGATTGTATTATTATGGGATGTTGTAGTTTGTCAAGACTTTCATTACTATCGATCTGGTTTATATTCATTACAATTACTGACACTAATTGTATCATTGAATATTAATTTTTCCCACCTTGACTTTTGGGTGCAGTACTCTTTCATCTGCGCGGAAAATACTTTCCTTCTGTTATGAATTAAACATTTAGAATATCCATTGAATTTTTCTCTTATCTTAGATGGTACTATAGATATATATGTTATATGATGATCTTGACATGTTATAGTATTTGAATAAGATTTTCTTTTTTTATTCTCTCTTCCTATATTATATATATATATTATCTTTTCTCGTTCTTCACAAAAATCTTTTAAAGAGGTAGAAGAGAAAATTAGACAAAACAAAAGAAAATAAGTTTAAAGGATAATGTTATGTGTAGATTTAACCTCAGGTATGCATACGATGCTTGAAAATTTATTATTTTATTATATTTTTTTTACTATTTACCAAATATATACACATTAAATAGTATTATCAAAATTTTTGTCCTATTAGTGATGGTACATTTTTTTAAGTGAATGTAATTTCTTTTATAGTCACAAGTAAGTCTATGTGTGAGAATGAAAATATATTAATAGTCGTGATGATGAGGATATCTATTCCTAATAATAAAACTCCATTTGAAGTGAATGAGTAATTATATTATATCTATAATTATGGACATGGATAAAGTGTTAAACCTTGAAAAAATTACAACGGATGAGGTATTTATAAAAGTTGGCATCACTTGTGGGACCACCCTAGTTATATATTGATGTGAGATATAATTTGATGAGTTATATTGATTGTCATTGGAAAATTAAAAGTTTTTCTATAATACATAAACTCTCGGATGTTGTTGTGCAAATGCATTTTAAGAAAAATGTCTCCACTTGCTTAATTTGATATCAAATCAAGATGAAGATGTGAACTATACATATTTAGTTAGGATGATAAATCAACCAAAATATTCATATAGATAAATATTATTACAACGCAAATGGTGTTTGTAAGATAAATTATATATATTGGGAGAATATCTTTGGACCTTTGTGTTATATCTGATACTTTCTATAATGCATCTGACAAACAACTAGCTTATTCGTATCATGCCAATATATTATCATTCATATCCTTTTAATAAAATTTTTATATAGTCAGGAACCAAGTAAAACCATCAAAGACATTTATATGTGCGGTAGATAATATTATTATCTACCACAACGCACAAAGATTGATACTCAAAAGAAGGATATAAATAAGTCAATGTTCCAATATTGAGGGAGAGAAAAGAATAGTGCTCGAAATAAAATTTCAGAAAGAGTCATCGTTATGATCCTTATTATATATTATGAACATAAAATTCATAAAATAACTCATTAATAATATATCACTATCAAATGATTTTTCTGACCTTAAAAGTATTGAGTTCTAGCTATATTGCTCCAATATAAGATGATGTTGTAAGGAACAATATTATATATGAATTTAGTACACATTTGAAATGTTAGTTACTAATTGATTCCATAGGTAATAAATTATCATAAAACGAGAAAATATTTATAATGGTATGAAAGAGAATAAACATGAAATAATTTTATTGACATCATTGATTTATGGAAGGAATTCAGAATAATAAAAGAGATCTCAATAAATTCTGCCAATATGAAAAATAATGGAACCGAGATGAATTAATATCAACAATATCTATGCATATAAGTTAAGTAATTATTGTGAGGATCTTGATTAAACTCTATGAGAGAGTATAAAATATAAATAATTGATCAATCTACAAAGACGTACTTACGATTGGTATACAACATAGATATACTTGGACTTGTGGTTTATATATTATTTTGTGTGAAATTGATAAAATATATACCGATAGATGTGCAAAAAGACGATACATCATATCATGATGCACAAGATTTTACTCAAAGAGTTATTTTACTATGGTGGTGGATAGAGAATGTTGCAATATATGATAAATCTAATAGTGAATATATATATATATATATATATATATATATATATATATATATATATATATATATATATATATGTCTAATATATGAAAATTCAAGATAGATATACATTGCAAAAGATAATAATTGAATTTCCCTAAAAGTTATATTACATTAAACTAAATGAAACTTGTATTTATCATAACAATCATACTATATAATTTTTTATAAAAAGATTTGGATTTGAAATTGGTGTGATTGCTAGGTAAATTTTAAAATGTTGATATCATTAGGGGGAGTAAAATCATACATTGCACTCGGGGCATTGCATGATTTTAAAAACTTTGTGGCCTACTCGGGGCATACCAGGCCATTAAAAGGTCACATTCGGGTTTTTCTGGGATTTTGGGTCCGAATTATAAATAACCAACCCAACCTAACACTTGAAAATTTTTTCTAAGTGTTGGACACCAACAGCCTATTCCTTCCCTCTTTCTATTCTCTTCTCCCTCATGCCACTCTCCACCCAAAGAACTTATTCATTTCTTTTAAAGAAAACCATTGGACATTGATCTTAAACACTTTTCTAACCTCTCGAGACAGATTTCCATTGATAGTTTTGGATAGAAGAGCTGAAATCGAATTTTCCTTTGTGTTAGGAAATTTTTAGGGATTTCATGGTAAGTGTCCTAAATCTTTATTTTCTTTATCGATTTTTGGTTCCTTTAGATTGATTTTGATGTTTCTAAGCTAATTTGGTGAATTAGATTGTATGAAAACACTCTTTGATCCATGGGTGAGCGTTTTGGGTTTCGATGGTATTTTCAATAATTTCGAGGTTTTTGAGATTTTGATGGAATTGATGAAATTGTTTGGTTTCTTTGCTTGGATTTGATTAATTGTGTATTGTGGAGGATGTTTGACGGCTGAGAAACCCAATTAGGTGTCGATTTTAAGCCTTGAGTGGCTTGTGTGACAAGTGGGTGATTCACCCACTTGTCGGATTTCTGGATTCATGAGCTGAGCATGTTGTTAGTGTGAGTTGTGAGCTAGGTTGAGCGTTTATAGGTCTCTTAGGGTTGTTTTTTTTCAATTTTGAGTCTTTTATCAATTGTGAGCTTATGTGTGTTTGGTTCGGTTTGTGTGCTTAAGCGATGCTGGAGCGGTTGATAAGGGCAAGCGTATTTCCATTGAGTCCTCTATGTTACAAGAGGAGCGAGTTTATATTTCATTTGCTTATATGGAAACGTTTTATTTTGTTGAATTAAAATACAAAAATTGCGTAGTTTTGAATGAAGGCCATACTATATTGTGAATGACGTTTATACTAGTTTTATGAAAATTTTTGCCTTGTTTTAGGTGCATTAATTGTATATTTGAACTCCTCAGCATGTTGGCCTTGTGTTGATGCATGTTGAAGGGCATGTGATGTTATAATTGTACCTATCTGATTGATTGAGCTTGGATCCTTTGAATTGTGGGTTTTGTGACTGGTGAGGTGTATTTCGTTGTCGAGAAACCTTTGAGAGGGTTCTTGAGAGTTTTTTTTTTTAAGGGGGGGGCTGTGTGTGTGGGGTTTAAGGGTCGTATTGAGCGAGTTTCAGAGTGTGTATCTAGTATGAGCCAAGTACATACCCGTGCGTCTATTCTAGCAGCCGTGTACTCTTTTAACCAGCAAAGTACACGGCTAGTGCAGGAAGAGTACACGTTGGTGTACTTAGTCCGTGTGCAATTACACGGCTTGCACAGGTGAGTACATGCCTAGGTACTTGGCCTATTCAAAAAGTACACGGCCATGTACATGCCCATGTACTCAGGCCGTGTACTAATATATTCCCATGTACTCAAGTCATGTACTAGAGCCCTTGTATTTTTACAACTCCTGTCTAGAAAGACTAGAAGCCCACGTATTTTCACTCGCAACCCCTGTACCTTTCCTGCGGCTCTTGTACCCCATTTTGGCACCCCCAAACGTACCCTAAACCTATCAAACACAAAATAAATATCAATACACACCTTAATCAACCTTTGATGAGTGCTATTGGTGTTACTTTGCATTTTATGCATTAAGGTTTCATTATGTAAAAATAATATATATATTTAAGATTAATGTGGAATTGACGATTAATGCTTGACCAAGCATGGTAACTACATGAAATCCCAACTGAGGGGAATATGGCTTACCTAATATATGTGGGGGGTTTAAGGGTCGTATTGAGCGAGTTTCAGAGTGTGTATCTAGTATGAGGCAAGTACATACCCGTGCGCCTATTCCAGCAGCTCGTGTACTCTTTTAACCAGAAAAGTACACAGCTAGTGCAGGAAGAGTACATGTTGGTGTACTCAATCCGTGTGCAATTACACGACTTGCACAGGTGAGTACATGCCTAGGTACTTAGGCCATGTACTTGTACATGGCCTATTCAAAAACTACACGGCCATGTACATGCCCATGTACTCAGGCCGTGTACTAATATATTCCCATGTACTCAAGTCATGTACTTATACTTGCCCATGTACTAGAGTCCTTGTATTTTTACAACTCCTGTCCAGGAAGACTAGAAGCCCACGTATTTTCACCCGCAACCCCTGTACCTTTCCTGCGGCTCGTGTACCCCATTTTGGCACCCCCAAACGTACCCTAAACCTATCAAACACAAAATAAATGTCAATACACAGCTTAATCAACCTTTGATAAGTGCTATTGGTGTTACTTTGCATTTTATGAATTAAGGTTTCATTATGTAAAAATAATATATATATTTAAGATTAATGTGGAATTGACGATTAATGCTTGACCAAGCATGGTAACTACATGAAATCCCAACTGAGGGGAATATGGCTTACCTAATATATGTAGGGGGTTTAAGGGTCGTATTGAGCGAGTTTCAGAGTGTGTATCTAGTATGAGGCAAGTACATACCCGTGCTCCTATTCCAGCAGCTCGTGTACTCTTTTAACCAGAAAAGTACACAGCTAGTGCAGGAAGAGTACATGTTGGTGTACTCAGTCCGTGTGCAATTACACGACTTGCACAGGTGAGCACATGCCTAGTTACTTAGGCCATATACTTGTACATGGCCTATTCAAAAACTACACGACCATGTACATGCCCATGTACTCAGGCCGTGTACTAATATATTCCCATGTACTCAAGTCATGTACTTGTTCATGCCCATGTACTAGAGTCCTTGTATTTTTACAACTCCTGTCCAGAAAGACTAGAAGCCCACGTATTTTCACCCGCAACCCCTGTACCTTTCCTGCGGCTCGTGTACCCCATTTTGGCACCCCCAAACGTACCCAAACCTATCAAACACAAAATAAATGTCAATACACAGCTTAATCAACCTTTGATAAGTGCTATTGGTGTTACTTTGCATTTTATGCATTAAGGTTTCATTATGTAAAAAACAATATATATATTTAAGATTAATATGGAATTGACGATTAACGCTTGACCAAGCGTGGTAACTACATGAAATCCCAACTGAGGGGAATATTGCTTACCTAATATATGTGGGGGATTTAAGGGTCGTATTGAGCGAGTTTCAGAGTGTGTATCTAGTATGAGGCAAGTACATACCCGTGCGCCTATTCCAGCAGCTCGTGTACTCTTTTAACCAGAAAAGTACATGGCTAGTGCAGGAAGAGGACATGTTGGTGTACTCAGTCCGTGTGCAATTACACGACTTGCACAGGTGAGTACATGCCTAGGTACTTAGGCCATGTACAAGTACATGGCCTATTCAAAAACTACACGGCCATGTACATGCCCATGTACTCAGGCCGTGTACTAATATATTCCCATGTACTCAAGTCATGTACTTGTACATGCCCATGTACTAGAGTCCTTGCATTTTTACAAATCCTGTCCAGAAAGACTAGAAGCCCACGTATTTTCACCCGCAACCCCTGTACCTTTCCTGCGGCTCATGTACCCCATTTTGGCACCCCCAAACGTACCCTAAACCTATCAAACACAAAATAAATGTCAATACACAGCTTAATCAACCTTTGATAAGTGCTATTGGTGTTACTTTGCATTTTATGCATTAAGGTTTCATTATGTAAAAACAATATATATATTTAAGATTAATATGGAATTGACGATTAACGCTTGACCAAGCATGGTAACTATATGAAATTCCAACTGAGGGGAATATTGCTTACCTAATATTGTTGTATGGATGGATTATATATGTGTTCCTAAATTTGCTATAACTTAGTAGGCTATGTCTTTATATATATGTATGGATTGGTGATTGAGTGAAATAGTGTTTTCTCTCCACTTAATTGCAGATAACACTGACAGTAGGAGATTATATGTATTTTTAAAATAAAAAATTGACTTATCAGTGGACTTTCAGTTTTCCTTTAGCGGGGATTACTTGAAAGTACTTGTGATCCACCCCGATAGGTTTTTGGGGCATAATAGCTTGTGTGACAATAATGTGTATTATGGATTTATAATTCTGTTGGATGTACCTTAGTGCTTTGTGTTCTACGATTCATGCATTATGCTTACTTGCTCGTGAAATACATTGAGTGAAGATTAGAATGCATGGACGATAATGGCATTTAAATCAATTATTTATAATTGTTTTAGGTATACCTCTATTCCACCTGATATACTTATGACGATGTAACTCCCACTGAAGTCTTTGATCTCACCTTCTCTTGTTGATCTTTTCAGGGCTATATCATCAGCTATAACCGTTCGTCTTTGAGGTCAAGTTTCCCAGTGTTGGTCTTAAAGCTAGACAATTGAACTTGCACATCTTGAAAGCTTGACATATTTTATGTTTTATCATTTTCCACATCGATTTCACTGGAATTCTTTTTACTTGTTTACTGATTTCAGTTTGATTGCTAAGCCTATGCATGCTTGCAGATTACTTGTACATGCTTGAGGATTGATTGCTTGTTCCTTAGATGATTTCGGAACCTATAACTAAGGATTGATTTCCCTTATTCGATTTGATCATATGATATTGGTTTTTATATTATCTTATGACTTATTTGAGGATACCCTGTTGTGCTGCTATGCCTTGTACTTGCTTGTGTTTGCTTGTACGTATATGTGTGGGAGGATCCTTTTTCCGGTGGCCATTTAGGGTAAGTGATTGATGTTCTTAGTGAGATGAGAGGTACTTACCATATTAAAAGGATTATGGGTGGCAATCCCCAACAAGAGCTCGTTGGATGCCTAGTCCTTGTGTGGCAAGATGCCTTGTCCTTGTGTGGCAAGATAGAAAAACTTGTTGTGTGTTTGTTTGCTAACTATTTTTCCCACTTTTGCAACATAATCTTAGACAACATAGGCGGACGGGGATAAGTCATTCGGTTTAGAAATCAAATAGTGAAATAAGTTGCTTATGTGCTTCTGAATTAGTCTTGTGATGGCTGCCTATGAAGATTTTGAGTCCACCTTTACTTTATTATATTCGGTCCTGCATATGTCTATGTGTTTGCTCGCTGATTGTTTGAGCCTTTTTCTAGTATATACGATCTATCCATTCATATTGGAGAGATGTTTGATTCAGTTTTTGTAGATCTTATGATATTGTAACCTTACTGAGATTCTTATAACCTCATTATATTATTTTTTCTCTTTTTCAAGCTTAGGTACATATTCTGTTGGCAGTACTGGGGTGTGAGATCGAGGCTGCATCGCAGGATAATTTGCATCACATTCGCATTGCACTTCCTTGCTGATTTTCTTTTATCATGCAATTCCTTACATATACATATATGTTTGGACTTACCTTTTGGCTTCCGATTTCTATTCCTTCCTTTCTTGTTTCGGAATCTTACCATGAAAGCATCTTAATTGATTAATAAAACTGATAACTGGTAAGACTTGAGTCTTCTGGGATTCGGATGAGTCCTTGGGAGGGCTTGTTCAGGTTTCACGGCAGTAAGGGTTCTTATAGGTAGGGTTTCGGTCCTTACATGTATGGTAGTAGAGCATGGTTAGGTATTTGTAAGATTGTTTGATTGCATATTGCTGATTGTTAGTATCCACCTATGCCAAGTATTTCTTGCTAATGTATGTTCTTGTTTTTGTGTTTGTAGGAGAATACGCATGTACCCCTGGAATTTGATTAAAATTGCCAAGTACTATATGTATGATTTGATGTGTTTTGGTGATGTATTTTGATGTGTGCTTTAATGTGTTTAGTATACTGTGTACCTTGCTGTGTGACTTGGTGTGTTTTTTCTATGTTATGCCGTGTATGACTTGCTATGTTGCTATGTGATTTGCTGAGTATTTTTGTGTGTTGATGTTCATGCCGAGAGTTGTTTATATGCATTGCTGTGTTTTGTATGCAAATCCATGTTTTGTTTCACTATATGCATATCATTCCGTGTATGCCTCTCCACTAGGTACCTTTTTATTTTCTGATTATTTGTTTATGGTTATGTATTGGAAAGTTATATCGCATGCGTTTATTTAGTATAGCAAGGTCGATTAGGAGGCGTAGTGCTCGGAGGGCTCATTGGGATAGGAACGAGGAACAAGTCGAGCCCGAACAAGTTGAACAACATGAGCAAGTTGAGCAAGATGAGCCCGAAATTCAGATGGAGCAACCAAGAGATCAGGCTGCACCAGTTTCCCTAGCCGCATTAGCTCAGGACCCCATGTTAGTTCAAATCTTGAACATGTTGCGTGGTATGGCTGAAACTAGTAGTGTGTGGAGGCACCAAATCGAAGTGATCTTGCACCTTCGGGATCAGATCCCATTCCTCCTCTTGCTCTAGTTCAGCCGACTAATCCTAGAGAGGCTGAAAGACTTTCGGTCATAATCACTAAGTTGCTGAAAGAAACTCATCAATTGGTTTGCAAAGATTTCAGCGGTTCAGCAGGTGCCTCTACATCCTAGGAGTGGATTGATACTTTATGCCATGTCTCTTTGTTCTTGCGCATTTCAAAACATGATAAAGTTGCCATTGCCACATTCTTACTTGAGGGAGAAGCCCTTGTGTGGTGGACTGCCATAAGCTTGCGGTTCGGAGATCGCTTACCTACTTTGGAGGAGTTCTTGCATGAATTCAATGAAAGGTTCTACATCCGATTCCATAAAAATTAGCAGTGACAAGCCTTCTATGGGGTGGAACAAGGAACTCACTCAGTGATGGAATTCAAGAAGGAACTGAGGGAATCTATCCCGTTTTGCACCTGAAGAAGATCACAAGCCCTTCCAACTTGCGAGACGATTTTAGGATGGTTTGAGCACCGAAATTAAAAGCATTGCGGGCACGACACCTGTGCAGAATTTCCAGAAACTGATTGTTGTAGCCTATGAAGCTGAAAAAATGATGCTGAGTAAGAAGCCTCTTGCAGCGAATAATAATGTTCCATTCTGGCATAGTTCAAAATTTGGCCATCGTTCATGACCCTATCCTCCAAAGTCATTTCCTCCGAAGAACAATGGCAATGGAGCCTTCAAAAAAATCCCGCTGGTTCGGGTTCAAATGCAAATGAATCCATATGGACTTTGCAGCCGTGTCGATGTTACATTTGTGGAGAGATGGGCCATAAACAAAGAGAGTGCACTAAACCAAGGTATAATTTAGGAGCACCAAATTCAAACTGTGGTGGATATTCCAATCCTACTAATCCACCAGCCCGTGCACTTGGTAGACCACCTAATGGATCCACAACTGAGGCACAACCCAGGCCTAGGAGACTTTTCACCTTGACTGATGCCGAGGCAAGCCCCAATGTGGTGATGGGTACTATTTTTTTCTTTTCTCAAAATGTTTAAGTATTGTTAGATCCCAGAGTAAATAGATCGCTTGTGACTCCAAGGATAGTAGCTAGTTCGGATCGGTATTTGTTTCCCTTGAATCCTCCTGTTATAGTTCTGACTCCTTTGGGAGAATAATTGATGTGTGATCTAGTTTACATCAGTTGTGCTATATGAATGGGTTCAATTGTGCTTGAAGTGGATCTGATTCCATTGGACATCTAAGAGTTGGATGATATCTTAGGTATGGATTGCTTGGCAAAGTACGAAGCCCGAATGGAGTGTTTCACATAACTTGTGTGGTTCACCCTTCAAGATAGTTCTGAGTATTGCTTTGAAGGTGATAGGCGAGTTGTTTTAACTTTCATGATTTCCTGGCTTGAAACGAACAGGTTGATCAGCAAAGGATGTACTATGTACATTGCGCAAGTGGATGATATTTCCTAGGAATTTTCAGATCTGAATTTTGTTCCCATGGTTTGTGAATTTCAGGATGTATTTCCTGAAGATGTAGCTGGTTTGCCACCAATGAGAGAAGTTGAATTTGGTAGTGAATTAGTGCCAGATACGAATCCGATTTCTATTCCACTTTACTGTATGGCTCTAGCGGAAATGAAAGAATTGAAGACACAATTAGAAGATTTCCTGGATCGTGGTTTCATTCAGCCCAGCATATCACCTTGGGGAGCACCCGTTCTTTTTGTGAAAAAGAAAGACGGTTTGTTGCGATTGTGTATCGACTATCAGTAGCTAAATTGTGTGATTGTAAAGAATAAGTACCCCTTGCCAATCATATATGACTTGTTTAACCAGTTAGAAGGTGCAACATTAGTTTTCAAAATCAGTTTGAGGTCCGGATACCACTAATTGCGAGTTTATGAGACAGACATTTCGAAGACTGCTTTTAGATCGCGATATGGCCACTACAAATCTCTGGTTATGCCATTTGGTTTGACCAATGCTCCAGCAGTGTTCATGAACTTGATGAATAGAGTGTTACGAGAGTTCCTGGACAGATTTGTGATAGTCTTTATCGACGACATTCTGATTTCAATAGAGGAGCATACTGAACACGTGGATCGTGCTGCAAATTTTGAGAGATTGGCAGCTGCATGCAAAGTATTCGAAATGCTAATTCTAGTTATGTGAGGTTGGTTTCCTTGGCCATATTTTTTCTGCCCATGGTATGTTTGTTGACCATAAGAAGAGTGAAGCCGTCATTGTTTGGGAACCCCTGCGGACCGTATTTGAAGTTCGCAGCTTTCTTGGCCTATCTGGATACTACCGATGCTTTGTTGAGAATTTCTCATCTTTAGCTGGACCTTTGATGAAACTGATGCGCAAAGAAGAGCCATTCATGTGGTCCAAGAAATGCCAGCAAAGCTTTGAGGGAAAGTCATTGTCTATAGTTCTTGACAGTTATGTCCGTATAAGAGAAAATATCCTACATATGATTTGGAGTTTGCAGCTGTGGTGTTTTCACTGAAAATATGATGTCATTATCTATACGACGAGTCGTGCAGAATTTTCACTGATCACAAAAGCTTGAACTATCTCCTTACACCGAAAGAGTTGAACATGAGACAATGAAGATGGGTAGAGCTGATTAAAGACTACCATTTGATTATCGAGTATCACCCAGGAAAAGAAAATGTGATAGCTGATGCTTTGAGCCTGAAGACCTCTTCTTCTTCATCTTCTTCTTCTTTTTCTTCTCTTACTTATGTGCGTGCACACTACCTCCCTATGTTGCTGGATTTGAGAGCTTCACGTGTGAACCATGGCAGTGATTTTTTTGGTCGTTGTTGAGCTGAATTGAGGTTAAACCCACCTTGTTGGAAGAGATCCGAGTTCAGCAATCTGAAAATCCAAGATTGGTTAAAATTCGGCAGCAATTAGATGATGGTATTGATGCCATAGTTCGAGATTCCAAAATCCAAGATTATGGTATTCTGGTTTTCCGAGATTGTGTATGTGTGCGACAAGACGTAGATGTGCAAAATCTGATTCTATCCGAATTGCATAGTTTGAAGTTTGTTATTCATCCCGGAAGTATCAAGAAGAGAGACTTGAAGGAACAGTTTTGGTGGCCGGGAATGAAGTGTCACATTGCTGAGTTTGTTGCCCAATGTCTAGTATGTCAGCAAGTGAAAATCGAGCATCAAAGACCCGTCGGTTTGCTACGGTGGAGCACATTACCATGGATTTTGGTGGTTGGATTATCAAGATCTCAGCAAGGATTCGATGCCATAAGGTGATTGTGGACATATTAATGAAATCTATACATTTTCTGCCTGTTCGAGCTATAGATATGCCCGAGAAGTTGGCTAGCCATTACTTGGATGAGATTGTTCATTTGCATGGTGTGCCAGTGTCTATTGTTTCAAATCGAGATCCCCGTTTCACTTCACATTTTTAGAAGAAATTCCAAAGTGCCATGGGTTCGAGATTGAATTTCAGTACTGTCATTCATCCACAAACAGATGGGCAATCCGAGAGAATAATTTAGACTTTGGAAGACATATTGCGAGCTGTGTGCTTGACAGATAGACTAGTTGGGACAAATGTCTTTGGCAGAATTTGCTTATAACAACAGTTTCCATATAAGCATCGGAATGGCCCCTTATGAAGCTTTGTATGGAAGACGATGTAGAACGCTGATTTGTTAGAATGAAGTAGGAGAGAGATGCTAGATAACCAAGAATTGATAAACCAAGCAACTGAGAAACTGAATTTGATTCGGCAAAGGTTGAAGACGGCGCAAGATAGATAAGAAAACTATGCTGATAATCGACGAAGAAAGCTTGAGTTTGTACTTGGTGACAAAGTGTTTCTAAAAGTGGCCCCGTGGAAAGATGTCCTTTGTTTTCAGCAGTGAGACAAACTAGCACCTTATTATATTGGTCCATAAGACATTACTGAAATAATTAGTCTAGTTCCTTATCGACTCGCTTGATCTTGGAGAATGGAAAGAATCCATAGTGTGTTCCATATTTCGATGTTAAGGAAGTACGTCCAAGACCCTACTCATGTTCTTGTAGATCCACCAATTGAAGTTGATGTAGACCTATCCTATCTCGTATAGCCAGTTGCCATCCTAAATCAGTTTGTTCATCAGTTTTGCATTTGAAATTTTCCTCTAGTTTGAGTTGTTTGGCATAATGGTCAAGTTGAGGAGCAGTCTTGGGAGACAGAGGAATCAATGCGAGCAAGATATCCTCACCTATTTCCTTAGGTATTTATGCTGAAATTTCAAGGACGAAATTTATATAAGGAGGGGAGGATGTGAGACCCTAATCCTCAGTGGGTTAGTTGTCCTAGAACTCCCTGTGTCAGAAACAATACCTAGGTACCGGTGCAGCCGAAATGACCATTTTGCCTTTGAAGAAATGGATGAGTGATGGCCTAAATGATTGTGTTGAATCTTTCCTATTTTAATTTTGGTATTTTTAATTATTTCTTTCCTTATTCGTTTCTTTCCTAAATTGAGATTTCTAAAACCACCTTCTAGAAAGTTTATCTCCTAAGCATTATCCTATCTTATATAAGCTTAAAAGTAGGGAAAATTAATCCCTTAGGCACCTATAAATATCATAGCTGGCCACCCTATAAATCTAAAAAATTCATTCTCTCTTTTGCTCCAAAAAACACAAGACTTCTCTCCCTTTTCTTGTATGTACCGACTTTTACCTTAATCCCATAAGTGCTGAAATTTTTCATCCTTCATCAGATTCTTGCATGTGATAACTTGTTGGATTCTTCTTTTCATGCTGCATCCTCCTAGCTTGAATTCACAATCAAAAGATTGATTCTTCCTTTTTATTTTTTGTATCGATTTCTCTACTTTGATGTGTGTATCGAAGTTTCTTCATCTCTTTTTGATGCTTCTGAATCTTGTTAATCGTATTTATATGAGTATGTGGCACATACTCCTCTTTTATTATTATGAAATCGCAACCTATATCTTCATGTATGTTAAAGTCTGCAATTCCTTCCTTAATACCCTAAGTGTGCCAAAATTTGTATTTTAATGGGATTGAATAATCAGGTTGATTCTTGTTGAGTTCTTGGCTATCACATGATGCATTCAAGAGGAGGTTACTACTGCATTTGATCACTGGTTTTTGGTAGAGTTTGGTGAGTAAAATCGGTAAGGGACTATAGAATGTCCTTTGGATTTCTGATTTGATATTTGCATGCTTAGTATTGTGTTGTCTCTGCCTTATGTTTGGTTAGGTGTTTATGATCCTAGTGACAAAGGCAAAGGACTAGCCACCTATTAAGATGTGTGAGAGGTAGGATCTATACCTCATTGATTTCTCAGGAATTCCTTTTACTTGTTTACTGATTTCGGTTTGATTGCTAAGCCTATGCATGCTTGTGGATTACTTATACATGCTTGAGAATTGATTGCGTTTTCCTTAGGTGATTTCGAAACCAATGATTGAGGATTGATTTCCCTTACTATGTTTGGTCATATGATATTGGTTTGTGTATTGTCTTATGACTTGTTTGAGGATACCATGTTGTGTTGCTATGCCTTGTACTTGTATGTTTGTTAGGATCCTCTTCCAACGACCATTTGGGGTAAGTGATCGATGATCCTAGTGATATGAGAGGTACTTACCATATTGGGAGGTTTATGGGTGGCCATTCCCTGCAAGAGCTTGCCAGATGCCTAGTCCTTGTGTGTCTAGATGCCTTGTCCTTATATGGCAAGATGTCGTGCCCTTGTGTGGAAAGATGCTTTTTCCTTGTGTAGGAAAATAGAAGACTTGCTATGAGTTTCTTTACTAACTATTTTTCCACTTTTGCAGTATAGTCTTGGATAACATAGGCAGATGGGGATAAGTCTTTGGGTTTATAAATTAGATAGTGAAATAAATTGCCTGTGTGCTTCTGAATCAGTCTTGTGATGCCTGCCTACAAAGTGATTTGAGTCCACCTCTTACTTTATTATATTCAGCCCTACTTATGTCTATGTGTTTGCTTGCTTGTTGTTTAAGCCCATTGCTAGCAATTGCAGAAATTACTGCTTTCTCTTTATATGCAATAGTCTTGTTAGACCCCGGTGCGACTATGTTTTTTTTTTTTTGGTCCAGGGTGGTCCAGGGTAGCTAGGAGTGTTGATAGAGAGTTGTCACTGCTAGATCCACCCATTAAGGTACTGACCTCGTTAGGTGAGTAGTTGGCTTACAACAATGTTTATTTGGGTTGTGTTCTGAGGATGGATTAAGTGGAGATTGAAGCAGATCTGATTTTGTTGGACACTAGGGAGTTGGATGCTACTCTAGGTATGGATTGTTTGGCCAGCTTTAGAGCACGAATGGATTGTTTCAAAGAGAATGTATGGTTTAGTTTCGCGAATGACATAGAGTTTTGGTTTGAGGGTGACAGATTAGTGACACCATCATGTATGATTTCTTGGTTGAGTGTCAGACGGATGATCAGCAAGGGTTGTATGATTACTGAGGTCTTTGATCTCACCCCCTTTTGCTGATCTATTTAGGGCTAAATCACCAGCTATAGGTGTTCGTTTTTGAGGTTGAGTTTCCAGGTGTTGGTCTTAGGGCTAGACTATTTCATTTACAAGTCTTGGAAGCTCAACATATTTTATGTTTTGTCATTTTATACTCTAGTGAGATACATGCTGGATTTGGACTATGTTCTTTGTTATAGACCTGTTGTGGGCTTATTTTCCGGATTTGATATTTTTTATACTTGTATGACTTGGATTTCAGTTTATGTTATGAGATGGATGCCTTGGAATTTTTTTGGATCCGCATGGGCTTGTGTGTTTGGGCTCAGTATGTTGCATGTTTGGGGCCGTGTGACCTACTGCTTTTGATTTAAGATTTCCTCTGTATATATATGCTTACTCCATTGATTAATTTATGCCGGGTAAATTTTGTGATGTCCCATTCTCCTTTTAAAATAAAGATTCAAATTTATATACATTTTTGGGGTTTTGGTTTTCAGAAGTCTATGTGAGTCTTGTGTGGTTTGATTTTCCATGTGCTGGGTCGATCACTGCAAAAAGTCCCATTTACTAGGAATGGGTCCTCACAGGTGGCACCTTCCTAGTTGTATACTAATGCGAGATATAATTTGATAAGTTATATTGATTGTCATTGGAAAACTAAAAGTTTTTCTATAATACATAAGCTCTCGGATGTTGTTGTGCAAATGCATTTTAAGAAAAAGATCTCTACTTGATAAATTTGATATCAAATCAACATCAAGATGTGAACTATAAATATTTGGTTAAGATAAATCAACCAAAATATTCACATATATTATTATTATTACAATGCAAATGACGTTTGTAAAACAAATTGTGAAATCAATCATTAGCCTGCATGAGCATCCTGGTAATTCAATCAAGATAATATGTATATTAGGAGTATATCTTTGGACCTTTGTGTCATATCAGATGCTTGCTATAATGTATTTGACATGCAACAAACTTATTTGTATAATGTCAATATATTATCATTAATATCGCATATATAACATTGTTTCATGGTCAGGAACCAAGTAAAACCATTTAAGACAATTATATGTGTGGTAGATTATATTATTATCTGCCACAATAAACAAAGACGGATCCTCGAAAGAAGAATATAAATAAGTTAATGTTCCAACATTGAGGGGGAGAAAAGAATAATGTTGGAAACAAAATTTCAGAAAGAGTTATCATTATGATCCTTATTATATATTATGAACTTAAAATTCATAAGATAACTCATTGATAATATATCACTATCAAATAATTTTTTTGTCTATAAAATTATTGAGTTCCAGCTATGTTGCTCTAATATATGATGATGTTGTGAGACAAAATTAAATATGAATTTTGTATACGTTCAAAACGTGAGTTACCAATCATTTTCAATGATAATAAATTATCATAAAGGAGAAAATATTTATGATAGTCTGAAAGAGAATAAAATTGAAATAATTTTACTGACATTATTAATTTTTGAAAGGAATTCAGAATAATAAAAGAAATCTCTGCAAATTCTACCAATATGAAAATGATGGAACCGAGATGAATTAATGTCGATAATATCTATGCATATAAGTTAAGCACTTACTATTATGAAGATTTTGATTAAACTCTATGAAAGAGTATAAAATATAAATGATTGATTAATTTAGAAAGACGTACTTATGATTGGTATGCAATATATATATACTTGGACTTGTGGTTTATATACTATTTTGTGTAAAATTGATAAAATAGATACCGATAGATGTGCGAAAAATGAGACAGATCATATAATGAAGAAATCTGTCACGAGCCAGCTCCTGGACCCCCAGCACAGCAGGCCCGGACTGTTGGCATAAAATTGAATTTACCTTCAATCGCAAGTGCATGAAGACTTACCAAGTTATGAATCCTAGGTCTTACAGATATATTCCTATTCTACCAAGTTTCAGTTATACCCTGGAACTTCTAATTTGTTGTCAAAGTTTAATTATTCTTCCAAATCAATCAAGACTTACCTATGAAAAAACTAGCTAGGTCTATTAATTAATCAAGATTGGAAATAGGGTTAAGAACTTGTAATTAGAATATAATGAATTTTAATCCCAGTTTTACGTCAAGAAATAAAAGTTATAAAAGATAAAGAGAAATAATTAATCCAAAAAGTTTTTACATTAATTAAAATTGAAACAAACATATCGACATCTTTTTATCTGTCGGATCGAGAGCCGTTCTGATAGTAATAAAGAAATCGCGCACATTCTTTGATGAAAAATTAAACAGCCCTGATGTCTATTTTATAGTTAAAAATAAATGGATAATCCTTATTCGCAATTGATAATCCTTATCGATGTATTTCTAGGCTTGATCTCATACAACCGACCGGTCAGTGTAAGTGAACTGACCGGTCCATGGATGTTTGACACGATCGTTTGAGTGAACCGACTACTCAGTATCTTTTAACCGATCGGTCAATTGTGCTTTGGCAACTCCATATTTTTTCTTGTTTTTATCAATCGACCAGTCGGTTGAGCTTGAGCAAAATTATTTATTATCACGTACCACTCGGTTGGTTCTCGCAATCATCAACATCGATTTCGTCATTTTGGTGCATCTTTCGTACGAAAATGATGCCTTTTGCCACTAAAATCCATTGCACCCCTACTCAACCACAAAACTCAATGAACAATTAAAACGTTCACTAAATTAACACAATTAGAATGCAATTATCTTTAAATCGAACCAAAATCATAACAGATGACCAGCACTAAAAACAGGTCATCAAATATTCTCAAACTTAGAAGTTTGCTAGTCCCTAGCAAAAATAATTTGATAAAAAAACACAAACACCTATACCCAAATAATTTTGATCAAGGAAATTTAGTTCACTTCATCCACAACCATCAACAAACACTTAATTCTGAAATTCTGGTCAGATGAAATGACCATTTTACTCTAGAAGAAATGGATGTGTGATGGCCGAAAATGGTATGGAAAGTCTTGTAATCATTTCTGGTTTCATTGTCCTTTGATTTATTTCCTTATTGGGTCAATCTTACCTTAGGAGATAAAATTTCTAAAATTAAGAAAGGATAATTTCAGAATTTAATTCTGATGATTATCTTCCCTTATCTAGTTTTTAAACTAGGGAAATTAGTCCCATAAACATCCTGCATAAAGAGGTAGTCGACCAAACCTATATCTTACACCAAAACATAGAATATTATCAAGTGATCAAACCCTGCATCGTACCCTATTGCTGTCGAAATTTCCTTGATCTTCATCCTAGCATAACTCTCTCATCCTTTGTTCAGAGAAAAGAGAGGTAGGATCTATGCCTCATCGTACAGGTGAAATGACCATTTTACTCTAGAAGAAATGGATGTGTGATGGCCAAAAATGGTATGGAAAGTCTTGTAATCATTTCTGGTTTCATTGTCCTTTGATTTATTTCCTTATTGGGTCAATCTTACCTTAGGAGACAAAATTTCTAAAATTAAGAAAGGATACTTTCAGAATTTAATTCTGATGATTATCTTCCCTTATCTAGTTTTTAAACTAGGGAAATTAGTCCCATAAACATCCTGCATAAAGAGGTAGTCGACCACACCTATATATTACACCAAAAACATAGAATATTATCAAGTGATCAAACCCTGCATCGTACCCTATTGCTGTTGAAATTTCCTTGATCTTCATCCTAACATAACTCTCTCATCCTTTGTTCAGAGACAAGAGAGGTAGGATCTATGCCTCATCGTACAGGTGAAATGACCATTTTATTTTAGAAGAAATGGATGTGTGATGGCCGAAAATGGTATGGAAAGTCTTGTAATCATTTCTGGTTTCATTGTCCTTTGATTTATTTTCTTATTGGGTCAATCTTACCTTAGGAGATAAAATTTCTAAAATTAAGAAAGGATAATTTCAGAATTTAATTCTGATGATTATCTTCCCTTATCTAGTTTTTAACCTAGGGAAATTAGTCCCATAAACATCGTGCATAAAGAGGTAGTCGACCACACCTATATCTTACACCAAAAACATAGAATATTATCAAGTGATCAAACCCTGCATCGTACCCTATTGCTGTCGAAATTTCCTTGACCTTCATCCTAGCATAACTCTCTCATCTTTTGTTCAGAGACAAGAGAGGTAGGATTTATCCCTCATCGTACAGGTGAAATGACCATTTTACTCTAGAAGAAATGGATGTGTGATGGCCGAAAATGGTATGGAAAGTCTTGTAATCATTTCTGGTTTCATTGTCCTTTGTTTTATTTCCTTATTGGGTCAATCTTACCTTAGGAGATAAAATTTCTAAAATTAAGAAAGGATAATTTCAGAATTTAATTCTGATGATTATCTTCCCTTATCTAGTTTTTAAACTAGGGAAATTAGTCCCATAAACATCCTGCATAAAGAGGTAGTCGACCACACCTATATATTACACCAAAAACATAGAATATTATCAAGTGATCAAACCCTTCATCGTACCCTATTGCTGTCGAAATTTCCTTGATCTTCATCCTAGCATAACTCTCTCATCCTTTGTTCAGAGACAAGAGAGGTAGGATCTATGCCTCATCGTACAGGTGAAATGACCATTTTACTCTAGAAGAAATGGATGTGTGATGGCCAAAAATGGTATGGAAAGTCTTGTAATCATTTCTGGTTTCATTGTCCTTTGATTTATTTCCTTATTGGGTCAATCTTACCTTAGGAGATAAAATTTCTAAAATTAAGAAAGGATAATTTCAGAATTTAATTCTGATGATTATCTTCCCTTATCTAGTTTTTAAACTAGGGAAATTAGTCCCATAAACATCCTGCATAAAGAGGTAGTCGACCACACCTATATATTACACCAAAAACATAGAATATTATCAAGTGATCAAACCCTTCATCGTACCCTATTGCTGTCGAAATTTCCTTGATCTTCATCCTAGCATAACTCTCTCATCCTTTGTTCAGAGACAAGAGAGGTAGGATCTATGCCTCATCGTACAGGTGAAATGACCATTTTACTCTAGAAGAAATGGATGTGTGATGGCCGAAAATGGTATGGAAAGTCTTGTTATCATTTATGGTTTCATTGTCCTTTGATTTATTTCCTTATTGGGTCAATCTTACCTTAGGAGATAAAATTTCTAAAATTAAGAAAGGATAATTTCAGAATTTAATTCTGATGATTATCTTCCCTTATCTAGTTTTTAAACTAGGGAAATTAGTCCCATAAACATCCTGCATAAAGAGGTAGTCGACCACACCTATATATTACACCAAAAACATAGAATATTATCAAGTGATCAAACCCTTCATCGTACCCTATTGCTGTCGAAATTTCCTTGATCTTCATCCTAGCATAACTCTCTCATCCTTTGTTCAGAGACAAGAGAGGTAGGATCTATGCCTCATCGTACAGGTGAAATGACCATTTTACTCTAGAAGAAATGGATGTGTGATGGCCGAAAATGGTATGGAAAGTCTTGTTATCATTTATGGTTTCATTGTCCTTTGATTTATTTCCTTATTGGGTCAATCTTACCTTAGGAGATAAAATTTCTAAAATTAAGAAAGGATAATTTCAGAATTTAATTCTGATGATTATCTTCCCTTATCTAGTTTTTAACCTAGGGAAATTAGTCCCATAAACATCGTGCATAAAGAGGTAGTCGACCACACCTATATCTTACACCAAAAACATAGAATATTATCAAGTGATCAAATCTTACATCGTACCCTATTGCTGTCAAAATTTCCTTGATCTTCATCCTAGCATAACTCTCTCATCCTTTGTTCAGAGACAAGAGAGGTAGGATCTATGCCTCATCGGTTTCTTTAGATATTCTTGTTGTTTACTTGGAATTTTTGGTACATACCCTTGTTAATGTTGCATGTGCATATGTTGTATAGTGTTTGGTTGAGATATGATTCTTTAAGCACTGTCAAACCCCTGAGATAGGTTATGAGAACCTAATTTACATGTGTTGTGTGCAATGAACATGATGATTGTGTTCAGACATGATTAAGGATGCCTTGTTGTGGTATTGTGCCTTGTACTTGCTGTGTGTGCTCATATGTGTTTTTGTGTCAGGATCCTTTTCTAGTGGCCATTCGGGGTAAGTGCTAATGCTCCTTGGGAGAGGAGAGGTTCTTATTGGTATGGGAGCCGAATGGGTGGCAATCCCCAGCATATGCACACTAGTTGCCTAGTCTTTGTATGGCTAGATGTCTTGTTCTTATGTGGTTTGGATGACCTTATCCTTGTGTGGTTTGGATTCCCTTGTCCTTGTGTGGCATAGATGCTTTGTCCTTGTGAGGCAAGATGAATAGGCTTGCTGATTAGTTTGTGTGCTAACTCTTCAACCTTTGTGCAGCGAAGCCTTGGACAACAAAGGTGGAAGGGGATGACCTTTCCTGTTGATGAGATTGATTGATGATTTATTTGTCGGTGTACTTCTGATTTTTCGAAAGTGTTTATAGTCCACCCTCAACCTTAGGTTTTGGCCTTATCCTTTCTTGGTTGAATGATGAATGAGTGATTCCCTTTAGCTGTATAGGCTGATCTGATGTTGTTTGGGAGATATTTATTTAAGATTTCTATAGATCTTATGATGTTGTGACTCTACTGAAATTCTTGTAATCTCACCCTGTAGTTTTCATCATTTTTCAGGCTTAGGTACATCCACTATTCTTGATACCAGTGTGTGAGATCAAGGCTGCACGATGGGGTGATATTGCATCATATTTGCATACATGTTTCCTTGGTTACTTATGCATATAACATAAAGTTCAATTTAGTTAATTTTTGGAATTTTTTTGAATGCCTCCTTTGTTTGTTTGTTACCGAAATTTGTTGGGGGTATACTTGCTGGATTTTGATATCTCTTTAGTACATGTGTGTTGTGGTACCCTTGTTGAATTATAAAGAATTCCGCTGATAATTTAATCATTCCGTTTATTGTCGTAAAGTATGTCCATTATCATGCTCCAACCTTTATAAGCATAAAGAATAAACCTATTAAAATCGGAACTAGATGCAAAAGCCTTGTGGGATTTAGATAAGTCTTGGTTTTGGGTGTGAGACCGCGAATTTTGAGTCCTAGAAGTCCAAAAGCCAGTACAGGTGAAAAGAACATTTTGTCCCTAAATAAAAATATATGTGATGGCCGAAATTGGTAAGGAATGTTTGGTAATTATTTCTGGTATTAATTCCCTTTAATTTGGTTCTTAATTTGTTGATAATCACCTTAGGAATTAAAATCCCTAAAATTAAAAGGGGATAGTTACAGAATTTAAATCTGGTAGTTATATTATTTTAATAAAGCTTTTAAAGTAGTAATCTTAATTCCATACCCATCCATTATAAATAGGAAGTCAACCCCAGAAAAATCATTCATAGAAAACACACAAAACTCGTATAGCCTAAAACCCTTACACTTCCCTATATCTGCCAAAATTCTCTGAAACTTTAAATCAGCATAACTCTCTCATCATTTTTTGGATTCCTGAAAATAATAGCTTGTTGGAAATCTCTCTTCATCCTCTTTCCAACCATCTTTTTTTTTTCATTTGGAGGTTAGTATTTCTTTCCCGTAAGATAAGTCGAAACTCGGAGGAACTGCCAAAATCTTCTTGAACTTCAATGTAGCATAACCCTTTCATCGTTTGTCAGACTCCTAAAAATAATAGTTTGTTGGAAATCTCTCTTCATCGTCTTTCCAACCACATATTTTTTACTGTTTGGACCTTCATCATTCTTTGTCAAAAGAAAAGTCAAAACTCGGCAGAACTGCCAAAATCTTCTTAAACTTCAATATAGAATAACTCTTTCATCATTTTTTGGATTCCTGAAAATAATAGCTTGTTGGAAATCTCTCTTCATACTCTTTCCAACCATATTTGTTTTAGTGTTTGGACGTTCATATTTCTTTGTCAAAAGATAAGTTGAAAATCAGCGGCAGAATTAGGTTTTAAGATTTGTATAATTCTGTCTTTGATTGATCTCTGATGTTGTTGCCCTTATTCATATGATTGTTTAGAATCCATTCATAATGAACAATTATGATTTCATCCCTTGAATGCATGAAGTCAAAAATTGTCTTGTGCTTTACTTTTAGTGCCAAACTTTGCATAGTTAATTGGGATGGTAAATCAGGTTGAATCGTTAAGTTTCTGGCTATCACATCACACATCCAAGGGGGAGGAACTTGCTGCATCTGATCACTGGTTTCTGATAGGTTTGGTGAGTGGAATTGGTAAGGAAATAGGGTAGTTACTTGGTTATTACGTATGCACGCTTAGTTTATTTTTTTGTCTTTGCCTAATGATGACTTAGGTGGTTCGGAGGTATCTAGTAAGGGCAAAGAAATAGCTTCTTGTTCAGAGACAAGAGAGGTAGGATCTATGCCTCATCGGAATCTCCAGAGACCTCGTTATTTGCTTAATTGATTTCAGTACCTATGATTGTGAAACTGTATACGCATTCTTATTAAATAATGCATGCTTGAGTTGCGGATTGTATTGAGGAATTTCTAGGCTATACAGAATCCCTTAAGGTAGGTTAGGAATGCCTAGTTTGCATATGTGATGTGTATTGAACATGCCGAATGTGATCTGACAGAATTGAGAATACCCTACTGTGGTTTTTTGCTTTGTTCTTGCCTGTGTGTGCTTGTACGTGTTTATGTGTCAGGATACTTTTCCGGTGGCCATTCGGGGTAAATGCTGATGCTTCTAGTGAGAGGGGAGGTTCTTACTGGTATGGGAGTCGTATGGGTGGGAAATCCTAGCAATAGCTAGCTGGATGTCTGGTCCTTGTGTGGCTAGAAGCCTTGTGCTTGTGTGGCAGGAACCCCTTATCCTTGTGTGGTTTGGGAAGCCCTTATCCTTGTGTGATTTCGGATGTCCTTGTCTTTGTGTGGCTTGGGATGTTTTGTCCTTGTGTGGCAAGATGAATAGGCTTGCTGATTAGCTTGTGTGTTAACCAATTACCTTTTGTGCAGTAAGCCTTGGACAACACAGGTGGAAGAGGATGGCCTTTTCTTCTTCATTTCCGAGAACAATCTGATGAGTTCTGCCTGCCTGTGTACTTCTGATACTTTTCGGAAGTGTTTGTAGTCCCCCTCAGCCTTAGATTCGGCCCTACCCTTTTTGATTGAATCTTTGAATTGCATGAATCCCTTTAGTTACGTAGGAATGATCAGATGTCGTTCGGGAGATTTGTGTTTATAGTTTCTGCAGATCTTATGATGTTATGACCCTGCTGAGATTCTTGTAGTCTCATTCCGTTGTTTTCATCATTTTTTTCAGGCTTAGGTACATTCCCTGCTCGTGGTACTAGTGTGTGAGATCAAGGCTGTACGGTGGGGCGATATCGCATCACTTTTGCATACCGTTTCCTTGATTACCTTTGCATATAACTTGAATAAAAATTTAACTACTTTCTGGTTTATTTTAAGATTCCTTCTTTGCTTGTTATTTTTGACTATGTTGGAGGAATTCTTGCTGGTTATTTGGATCCTTACGGGATTTATGTGTTAGGAATCCAGTGATTTAATTTAAAGACTTCAGCTGATATTTTTACTCGCTCCGTATGATACCAGAATGATTGTCCAATATTATGCTCCAACTGTTATTAAACATGTAGAATGATGATAAAACTTGAAAACCTAGTGAGTAAGCCTGGTGTGATTTAGATAGGTCCTAGATGTCTTTGAGCTTGTTTGGGTTTTATAGCGGTAATGACCTTAATCGGAGCAAATATTGGTAATGACCTTACCAAATATTACAGGTTTGGTAACGGAACGTGGTTTAGGAAAATAATTTGTTATATACTAACTTATTTGTTGATTTTGGTATTTGTAGGTAAGGACATGCGCACAGACTCACTCACTTAGGGGCTAATACCAAAGGTGAACTAATGCTAAAATGGGATTGATTTGTAAGATTTAAATGATGAGAATGATAATCTGATGTGATATTTGTTCGTGTATGTTCTTATGCCTGGTATGCCATGATATGTTTCGGTGAGTGTTTGCTGTGTTTCTTATCATTGCTAAGAATGTGTGTGTTGATTTATGCATGCTTCCGAGTGTCCATATTTGACTCCTGTATTGCTGAATGTATTTGTATATGATTGCTGGTGTGTATTACCGAATGTGGATGCTGAGTGAATCCATGCTTGTTTGATGTTTGATGATGATTTCCGAGAGTATATATAAGTGTTGATGTAATTACCGAGAATACCTTCGCATGTGTGCATGTGATTTTCGAAAATTTGTATGTTGCTTTCCAGCATATGCGTATCATCTGGTGCACGCCTCTCCACTAGGTACCACTTCTTTTCCTAGTATCATATTTAGTTATGTGTAAGTAACAATCGTATGCTTAAATAGTATGGCAAGGTTGAATGCTACGAGGGATCGACGGGGTAGGAATTGGATTCAGGCCGAACAACAACCTATTGAGCAAAAGCAGCCGAATGCACAAATTGAGCAGGAAAGGCAAGCTGAGTCCGAAAATCAACCTGAGCCACCAGCTGCACCATTCATTGATCCTGTGATGGCATAAACGTATTACAAGGAATTGCTACAAATCAGGAGCATACGGAGACGCAATTTCAGAATGCTCCTGCACCTGCACTAGTGGAAGAACCTATTCCTCCACTTGAATCTGTACAGCCAGCACATCCTAAGGAAGCCGAGAGACTTCCCGTCGTGATTACAAAATTGTTGAAGGAAGCTCGACAATTGGGATGTAAAGATTTCAATGGTTCAGCCGGAGCTGCTGCTGCTCGTGAGTGGATAGACACCTTATGTTGAGTATCCTTGTTCTTACGTATCTCGGATGATGAAAAAGTTTCCATCACCACTTTCCTACTCGAGGGAGAAGCCCTCGCATGGTGGACATCTGTTAACTTGCGGTTCGATGATCGTTTGCCAACTTGGGAAGAATTTCGATACGAATTTGACGAAAGATTTTATACGAGGTTTCATAAAAGCAAGCAGCGACAAGCATTTTACAAACTTGAACAAGACAACCGTTCGGTGCTGGAATATGAGAAAGTGTTAAGGGAGTTGTTCCGATTTGCAACATAAGAAGATAGTACACCTTACCAACTTGCGAGACGATTTCAGGATGGTTTGAGTACCAAACTCAAAACCATCGTAGGTACGACACCGGTGCAGAATTTGCAAGATCTAATCATTGCCGCAACCGAAGCCAAAAGGATCGTGCAAATCAATAAGCCATCCGCAGGCACTAGTTACGGATCCTATAGGCGAGATTCGAAGTTCAATCGACGAACAAGACCTTATCCTTTAAGGTCCTATCCTCTGAAAATTAATGGCAATGGAAATACCAATAGGAAGAACTTTTCTGGTTCAAATTCCAATGGATCTTCGTGAAATTCTCAGCAACGTCGATGTTACAACTGTGGCGAGATGGGACATATTCAGAGGGAATGCCCGAAACCAAGGCGAATCACAGGTGTACCAAACGCAGGCCTAGGTGAGAATGCCAACCCCGTTAGACCACCAACACGCGCACTAGGAGGACCACCCAACGGGTCCACAAGCGAAGCGCAACCGAGACCAACAAGGCTCTTCACCCTAACTAATGCCGAGGCTAGTCCTGATGTGGTGACAGGTACTATTTCAATCTTTTCTCAAAATGCTAAAGTATTATTAGATCCCAGAGCAAATAAATCATTTGTAAGTCTAAGGATAACACTTAGCACGGATTAGCCTCTATCTCCCTTGACTTCTCCTATTGCATTTCTAACTCTATTGGGAGAGAAACTGATTTGTAATCTAGTCTACATCGGCTGTGCGGTACGTCTGGGTCTGAATGTACTTGAAGTGGATCTGATTCCATTAGACATCCGAGAGCTGGATGTGATCTTAGGCATGGACAGTCTGGTGAAATATAAAGCCTGTATGGAGTGTTTCACCAAACATGTGTGGTTCATATTTCCTGATGGTTCCGAGTACTATTTTGAAGGTGATAGGCGAGTTGTTCCAACTTGCATAATTTCTTGGCTTGATGCAAAGTAATTGATCAACAAAGGATGTACAGTGTTCCTCGCGCACATACATGATATTTCAAAAGAATCCTTGGATCTGGATTCTATCCCAGTGGTTCACGAATTTCCAAAAGTATTTCCAGAAGACATAGCCAGTCTACCACCAGTAAGGGAAGTGGAATTCGACATTGAGTTAGTGCCTGGTACGAATCCGATTTCCATTCCTCTGTACCGTATGGCTCCTGTGGAAATGAAGGAACTAAAAACGCAATTGGAAGATTTTTTGGATCGTGTTTTCATCCGACCAAGTGTGTCACCTTGGGGAGCACCTGTCCTGTTCGTGAAGAAGAAAGACGGTTCGTTGCGATTGTGCATCGACTATCGGCAGCTGAATCATGTGACTGTGAAAAACAGGTACCCTTTGCCACGCGTCGATAATTTATTCGACCAACTCTAGGGTGCAGCCATATTTTCCAAGATTGATCTCAGATCTGGATACCATCAATTGCGAGTTTGTGATGCTGATATTCCAAAAACCGCATTCAGATTGCAATACGATCACTATGAATTTGTGGTTATGCCATTCAGTTTGACCAATGCACCAGTTGTGTTTATGGACCTGATGAATCGTGTGTTCCATGAGTTTCTGGATAAATTTGTGATAATTTTCATCGATAACATTCTGATATATTCAAAATCGGAAAAGGAGCATGCTAAGCATTTGCAGATTGTGCTGAAAATTTTAAAGGATTAAAGACTGCTATTTGATCATTGAATATTATCCTGGAAAGACAAATGTTGTTGCTGATGCCTTAAGCCGAAAGTTTCATCCTCCTTCCCCATCAGTTCTGGCTTATATGCGCGCCCATTACATGCCTATATTGCTGGATTTGAGGACTAATCGTGTCCATCTTGGCACTAGTTATTCTGGTTCATTGTTGGCACGAATCGAAGTCACACCTACCTTGATTGAGGAAATCCAGAATCAGCAATTAGAGGATCCGAAACTAATTGAAATTCGGAAGAAATTTTCTGATGGTGTAGATGCCATAGTTCGTGATTTCAGAATATGAGATGAGAAAGTGCTTGTCTTCAGAAACTGGGTATGTGTTCCACAAGATATTGATATTCGTAACCTTATTCTATCGAAGACGCATAGTTCAAAGTTCGCTATCCATCCTGAAAGCACTAAAATGTACCGAGATTTGAAAGAGCAGTATTGGTGGCCAAACATGAAACGCCACATTGTTGAGTTCGCTGCCCGGTGCCTCGTATGTCAACAAGTAAAGATTGAACATCAACGACCCATTGGACTACTTCAGTCACTTCCAATTCCAGAATGGAATTGGGAGCATGTCACAATGGATTTTGTGGCCGGATTGCTTAGGTCACAGCGAGGATACAATGCCATTTGGGTGATTGTGGATTGATTGACAAAATCTGCACACTTTCTTCCTATACGTGTGACGGATACATCTAAGAAATTGGCAGTTCGTTACTTAGATGAGATTGTTCGATTGCATGGAGTTCTAGTTTCCATTGTTTCAGATTGTGACCCTCGTTTCACCTCATGATTTTGGGACAAATTCCAAATTTTGCTGGGTTTGAAATTGAATTTCAGTACATCATTTCATCCTCAGACCGATGGTCAATCAGAAAGGAAGATTTAGACACTCAAAGACATGCTACGAGCGAGTGTATTGGATCAGAAAACTGGTTGGGATCGATGCCTACCGTTGGCAGAATTTGCTTACAACAATAGTTTTCATGTAAGCATCGCTATGGCACCTTATGAAGCATTATATGGGAGACGTTGCAGGACTCCCATTTTCTGGAATAAAGTAGGTGAAAGACGTCTAGACAATCCAGAATTGATTGATCAAGCAACGGAACAGTTGAAATTGATTCGACAACGACTAAAAACAGCCCAGGATTGGCAGAAAAGCTACGCCGAAAATCGACGAAGGGAGCTGGAATTTGCGGTAGGTGACAAACTGTTTTTGAAGCTCGCCCCATGGAAAGGAGTCCTTCGTTTTCAGCAGCGAGGTAAGCTAGCTCCTCGCTTCATTGGTCCGTATGACATCATTGAAAGAATCGGCCCTATTGCATACCAACTTGCCTTACCTCCAAATATGGAAAGAATTCACGTGTTTCATGTTTCAATGTTGAGAAAGTATGTAAAAGACCCTGCTCACGTGCTCGAGGAACCCCCAGTCGAAGTTGCTGAAGACCTATCCTATTCCGTACAGCCAGTTGCCATACTAGATCGGTCAATTCGACAGCTTCACAGTCGAAACGTTCCTATGGTATGAATTGTTCGGCGTAATGGCCAAATTGAGGAACAGTCTTGGGAGACTTAGGAATCTATGCATGAAAAAATTTCTTACATGTTTGTTTAGGTACTTGTGCTAAAATTTCGAGAACGAAATTCTTAAAAGGAGGAGAAGATGTGAGACCCCGAATTTTGAGTCCTAGAAGTCCAAAAGCCAGTACAGGTGAAAAGACCATTTTTTACCTGAAGAAAAGGATGTGTGATGGCCAAAATGGGTAAGGAATGTTTGGTAATTATTTTTGGTATTAATTCTCTTTAATTTGGTTCTTAATTTGTTGATAATCACCTTAGGAATTAAAATCCCTAAAATTAAAAGAGGATAGTTACAGAATTTAAATCTGGTAGTTATCTTACTTTAATAAAGCCTTTAAAGTAGTAATCTTAATTCCATACCCATCCATTATAAATAGGAATCCAATTCCACAAAAATCATTCATAGAAAATACACAAAACTCGTATAGCCTAAAACCCTTACATCTCCCTATATCTGCCAAAATTCGTTGAAATTTTAAACCAGGATAACTCTCTCATCGTTTGTCAAATTCCTGAAAATAATAGCTTATTGGAAATCTCTATTCATCCTCTTTCCAAAAATCATTGTTTTTTTTTTCAGGAGGTAGTATTTCTTTCTCGTAAGATAAGTCGAAACTCAACGGAATTGCCAAAATCATCTTGAACTTCAATGTAGCATAACTCTTTCATCATTTTTCATATTCCTGCAAATAATAGCTTATTGGAAAGCTCTATTCATCCTTTTTCCAACCTTAGTATTTTTGTTGTTTGGACGTTCATAATTTTTTGTCAAAAGAAAATTTGAAACTTGGCGGAATTGTCAAAGTCTTCTTAAACTTCAATAGAGTATACCTCTTTCATCGTTTGTCGGATTCCTGAAAATAATAGCTTGTTGGAAAGATCTCTTCATTATATTTCTAACCATATTTCTTTTTTTGTTTGGACATTCATATTTCTTTGGAAAAAGATAAGTTGAAAATCGACGACGGAATTAGGTTTTATAATTTGTATAATTCTGTCTTTGATTGATCTCTGATGTTGTTGCCCTTATTCATATGATTGTTTAGAATCCACTTATAGTGAAAAATTATGATTTCATCCCTTGAATGCATGAAATCAAAAATTGTCTTGTGCCTTACTATTAATGTCGAACTTTTCATAGTTAATTGGGATGGTAAATCAAGTTTAATCGTTAAGTTTCTGGCTATCACATCACACATCCAAGGGGAAGGCTCCTGAAACTTCTGATCACTGGTTTCTGATAGATTTGGTGAGTGGAATTGGTAAGGAAATAGGGTATTTACTTGGTTATTGTGTATGCATATTTAGTTTGTTTTTATTTTATTTTTGCCTAATGCTGACATAGGTGGTTCGAAAGTATCTAGTAAGGGAAAAGGAATAGCTTCTTGTTCAGACACAAGAGACGTAGGATCTATGCCTCATCGATTTCTCCAGAGACCTCATTGTTTGCTTAATTGATTTCGGTACCTATGATAGTGAAACTGTATGCTCAGTCATACTAAATAATGCATGCTTGAGTTGCGAATTGAATTGAGGAATTTCTAGGCTATACCAAATCCCTTAAGGTAGGTTAGGAGTGCCTACCTTGCATATGTGATGTGTACTGAAAATGCCGAATGTGATCTGATAGAATTGAGAATACCCTGTTGTGGTTTTGTGCTTTGTGCTTGCCTGTGTGTGCTTGTACATGTTTGTGTGTCAGAATCCTTTTCCGGTGGCCATTTAGGGTATGCACTGATGCTCCTAGTGAGAGGGGAGATTCTTACTGGTATGGGAGTCGTATGGGTGGCAAATCCCAGCAAGAGCTCTCTGGATGTCTGGTCCTTGTGTGGCTAAAATCCCTGTCCTTGTGTGGCAGGAACCCCTTATCCTTGTGTTTTTTGGGAAGCCCTTATCCATGTGTGGTTTGGGATGCCCTTGTCCTTGTGTAGCTTGGGATGTTTTGTCCTTGTGTGGCAAGATGAATAGGCTTGCTGATTAGCTTGTGTGTTAACCATTTAGCTTTCGTGCAATAAGCCTTGGACAACACAGGTGGAAGAGGATGGCCTTTTCTTCTTCATTGCCGAGAACAATCTGATGAGTTCTGCCTACCTGTGTATTTCTGATACTTTTCGGAAGTTTTTGTAGTCCCTCTTAGCCTTAGATTCGGCCCTACCCTTTTTGATTGAATCTTTGAATTACATGAATCCCTTTAGTTACGAAGGAATGATCAGATGTTGTTTGGGAGATTTGTGTTTATGGTTTCTGCAGATCTTATGATGTTATGACCCTGCTGAGATTCTTGTAGTCTCATTTCGTTGTTTTCATCATTTTTTTCAGGCTTATGTATATTCCCTGCTCGTGGGACCAGTGTGTGAGATCAAGGCTGTCAATGGGGCGATATCGCATCACTTTTGCATACCTGTTCCTTGATTACTTGCATATATAACATAAATAAAAATTGGACTACTTTCTGGTTTATTTTAAGATTCCTCCTTCGCTTGTTATTTTTGACTATGTTGGAGGAATTCTTGCTGGTTATTTGGATCCTTACGGGACTTGTGTGTTATGAATCCAGTGATTTAATTTAAAGACATCCGCTGATGTTTTTACTCACTCCATATGATACCAGAATGATTGTCCAATACCATGCTCCAACTGCTATTAAACATGAAGAATGAACATGCTAAAAGTCAAAAACTTAGTGAGTAAGCCTAGTGGGATTCAGATAGGTCCTAGGTGTCTTTGAGCTTTTTTGGGTTTCACAGCGGTAATGACCTTAATCGAAGCAAATATTAATAGGTAGGAATTAGGGTCGTTACATTGGGCTTGTTTGGATTTCATAGCGGTAAGGGTCCTAATAAGTTAGAATATGGGTCCTTATAGCAGCTCACAGAACCTACTGAGTTAAACCCACCATAAGTGTTTTTTTTTTTACTTGTGCTGCAAAAAATTTTCTTTCTTTTGTTTTCATAACTTGCATCACATAAACATTTCATTCTTTTACTTTAGCAAACACAACATGGGTGAGTCAACCAATAGTTTAACTAGTACTAATCGACCCTTTGAATTTTTTCCTCAATATAGACTAATCAATTTAATGCTTCGCTGCTCAGTTTATTTAAAAGTGAACCAATCTCCTCAAATTTATCATAAATGGATGTCCTGGACATAACATTAAATTCCAAATATTATAGCAAAACACAAATTAGACAAATAACGAAACTCAATATGTCATGACATAAAATGGACAAAAATTCAAATAACTGAAAAAGAAACAATAAAAAGATAAATAAATAAGACAATAACTTAGCTCTCTCTTGGTGCTTGATCATTATTCCCCTATTATGGTGGAGGCAGACCACTGGGATTCAAATACTGGAATTGCTTGAACATCCACTGATTAGTGTCCTGCTGATATTGGAAGGAACGCATCTCTTGTTGTTGTAATTTTTGGAACATCTCCATCAGTTTACTTTGGTCAGCTCACACCTCCCACATGTGATCACTTGTTACTGTTCAACCAATGTGCACTGCTGGATAGATATTTCTTCAAGTAATGCTATCAAATCAGCTTCCACTACTATACGTGAAGAAGAATCTATCTCCTTTGGCCTTGCAGGTTCCTGGGGCACTGGTGGAGGTGGTGCAATACCCTCTCGAATATAACGCTCCTAGTGATTATTAAAACATGAATACTCCATCTTTCGATTTATTGCTTCAGTCACCTTGATTTTGGCCCCAATATATGAGTAGGTAAAAGGTAAGAATGGCTTGAGAAGCAGAAAATACACCTCCTCTGGAAGAATCACTCCAACTTCTAAACCCAAGGCTGAAATTGCATATGGAATAGAATGTGATTATTCACTTTCTGCTTCCAGAAAAGAATTTTTCTAGCAACAATCTTTCCCGCATTAAATTGTACTCCCAACATAATTTTGTACATAAACAAATTGTCCTCTTTGTTGATTTCATAATCTTAGGAAGTTAGAATCAAACTGTGCCTCATGAACATCCTCCAGAATTTTGATTCCTTGTAAAATTTGTGGTGGTAGTAGTACCACCAATGAGTTTCTCCACCCCTTCTCCAAACATAAACACATCATATACCATCCTTAAATCTGGTTCTTCCTCCTCCTCCTCATCATCTCCTACATCCTCATACTCCACACCATAATAACTATTAAGTACATTAGCAACAGTTCTAATAAATCGTTGTCCAACCATAACTAATCCATCTACAATATTAGGCATATTTACATAGAATTCATACACAGGTTCTGAATAAGTATCCGCAGGTGTTTCAATAGCAAATGTCTCCCTACCAAGTTTAATATATAGTTCCTGAAAGTTTGGGGGATGCACCATAATATGTCTAGCATACTTTTCCCGGTATTAAAAACTCCTTGCCTTCTCTTGCCAGAATTGTCTCCCTTTCAGTGCTTCATACCTCTTTTCAATAGCAGTTGAAGTGGAATTGAATGAATCATACTCCAATACCTCTCTTGACGTTGAAGCCTTGAACGTGGAGATTATGACCTCTCTTTGTTGGCAAACAAGGAGGAGAACCTGCTGGCTAGGTTGCCACTTCTTTGTTTCTGCCTATAATGTAGTTGGGTTTAGAGGTGGAAGATGATGAACAATGTTAGGGATCTGGAAATTCAATGACGAGGGAAGGCAAGGATGGTGGTTAAGTTGTTGGGTAGGGTGGTTTTTGGGTATGGAAAGGTGTTTTCAGGTCAGATTTTAGAGAGAAGGGAGAGTATTTTCAGGCTAGATAAGTTGCAAATACCTTAGGGCTTGAAGAGTGAGACGAAAGAGGGGAGGATAGGTATTTAAAAATCCCTCCCTGACTCGTTTGACCGGTCGGTTAAGAGCAACTGACCGGACAGTGGCCTCTCATAAAATTCGGGTCTAATGACTAACCAGTTGGTTAGTATACACCAATCGATCGATGGCCTTTTGTAAATATTTTCATATTGAACCAACCGGTCGGTTGTTTTGTAAAGACCGATTGGTTGTCTCATATCGACCGGTCGGTTTTCCATTGAATGCCTCACCAACATGTTTTCCTTCGTGTATTGTAATGACCCCAATTCCTATCTATTAAAATTTTCTCGGATTAAGGCCATTACCGTCATGAAATCCAAACAAGCCTAAAGACACCTAGAACCTATCTGAATCCCACCAGGCTTACACATTAAATTTTTAATAACAAATGGAGCATGATATTGGACAATCATTTTGGTATCATACGGAGTGAATAAAACATCAGCGGAAGTCTTTAAATTTAATTATTGGAACCCAAACACACAAGTCCTATAGGGATCCAAATAATCAGCAAGATATCCTCCAACATGATCCAAAATATAACAAGCAAAAGAGGGATCTTGAAAAACCAGAAAAAGTAGTCCAATCTATGATCATATTGTATGTGCAAGCAACCAAGTCAATAGGAATGCAAAGGTGATGCAATATCGCCCCGTCGTGCAGCCTTGATCTCACACACTGGTACCACGAATAGTCAATGTACCTAAGCCTGAAAAATGGTAGAAACATTAGAATGAGAGTACAAGAATCTTAGTAGGGTCACAACAGCATAAGATCTGTAGAAACCATAAAGACAAATCTCTCAAACAACATCACATCATTCCTAACAACTAAAAGGCATCACGTGATTCAAGAATTCAGTTAAAAAGGGTAGGGCCGAATCTAAGGCTTAGGGGGGACTACAAATACTTCCGAAAACTCAAAAGTACATAGGTAGGTAGAACTCATCAGGTTGCTCTCGGCAATGAAGAAGAAAGGCCATCCCCTTCCACCAGTGTTGTCCAAGGCTTACTGCACAAAAGGTAAATGGTTAACACACAAGTTATTCAATAAGCCTATTCATTTTTCCACACAAAGACAAGTCATCCCAAGCCACACAAGGACAAGAGCTTCCTCCCACACAAGGACAGAGCTTCTAGCCATACGAGGACCAGACATTCAGCGTGCTCATGCTGGGATTGCCATCCATACGACTCCCATACCAATAAGAACCTCCCCTCTCACAAGCAACATCAGCGCTTACCCCGAATGGCCACCAGAAAAGGATCCTGACACACAACACGTACCAGCACACACAAGCAAGTATAAAACATAATACCATAACAGGGTATCCTTAATCATGTCAGAACACAATCAACATGTTCATTACACACAACACATGCAAACTAGGCACTCATATCCTATCTTAAGGGATTCGGTATAGCCTAGAGGATCACATCTTGGTCTGAAATTCAAGCATTCCTACTACAACATATGCGGATACAACATTCTATGTAAAGACACCAAAATTATCAAGAAAACAACAAGGATCTTTGGAGAAACTGATGAAGCTTAAATCCTACCTCTCTTGTCTTTGAATAAGAAGTTATTCCCTTGTCTTTATTCAATAATTCTGCACTACCTATAGCATCACAAAGAAAAGCCAAAACCAAACTAAGTTTGCATATCCAATATCCAATTAAATACCCTATTTCCTTACCAATTCCACTCACCAAAACTATCAAAAACCAGTGATCAAATGCCGCAGGTACCTCCCCATTGGATGTGTGATGTGATAGCCATGAATTTAACAAGAAACAACATGAATTACTACCTTTAATTATCATATAATTTTCTGCACTAAGAATAGAGCAATATGGAAAGTTGCTATTTCATGTTAACAAGTTGTAGGAGTTGGGATCTCAAGTTAACAAGGAAGGATTAAGGGTTTATAACATGTATAATCAAAAGAAACAAGATCAAAATCAAATAGGTTAATCAATTGATCAAGATTGGCACAATAAGGCAGTAGGGTAAAGGTAGGGCATACTGATTTCATGTCTAGAAAAGATTCAAAAGATAAATTCATGATTGTGCACTATGAATGGATATTAAACAATCATACGAATAAAGGTAACAACATCAGAGATCAATCAAAGGCAGGCATCGTTCCCAACCGGTTTGCTGATCCAACACACTCGCTCGTAGCATGTCTTCGACTGTTTGAATCATCCTTTATGTTTGGCCACCTGTCTGGGGATGAAATGAAATACTGAAATTCAATCTCGAACCCAGTGCATTTTGGAATTTCTCTCAAAATCAGGAGGTGAAACGAGGGTCACGATCTGAAACGATGGAAACTGGCACTCCATGCAATCGAAAAATCTCATCCAAGTAACGAACAACCAATTTCTCAAGTGTATCCGTCACACGTATAGGAAGGAAGTGTGCAGATTTCATCAATCGATTCACAATCACCCAAATGGCATCGTATCCTTGCTGCAATCTAGGCAAATCGGTCACAAAATTGATTGTGATATGCTTCCACTTCCATTCTGGAATCAGAAGCGACTGAAGTAGTCCAGCAGGTCGTTGATGTTCGATCTTTACTTGTTGACATATAAGATCGGCCAACAAAGTCGGCAATGTGGCGTTTTATGTTTAGCCACCAATACTGCTCCCTTAAATCTCGGTATATCTTAGTGCTTCAGGGATGGATAGCGAACTTCGAACTATGCGCCTCCGATAGAATAAGGTTACGAATATTAACATCTTGTGAAACACATACCCGGTTTCTGAAGACAAGCACTTTGTCATCTCGTATTCTGAAATCACGAACTATGGCATCAACATTATCAGAAAGTTGCTTCCGAATTTCTTTTAGTTTCGGATCCTCTAATTTCTGATTCTGGATTTCCTCAATCAAGGTAGGTGTGACTTCGATTCGTGCCAACAATGAACCAGAATAATTAGTGCCAAGATGCACACGATTAGTCCTCAAATCCAGCAACATAGGCATGTAATGGGTGTGCATATAGGCCAAAACCGATGGGGAAGGAGGATGAAAATTTCGCCTTAAAGCATCAGCAACAATATTTGCATTTCCAGGATGATATTCGATGATCAAATCGTAGTCATTGATCAGCTCTACCCATCTTCGTTGTCTCATATTCAATTCTTTTTGCGTGAGTAGGTACTTCAAGCTATTGTGATTGGTGAAGATTCGACATGTCTTGCCGTATAAGTAATGTCACCATATTTTTAACGCAAACACCACGACTGCAAGCTCCAAATCATGTGTAGGGTAGTTGCTTTCATGCGGGTTGTAACTGTTAGGAAGCATATGCAACGACTTTCTCGTCTTGCATCAATACGCATCCAAGTCCGGATTTCGATGCATCCCTGTAAACCACATACTCCTTTCCGCAAATAGGTAATGTAAGGATAGGTGTGGAAAGTAACTGATTTTTCAGTTCTTCAAAGCTTCGCTGGAATTTCTCGTTCCACACGAACGACTCACCCTTGCACGTCAGTTTTGTCAATGGTCCAGCAAGCGATGAAAAATTTTCCACAAAGCGACGGTAATATCCTGCTAAGCCAAGGAAACTACAAACTTCGAACACAGTTTAAGGGGGTTCCCAGGCAATTACGGATTCAATTTTCTTTGGATCAACTAACACACCTTGGACGGAAATAACATGACCAAGGAAACTGACTTCGCATAACCAGAATTCGCATTTGGAGTACTTTGCGAACAACCGCCGATTCTTTAAAATATTCAGCACAATCCGCAAGTGCTTAGCATGCTCTTCCTCCGATTTTGAATAGATCAGAATGTCGTCAATGAAGACTATCACAAATTTATCCAGAAACTCATGGAACACATGATTCATCAAGTCCATGAACACAACTAGTGCATTGGTCAAACCGAATGGCATAACCAGAAATTTGTAGTAGCCATATCGCGATCTGAATGCAGTCTTCAGGATATCAACATTACGAACTCGCAATTAATGGTATCCAGATCTGAGATCGATCTTCGAGAGTATGGCTGCACCTGGAGTTGGTCGAACAAATCTTCGATGCGTGGCAAAAGGTACTTGTTCTTCACAGTCACACGATTCAGCTGCCGATAGTCGATGCATAATCGCAACGAACCATCTTTCTTCTTCACAAACAAGACAGGTACTCCCCAAGGTGACACACTAGGTCGGATGAAACCACGATCCAGAAAATCTTCCAACTGCAGTTTTAGTTCCTTCATTTTCACAAGAGCCATACGGTATGGAGGAATGAAAATTGGATTCGTACTAGGCACTAACTCAATCCCAAATTCCACTTCCATTGCCGTTAATTTTTGGAGGAAAAGACCTGAAAGGATAAGGTCTCGTACACCGAAAGGATTCACCACTAGTGGCTGTGGATGGCTTTTTGGTTTGTATGATCTTTTCGGCTTCAGTTGAGGCAACAATTAGTTCTTGAAAATTCTGTACCGGTGTCGTATCAACGATGATTTTGAGTTTGGTACACAGCCCATCCTGAAATCGTCTCGCAAGCTATTACGGTGAGCGATCCTCTTCAGGTGCAAATCAGGACAATTCCCTTAATGCCTTTACATACTCCAGCACCGAACGGTTTCCCTGTTCAAGCTTGTAGAAAACTTGTCGCTGCTCGCTTTTATCGAATCTTGTATAAAACCTTTCGTCGAATTCATATCGAAATTCTTCCTATGTAGGCAGACGATCGCCAAATAGCAAGCTCAGAGCTGTCCACCATGCGAAGGCTTATCCTTCCAATAGAAAAGTGGCGATGGCTACCTTGTCATCATCAGAGATACGTAAAAATAAAGATACTCATCACAAGGATTGGAGCCATTCGCGAGCAGCAACAGCTCCGGCTGAACCATTGAAATCTATACATCTCAATTGTCGAGCTTCCTTCAATAGTTTTGTAATCGTTACGGGAAGTCTCTCGGGCTCGATGTGTCGGCTATATAGGTTAAAGTGGAGGAATAGGTTCTTCCATAGGCGCGGGTCAAGGAGCATTCTGAAGTTGCGCCTCCATACGCTGTTGATTTGCAGCAATTCATTGCAATACATTTAAGATTTGTGCTATCACATGATCGATCGCTGGTACCTCAGGTTGGTTTTCGGGTTCAGCTTGCCCTCCCTACTCAGTTTGTGAAGTCACCTCCTCTTGCTCAACAGGTTGTTGTTCGGTCTGAACCTCATACCTACCCCGTCGATCCCTTGTAGCGTTCAACCTTGCCATACTATACAATCATACGATTGTTACTTAACACATAACTAAATACGATACTAGGAAAAGAAGTGGTACCTGGTGGAGAGCCATGCACTGGACGATATACAGATGCTAGAAATCAAAGTACTCATGCACACGAGTATGGAAAATTTGGAAACCACATGCACACATGCAATGCACACTCGAAAATGATCTCAACACACACATAAGCACTCAACAACAGTACAAACCATACACAGAAATCATGCAAAACCATATCTCATACATTCGGCAACAAACATGTCTCATACATATTAACATTTGAGAAGCATAGGTTCAAACAAAACATACTTGACTTGCACACAAATCAATCACATGCTCGGTAAACTTGACAACAATAGGGATACTGAAACAAAAGACATGCCTGACAATGATAAGAAATCAAATAGGGATACTCAGCAGCATGCACCAACAAATACACTTTCTCGACAATGATAAGAAACCCAGCTAAACACTAAAAAATACATCAATTTATACAAGTCATAAAAATACTCATAGCACGCAACAAGTTAATCGATCAGACATGACATCTAAATATTTCTAACCAGGTTCTTAACATTTGATTAATTTTTGGTATTAACCCTTTAAGTAAGTGGGTGTGCATGCATGTACCTTTCAAAATCAACAATTTAGTTAGCATACAATAAATCATATACCCTAAACCTGGCTCCGCTACCAAACCTGTAATGACCCTAATTCCTATCTATTAAAATTTGCTCCGATTAAGGCCATTACCGCTGTGAAATCCAAACAAGCCTAAAGACACCTAAAACCTATCTGAATCCCACCAGGCTTACCCATTAAATTTTAAACAACAAATGGAGCATGATATTGGACAGTCAATCTGGTATCATACGCAGTGAATAAAACATCAGCGAAAGGTTTTAAATTTAATTATTGGAACCCAAACACACAAGTCCCATAGGGATCCAAATAACCAGCAAGAGATCCTCCAACATTATCCAAAATATGACAAGCAAAAGAGGGATCTTGAAAAACCAGAAAAAGTAGTCCAATCTATTATTATATTGTATGCGCAAGCAACCAAGGAAATAGGACTGCAAAGGTGATGCAATATTGCCCCGCCGTGCAGCCTTGATCTCACACACTGGTACCACGAATAGTCAATGTACCTAAGCCTGAAAAATGGTGGAAACAACAGAATGAGAGTACAAGAATCTCAGTAGGGTCACAACATCATAAGATCTGTAGAAACCATAAACACAAATCTCCCAAACAACATCAGATCATTCCTAGCAACTAAAGGGGATCACGCGATTCAAGAATTCAATTAAAAAGGGTAGGGCCGAATCTAAGGCTGGCGGGGGACTATAAATACTTTCGAAAACTCAAAAGTACACAGGCAGGTAGAACTCATCAGGTTGCTCTCGAAAATGAAGAAGAAAGGTCATCCCCTTCCACCTGTGTTGTCCAAGGCTTACTGCACCAAAACGTAAATGGTTAAGCCTATTCATTTTGCCACACAAGGACAAGGGCTTCCTGCCACACAAGGACAAGGGCTTCCTGCCACACAATGACAGGGATTCTGGCCATACAAGGACCAGACATCCAACGAGTTCATGCTGGGATTGCCATCCATATGACTCCCATACCAGTAAGAACCTCCCCTCTCACAAGGAACATCAGCGCTTACCCCGAATGGCCACCGGAAAAGGATCCTGACACACAACATGTACCAGCACACACAAACAAGTACAAAACATAATACCATAATAGGGTATCCTTAATCATGTCAGAACACAATCAACATATTCATTACACACAACACATGCAAACTAGGCACTCATATCCTATCTTAAGGGATTTGGTATAGCCTAGAGGATCACATCTTGGTCAGCAATTCAAGCATTCCTACTACAACATATGCGCATACAACATTATATGTAAAGGCACTGAAATTAACAAGCAAACAACAAGAATCTCTGGAGAAACTAATGAAACTTAGATCCTACCTCTCTTGTCTCTGAACAAGAAGTTATTCCCTTATCTATATTCAATAATTCTGCACTACCTATAGCATCACAAAGAAAAGCCAAAACCAAACTAAGTACGCATATCCAATATCCAATTAAATACCCTATTTCCTTACCAATTCCACTCACCAAACCTATCATAAACCAGTGATCAGATGCCACAAGTACCTTCCCCTTGGATGTGTGATGTGATAGCCAAGAACTTAACAAGAAACAACCTGAATTACTACCTTTAATTATCATATAATTTTCTGCACTAAGAATAGAGCAATATGGAAAGTTGCTATTTCATGTTAACAAGTTGTAGGAGTTGGGATCTCAAGTTAACAAGGAAGGATTAAGGGTTTATAACATGTATAATCAAAAGAAACAAGATCAAAATCAAATAGGTTAATCAATTGATCAAGATTGGCACAATAAGGCAGTAGGGCAAAGGTAGGGCATACTGATTTCATGTCTAGAAAAGATTCAAAAGATAAATTCATGATTGTGCACTATGAATGGATATTAAACAATCATATGAATAAAGGTAACAACATCAGAGATCAATCAAAGGCAAAATTATAAAAATTCTGAAAACCTATTTCTGCCGAATTTTGATTTAACTTTAGAGAGATAACTACTAACCTTAAGAAAAAAGAACAAAGATGGAAGGAGGATTAAAAGAGCTTTCCAATAAGCTATTATTTACAGGAATCTGACAAACGATGAGTGACTTACGCTTGTTTGAAGTTCAAGAAAATTTTGACAAAAATTGGGAGGTGTAGGGTTTTTAGGTCATACGAATTTTGTATATTTTCTGCATAAAATTTTTGTGTGGCTAACTTTCTATTTATATAAGATGGTTATGAGATTATAATCCTTATCTTAAAGGCTTAATTAAAGTAAGATAATTATCAAAATTAAATTTTATAATTATCCCTCCTTAGACTTAGGGTTTTTATTTCCTAAGATAATTATCAACCAATAAAGAATCAATTTAAAGGTAATTAGTACCATAAATATTTACTAGACATCCCTTACCAATTTTGGCCATCACACATCCTTTCCTTCATGGGCAAAATGGTTTTTTTCACCTGCACTGGCTTCTGGACTTCTAGGACTCAAACTTCAGGGTCTCACATCCTCCCCTCCTTATAAGAATTTCGTCTTCGAAATTTTAATCACAAGTACCTAAGCAAACATATAAGGAAATTTTTCAGGCACAGATTCCTCAGTCTCCTAAGACTATTCCTTAATTTGGCCATAGTAGCCATCTCTGCTATCAGTTTGGTGATAGCATCAACCTTTAGCCTCCCTTGAGTTCTATCAAAATCTGCATCAGAATGCCAAGTCTATCCTCTCTTAGCTGCTTTATCCATCAGTCTAAAAACTTCATTAGCTTCTTTGTCCGAGATGTTCCCATCAGCAATTGCATTCATAATGAACTTGTGCATCTCTAACATGCCTCTGTAAAAAACATCTAGTAGAAAAAAATCTAGAATGCCATGATTTGGGAACATTTTAAGCAACCCCTAGAATCGTTCATAAGTCACATATAGTATCTCATTTGGTTGCTGCTTGAAGTTATTGATCTTAAGCCTCAGCTGGGAAGTCCTCATCTTTAGAAAGAATCAGGTCAAGAAGACATTCATCAACTCCTCCCATGTTGAAATAGAACCAGTGGGCAGATTTTCCAACCAATCTGCAACTTCTCTAGATAAAGAGAAAGGGAAGATATACAGTCTGATTGCCTCAAAAGGTACTCCATTGAATCTGAATATTTATGTCAGCATCAAAAACATCTTCACATGCTTCATTGGGTCCTCATTTACCAGCTCAAAGAATTAGTGATTCTCCAACATCTGGATCATTGAAGGCTTGATCTCAATTTTATTGGCCTGATTGGTAGGCCTGCGGATGTTGTCTCCTAATGCCTTAGCTCTTGGAATATTGTAGTCCATAACAGTCCTACCCCTTGGCTGAAAATTGTTTACTGCTGCAGTTGGGTCTGCATTGTCTCCTCCATTAACAGTATCTGGGTTTTGGTGTTCCATCAGTTGGTTTGATAACTCAAACCGCCTGAGACTTTTTATAGTATTCTCAATCGACAGGTCAATAGGTTCTAGCTCAAGCTTCTTGCTCCCTAAGTTATACATATTCTCCAATTCTACATACCAGAAACAAAAACAAAAAATTTAATCAAGAAGAAGAATTAGGGATAAATTGTTAGTTTCAAAACCATTTTCCTTGGCAACGGCGCCAAAACTTGTTTGCATAAAATTGATTTTATCTTTAATCACAAGTGCACAACTATCAACAAGTAATATAGTTCAAAAGAATGAGTATAGATCCCACATGGAAAGTTTTATAGAATCAATCAATTTGTCTAATCTAATATTCTAGTTAAATAAATCGAATATTGAGAGATAATTAAACTAAACTAATAACTTAAGTTAACTAGTTAGATATTATAAATAGGATTGTTAGATAAATAGGGAACTAATCCAACTATTGTTCAATTCAAATGTTCTACACTTGTTCTTGATGATCTTTTAATCCTCTAATATTCTTCTAGAATAATGAAAGCCAATTCAGACTCCCAACTAACTGTAGTCTTATGATAATTAAGCTTCTGAATTATTTTTCCCAATCAATATGAATCCTAGATTTGGCATATATATTTTTATTCGATCAAGTTTTAGCTATGTTTTAAAACTTCTAATCGGTTGTTGAATTTTAATTGTTCTTCTGAATCAATCAAGATTTACCTATGAACAAACTGGCCAGGTCTGTTAATTAATCAAGAATAGAAATAGGGCTAAGAACTTGTAATCCGAACACAGTGAATTTGAATCCTAGTTTTACATTAAAAAATAAAGATTGAAAAAGATGAAGAGAAAGAATTAATCCAAAAAGTCTTTGTATTAATTAAAACTCAAACAAGCATACATACCAACGTCTTGATCTCTGACGGATTGAGAGCCATTGTAAAAGTAATAAACAAAGCACGTATAGTCTTTGATGAAAACTAACACAGCACTAATGTTTATTTTACAGTTAAAATAAATGGATAATTTTTATCCATATCTAATCGTCCTTATCCACATATTTTTGGGCTTGATCACGTAAAATTGACCAGTTAGTTCAAGTGAACCGACCATATAACGACCCCAATTCCTACCTATTAATATTTGCTCCGATTAAGGTCATTACCGCCGTGAAACCCAAACATGCCCAAAGACACTTAGGACCTATCTGAATCCCACCAGGCTTACTCACTAAGTTTTCGAGTTTTAGCATCTTTATTCTACATGTTTAATAATAGTTGGAGCATGATATTGGACAGTCATTCTGGTATCATACGGAGTGAGTAAAAACATGAACGAAAGTCGTTAAATTAAATCACCAGATTCATAACACACAAGTCCCGTAGGAATCCGAATAACCAGCAAGAATTCCTCCAACATAGTCGAAAATAACAAGCAAAGGAGGAATCTTAAAATAAACCAGAAAGTAGTCCAATTTTTATTCAAGTTATATGCACAAGTAATCAAGGAACAAGTATGCAAAAGTGATGCGATATCGCCCCGCCATACAGCCTTAATCTCACACACTGGTAACACAAGCAGTGAATGTACCTAAGCCTAAACAAAAATGGTGAAAACAACGAAATGAGATTATAAGAATCTCAGTAGGGTCACAACATCATAAGATCTGTAGAAACCATAAACACAAATCTCCCGAACAACATCTGATCATTCCTACGCAACTAAAAGGATTCATGAAATAAAAAGATTCATGCAATTCAATGATTTAATCAAAAAGGGTAGGGCCGAATCTAAGACTGAGGGGGGAATACAAACACTTCCGAAAAGTATCAGAAGTACACAGGCAAGTAGAACTCATCAGATTATTCTCGACAATAAAGAAGAAAAGACCATCCCCTTCCACCTGTGTTGTCCAAGGCTTACTGCACGAAAAGTAATTGGTTAACACACAAGCTAATCAGCAAGCCTATTCATCTTGCCACACAAGGACAAAACATCCCAAGCCACACAAGGACAAGGACATCCCAAAACACACAAGGATAAGGGCTTCCCAAACCACACAAGGATAAGGGGTTCTTGCCACACAAGGATAAGGGGTTCTTGCCACACAAGGACTAGACATCCAGCGAGCTCTTGTTGGGATTTGGCACCCATACAACTCCCATACCAGTAAGAACCTCCCCTCTCACTAAGAGCATCAGCGCTTACTCTGAATGGCCACCGGAAAAGGATCCTGACACACAAACATGTACAAGCACACACAGGCAAGCACAAAGCACAAAACCACAACAGGGTATTCTCAATTCTATCAGACCACATTCAGCATTTTCAATACACATCACACATGCAAGCTAGGCACTCCTAACCTACCTTAAGGGATTCGATATAGCTTAGAAATTCCTCAATTCAATTAGCAACTCAAGCACGAATTATTTAATATGAATACGCATACAGTTTCACAATCATAGGTACCGAAATCAATTAAGCAAACAACGAGACCTTTAGAAAAACCGATGAGGTATAGATCCTACCTCTCTTGTCTCTGAACAAGAAGCTATTCCTTTTCCCTTACTAGATACTTCTGAACCACCTAAGTCATCATTAAGCAAAGACAAAAAAAAAAAAACTAAGCGTGCATACGCAATAACCAAGTAAATACCTTATTTCCTTATCAATTCCACTCACCAAACCTATCAGAAACCAGTGATCAGATGCTGCAGGTGCCTCTCCCTTGGATGTGTGACATGATAGCCAGAAACTTAACGATTCAACCTGATTTACCATTGTAATGAACTCTGCAAAGTTCGGCACTAAGAGTAGGGCACAAGACAATTTTAAACTTTATGCATTCAAGGGATGAAATCATAATTTTTCACTATGAATGGATTCTAAACAATCATATGAATAAGGCCAACAACATCAGAGATCAATCAAAGGCAGAATTATACAAATCTTAAAACCTATTTCTGCTACCGATTTTGAAATTATCTTTTGACAAAGAAATAAGAATTTCCAAACAACCAATAATATATGGTTGGAAAGAAGATGAAGAGAGCTTTCCAACAAGATATTATTTTCAGGAATTTGACAAACGATGAAAGAGTTATAATACATTGAAGTTCAAGAAGATTTTGGCAGTTCCACCGAGTTTCGACTTTTCTTTTGCAAAGAATTACGAATATTCAAAGAAAAAAAAATATTTTCAGAAATAGGATAAAGGGAGCTTTCCAACAAGCTATTATTTGCAGGAATCCGACAAACGATGAAAGAGTTATGCTATATTGAAGTTCAAGAAGATTTTGGCAGTTCCGCCGAGTTTCGACTTATCTTATGAGAAAGAAATACTAACCTCGTGATAAAAAAATAAAGATGGTTGGAAATAGGATCAAGAGAGATTTCTAACAAGCTATTATTTTCATGAATCCGACAAACGATGAGAGAGTTATGCTGGTTTAAAGTTTTAGCGAATTTTGACAAATATAGGGAGGTGTAAAGGTTTTAGGCTATACGAGTTTTGTGTGTTTTCTATGGATGATTTTTGTGGGGTTGGCTTCCTATTTAAAATGGATGGGTATGGAATTAAGATTATTACTTTAAACCAGCATAACTCTCTCATCGTTTATAGGGAGGTGTAAAGGTTTTAGGCTATACGAGTTTTGTGTGTTTTCTTTGGATGATTTTTGTGGGGTTGGCTTCCTATTTAAAATGGATGGGTATGGAATTAAGATTATTACTTTAAAGGCTTTATTAAAGTAAGATAACTACCAGATTTAAATTCTGTAACTATTCCCTTTTAATTTTAGGAATTTTAATTCCTAAGGTGATTATCAACAAATTAAGAACCAAATTAAAGGGAATTAATACCAGAAATAATTACTAAACTTTTTTTACCAATTTCGGCCATCACACATCTTTTTTTTCAGGGGGAAAATGATCTTTTTATCTGCATTGGCTTTTGGACTTCTAGGACTCAAAATTCGGGATTTCATAGACCGTTTCATTGATGTTTGCCACGATCATCTGAGTTAACCAACTGGTCGGTTAAACTTTAACAAAATTCTTTAATATCACCAACCGATCGATTGAGCTTCGACAAAATTTTTTAATATTAATGACCAGTCAATTGGCTCTCAGAATTACCAACATCGATTTTGTCGTTTTGGTGTGTCTTTCATATGAAAATACTGTTTTTTTCCGTTAAAATACATTGCACACCTGCTCAACCACAACACTTGGATGAATGATCAAAACATTATCTAAATTAACACAATTAGATCACAATTGTCCTTAATCGAACCAAAATTGTAACAGATGACTAGTACTAAAATTAGGTTATCATGGATGTGTATGTACGCATGATGGATCCTGACAAGAACTTTCATGCCCTGAAATCCACCAAGATATAACAACCGTCGTATAGCTATTATAAAAACTTAGATGACCATCCTAAGAGTATACAATAACCATAGAAGACAGGAATGAAACCAGTTTAAATTTTTATTTTTATATTTAAGTGCATGATGTTCCGTGGAAGCAATCCCAAAAACTAAGAAAACATATTGAAAAAAATAAACATGCAGAATTTACATCATGCGAGACACAAATCAAAATCATGATTTAATTATTAACAAGATATGGGATCCTAGTTTACGATACACACACACATGCATCTAGTCCACAAGTGTCAACTAGAATCCTCGACCGTACCTTGTATCATGTACTCAATCAAAGAGTCTACGATCTGGGGCGAAGTCGATCCTTTGCCTAGAGCTTGTGAAAACCTTTCAAGCACTGGCATGGCAACAAGGTGAGTGGATGTTTTCCTTACGAATTCTTTTAAAACTTGAACAAGATTTTGTATTCTTTCAATCGAACGACTTGGAAATCACAAAATCGTAAATCATGACAAAGGATCATTCAATCCCATTCGTAACAATGCATTAACGACAAACCACAGCAAAGCAAAGCCACACAAAATTGCATCATAAAATGAAAGATGCCATCATTAGAGTCACACTCAAGCAATGTCAGCATACATCATACACATAAAAAATAAACAGAGATTTTATAAATTTTGGCACACAATTGATAACCATTCTTATAGATGGCTAATATAGTCAACCTATATCATAGGTTGAAATATAACCTCTCTCTCACTCTATAGTCGGGTTTAAAATCACACATAATAATATGATAATACACAGTAATCTGAACACGTAGTAATCTGAGGTAATGCCCAGTAATCTGATATACTAGGTGATCAATACCAAGATATGTTCATACACTATAATTCCCTAAAGTTAGAGAATCGTTAGTAGACTAGTTCCATAGCCGATATTCCTTTTGTTCCATTAGGGTTAGTATCACCTAAATTTACCTTTCTTATAACTTTTATTTCATTAATATTAGTATCCCGTAGACTAACCCTTCCTTGATCCTTCATCTCTTGCTGAGATAATTTTATTTAATTAGTTTCGCATTATCATTCATCATGTTTTTTTTTCTTAACTACTTACGCTTTTATAATTTCTTTCTCCATTTAACAGTTTTTTGATTTTTTTATTAATGCGTAGTTAAATTCTTATTAAAAATTCTATGATTTTTTCTAGGTTGGGTAGACCCTGTAAGTATTGTTTCTCTTTTATTTTGAATTTTTTTTTCTTATACGGTTGTGCTATAAACTCAGCACAATTAGTATCCTTTCCTATGACTAGTTAGTTATTCGAGACATTGTTAGCATATTTTCTATAATCCACAGATTAGGGTTTTTATCAATAAGAATTTGATTTCTCAATATTCTCAATTTATTCCTATTCTAATTATTGTCTTAATTCCTCCTGTGTTACACGTTTCCCATACAAGGTTCACTATTCTTCTCATATGACCTTGAGGCCTTTACGAGGTATTTGTTAAATTACGTTTTTACTATTCCCACTCGGCAATTTAATACTGTCATTCCCCTCATCGTTGATATTTCAATCACATCCCAAACATTCAATTACAGTTTAGAACATAATCATAAAAGAACATATGAATCAAATCAAATACATGAAATCAAGCTTTGCCATGATTTAAGGAATTTCCCATCGATCATGGGTTCAAACATGCAAATGATTAATGGATATCATGCACCATGTAAAAATAATTCAAATTCATTTAAAATGACGGAAATTTAAATTAAAACTATCCACTCATAGTTTTGTCTTCCCAATTTTCTTCTTGAATCCGATTCGCATTATTGATCCTTTTACGGTGACCTACACATACCATCATAAAAATCTTAATAATGTCATAATAGACACTCCTAAACCTATCCTAGGAACTCAATGATTGTCCTTGGATTCAATCCGAATAATTTTTGTATTTTTCCTTAATTTTCAGAAACTTCTACTAATTTTTATACCTATCAAAACTCATCAACATCATCAAAAATTTATACCATCAGATTGCTCATAAATTTCTCTATTTTCTAGAATTTTTTCATATTTTTTCCTAATTTATTTAAATTTTTTTTCATTTTAAATGATTTCTGCCAATTTTCCAATTTTGATCAAAGTGAACGTGACGTGTGTCACGACCACTTGTAGACCATATTTGGCCCGGTACCAACCAAGAATTGAACCGAAACTAAGCTTACCCAACCGAGCCAAACTACGTGTCATTCGTGTTGCCCCTAAACGGCATGTCACTCACTCCATTTGTGAGTGACATGTCACATAAATGGCCTACGGACGACGTATCATCCATAATTGTCTTCAACCTCTGGTTCACAGGAACCAGACATAAACCCTAATGGCAATTTTTCGTACTAAGCTCCATCAAGAACCATGAACTCCCTAGAACCGCTTCTAGAACCAGTTACAGACTAAACCCGACCATCAATTAGTGATTTCATTCAAGATTTATTAATCCACCAAGAATTCTATGACACTTAAAATTTGAAAGGTACGAACGGTCATACTTACCGGAGGAAGAAGCAAAATCACTAAGAAATGGTGCCGACGAACTCGTGTGAGCAAGGTAAAGAGGACGAGGATGGAATACGACTCTCCATGGGGCTATATCTTGAATGTCCCTTTTCGATTTTTGTCCATGTATAGTTACTGAAAGCGATGTGTCGACAAGAAGGAGACAAACTCTGGACAAGGACAAGGGTTTTTGAACCCTTCGATTGTCCGATGTCGTTCCAACTCTTGTAGGAATGGTGTTGTTCCGACCAGAATGACCCACCTCGGCCCTTCAAGCCGAGGGTTGTCAAAATGGCAGCACTTGCCACATTTTGATCCTCTGCATATTTAATTTTTTTTTTATAAATAATAATATGGTAATATTTTTTTTTTAATTTGTTAAATTTTTATAAATTCATAACAAATACCCTATAAATCAGAAAAATACACCAAAAAATGTTACAAGCTCCTTATGAACACTAGAATTTAATTATCATGAAAAATTTTATTTTCCATATATATAAAATTCAATAAAATTATAATACCTTATAGTATTTATTAGAAAAATACTAATAATTATAAATACTATTCCAAAATTTCTACAAAAATTTCTAAACATCAAAATTCAATCCAAGGACCTATTTACAGTCGTAAACCATCAGAATTATTCTTGTACTATACTCTTTTTATTTTTATATCGCATATATAGAGAATCATATGTATATGAAATTCTTAAATTATCACGTACTTATTTCTTTCAATGAATTTAATTATTCTTTTCTTTTCTTTTGATACATATTATTTCTTAAGAGTCTTAAAGGATAGACTCAAGAGTCTTAGTTATCAAACAACTCGGATTTCAAGATCGACAAGTATTGGGATGTGAAAAGAAGAAATTACCCCAGAATACCAAGTTCCATGAAATATACCATCCGAGGTTCTTTTGGAGGTGTCACATATTCAAGAAATACTTATTTCAGCCTAAATGACTCGGCATATCGAAGTATGGACACGATACTTAAATTGGCTTCTATTGAGACGACATTTACATCAATACTCGATGACTATCAATTTCGGTATTCACGGATCTATAATTCATACTTATTCATTTCTACGACATCTATAGCTTCTTATAACCTTGGCCCATGGGTTATGGGCTTACCAATTTACGATCTATAGGGTTATTGGGCTTAAGACCCAACCTGCTAAATTACGAAAGCTCACATCCTACTGACCTTTAAAAAAATTTCGCCGTCAAAACTTACATACAAGTAAGACCATCCTTATCTTAGGGTAGATGTACTTCATCAAAATTCTATCTAATTAATATAACATCGTATTCATTCTCTACATCCTCATATCATTAAGGATTCAACTAATTCATTGCCAATAATATATCTAATCGTTTCTGTACTCATTACTTCACTATTTACATAACATCAAAATTTGCAATTTGCAATCTCACATACCCAAGTTTCCTTTTCTAACTTAACCTCATCAATCATACTATTAGCTCATGTTAATTTCCTCGTTACTTATATCTCACAAATTCACTAAGCTTCATAACCATCTTCTCATCATCACTATTCAAAAAATTTGGTCAATATCCTTGGTCATCTACTACTATTTGCTCAAGTGCATAAGTATCATTTGAAAGTTAGCAGCCTCACAAACACACATACTTTACGGTCCAATCCGGTTTTGCTCTCACAGTTCCTTAACGGATTCAGAGTACCAATCTTCGATGTTAACATTATTTTATTTATGAGTCCCCACAACCCCACTAAATTTCACCTAAAATGGAATTATATATTCCTTCTTATGTTACACATGTCATAAAATTGGTCAATGTACCGATGCACAAGTTCTACGTCACTACTTTATATTCCTTTTTCCTGTATCTTTTGTACATATTACCATTCTTCTTTAACTTATCGTAGAATACAATATATATATATATATATATATATATATCGAACATTACTTTGAGTTCTAGTAAAGAATGCTGCTCGGTAAACTTACTAACTCCAACTCCAATCAAGCACTCGAGCATGCTAAACTTCTCAAACAATGATTCCTTGTCGTTAATTTCCATATCTAAGGTCTAATGACCTATCAAACAATACTGTGAGGGATCGTCCCACTGCACTAGACTAACATGCCCTGGATTTTATTTACTTCACATGCGATCGTCCCCCAGCCATATACCTAGCATATACAATTCTAGTCACCAGAAATATATATACTGAGCCTACAAGGGTGAAAAGAAATTCGATGGCGGAAAAGAACAAAATAAAGTGTTGAAGTATTTTAATATACAATAGTGTTATCCGGGTAGTACTTTCCCATTTTATTGATATATTACATTCATGGAAACACATACATTTTTACAAAAAATCTAAACCCGACACCCAAATCTTATGCACAAACAGATATTATACAATACTCATACAAAAAAAAAGTACTAACTGCACATATCATTATCATTCGATATCTTAAATAACTAACCACATTACCAGATGGGATTTGAGCTGTCGAACTAGCCGCCTATAAGGGTCTTGTACACACTAGATCTAACAATCTGGCAAGAAAACTTGCCAGGTGGCAATCAGATTTGAATATCTCAAAACAATTAAGCAAGCATATCAAATATGTTAAAGAAAATGAATACAAGAAGAAAATAAAATCCATGCAAAATACGCTCCACTTCAACAATTTTCTTAAAATACAAGTGTAAGGACCCAAACCCAACCTATTAGGACCCTTACCTCCGTGAATCCCAAATAAGCCTTGGCAAGGTCCTATTTGAATCCCACAAGGCTCAAGTCACCTAATTGTCAATTTTATTGGTTGATTTATATGTTATTTAAAGGTTGGAGCATGTTCATACATCAATGAATTTCTAGCTTATATGGAGTGAAAGAAAACATCAATGTAAGATTTATATTAATACTCAAAACAAGTGAAAAAATAACACACAAGTCCCATAGGAATCTCAAAATATCAACCAATAGCAACATGCATATTTTTAAAGCTACAAAAAGAGAAAAAGGGATTGCGAAGCCAGAATGCAAATCCACATAAGTTCAAAGACATGGCATGCATATTCA